>JABYQE010000086.1:0-119184 GCA_022376435.1 Amylocystis lapponica | reverse complement strand
ATCCTGCACTCCCTGTGTTCATCCTGGGAGGATCCTGCACCAATCCTGCACTCCCTGTGTTCATCCTGGGAGGATCCTGCACCAATCCTGCACTCCCTGTGTTCATCCTGGGAGGATCCTGCACCAATCCTGCACTCCCTGTGTTCATCCTAGGAGGATCCTGCACCAATCCTGCACTCCCTGTGTTCATCCTAGTAAATCCCTCCCTGCATGAACCTCCCGTTCCTCATAACCCTAAGCACGCCATCGTTACTAAGCGGACTGAAGAGCCTATAAAGGCGAAACAGTGGCCGGCTCTGGGACCCCCCAAGCCCTGTCTCCGCTCTCGCCCAGGCACCCCCCCTTCCACCAGTCGTTCGCAAAACCCGAGCGAAGCGAGGGTTTTGCTCACTCCTCCTAACCTCGGCTCGGCCTAACCTAACCCTAGGCGAAGCTGAGGAACCGTGCCGAAAGGTGCATCAAAGGGCGGATGGCGCATTCAGGTCATGCGGCCCGCACAGCCTTCGTGATGCGTGGCGCTTGATTCGTTCGGGCATGTCCCGGGATCATGTGTTGTGGGCAAAGGGCAGTGGCGCCTGGCATCTTGGCATTAGAGGAGATCGGAAGTGTGGAGCACGTCGGAGCATGCGCCGACTAAATGCGAAGTGCGAACGTGCGTTCGGCATGTCCGTTTGGAGCGAGCATGCAGCAAAGGGTCGGAGGATCCTGTGAACAGTTGCGGGGACTTGTAGCGGAAGTCGAGTGAATGCGAAGAGCGTCGATGGTGCCGTAGAGGACAGGCGTGGAGCTCTGGCGGCGGAGCGGTGGAAATAATGACGTTGAAGCCGCGGCGAACACGAGTGCGAACGGCGAGCCGCGGGATCATGGACAATGGCGAACGGAGGTTCGAAACGTGTGTTCGGTGCGTTTCCGCAGCCGAAAAGAGTGGGGTGCGTATCACCGTCTCGCCACACACTAGTCGGGAGTTCAGTATCATGAGACAGCACGCTTACGCTATGGCGGTTGACGGCGCCGACTTCCCGCACTGCGGGTCTATGGGATGTCCTCACCGATGTACCGGTCATATCCTCAGTGCCAGCCTCAGTGCCCAGACACCTCACCCTGTGGTTATATACAGTTCACCCGGATTGCATGAACTGCAAGAATATGACAGCTGAACAACATGCGCAGCGAAATGTACGGACACAACGGTCGACGATGCGCCTCACGAACCGTGTAATTCGGACAGTCCCCCTGATTACATGAAGTGCAAGAATACAACAGCTGAACGATGCACGCAGCGAACTGTACGGACACAACGGTCGACGACGCACCTCACGAACCGGCGTAAATCTGACAGTCCCCCTGGCGGGAGGACGGCTTAAATGCGCACCACTATGTATACAGCACTCGGTGTACGCGCCGATGTCAAAAAATGGCTACGTGGGGTGAGCAAGACAACAACGACACCGGGCGAATAACACATACAGGCAAGACGCACAGCTGAAGCGCACAACCCGGGTGTTAGGCTCACTCGAGGCTGCGCTGCGTTTGACACCGGCATTTCCTGTAGGAATGGCATCGATCGCGCAGAGACCGGTCGAAGTAACTTCCCGTCCTTCTCAGAGCGCGCGGTGAACGAGGACCGAGATGAGAGGTTCGATGGCTAGAAGCAGGAGTGAATTCGAGGAACTGGGCGCGAAAGGGGTTCGCGAAGACTGCGCCCGTTTGCTCGCAGACTCGATGAGCGCCAGCGAGACGCACAGCGTGGGCGCGTGCCGTCGAGGCCGAGGTGGAACGATTTTGAAATGTAGACGAGATAGGACGCGGAGAGGAATGGCCCTGTGGAAGGGGACAACGCGAGACGCGCATTGGCGGTGCAGGTCCAGAGCAGGCGGAGATGGCGCCGCGGTGGCGCTGAATGAAGCGCAGGATGATGGGCGTATGGATGAGACATCGCTGGCAGGCGGGGTGCGGGCGATGTTGGGGGGGTGCGGGGTGGATGGCGGCTGCGAGGACGGGGCAGGCGACGAGCAAGGGGCGGAGAGGGATGGCCGAGCTGCGGGGTTACGTAAGCGCGCGAGGTCGGTCGGCGGCGGGAGACCGGCTTGTTGAGTCCCTTGCATCTGCCAACCCACTCTCATATTATCTTTCCCGACCAGCCACAGCCTCCCATCCCCCTTCTCTCTATCCTCCATCCCCGCATCCGCCGCAGGCCACCCCTCCTCCATCCCCGCAGCACAACTCCAGCGCGAACGCGAACGCCATGTCGTCCCAGAACGCCGTCTGTCTCCCTTTCTTCCTCCCCGCCACTCTCATCGCTCATTCTGAATCCTTCTCAGATCCGGAGAAAGCTTGTTATCGTCGGTGACGGCACGTTTCTTTCCCCGTCTGTCTTGCCCCGTCCGCTCACCCCCGCCTGCGCAATTCCTTCCTCCATCGCATTTGCACCGCCCCGTCTCTCATTTTACTGACCTTTGTCGCGGCCTTCCCTGCGGCACATGCTCCTCCATCTCCCAAACCGCATATTGGCCGGTTTCTCCTCTCGCCGCACTTTGCCATTCACGATGCGACACAGGCGCGTGCGGAAAGACATCACTGCTATGCTCGTTTGCACTCGGCGAGTTTCCCAAGGAATATGTACGCCTTCCATTTATTCTTGCTTCACGTCCTCTTCCTCTTCCTCCCCATGCCTTCGCTCCCACGCCGGCGTCGCCTCCCCGTGTCTCAGTCGTGGCTGTGTTCAGCTATCTCCTCTCGCTGATCACAGCCTCTGACTGGCGACGAGGTGCGGAGCGCTTACCATGATCCCATGGCGTGAGCGACCCGCCTCCTCTGACATCATAGTGCCATGCCGCACCGTCCGTGCCTATCCTGGTCAGCAGGTCATTCAGTTCATGACGTGTCGCTTCCCTACCCGGTGTCGTACACGGGTCTCAAAATGAAATTGCGCCGATCGCGCCCATGAGTGTGCGGTTTGACTGATTCAGCGCAATTTTACAGCAACCAAGTGAGTAATCTGTCGGTGCTGCCACACCCCGCTTCTCACGAGACGACAGCGATCTTTGAAAATTATGTTGCGGAAATCCGACTGGATGGAAAGCCCGTTCAGCTGGCGCTATGGGATACAGCGTGCGTGGGCAAATTCCCGAACGTTTTCGTCTCTGATGTGCTTGCAGTGGACAGGAAGAATATGAAGTGTGCCGCTTCCTGGACAGTATATCGCGTCCATGCTGATCACCAGTACAGCGGCTCCGACCAATGTCGTATTCCAAATCTCACGTTATTCTTATTGCATTTGCGATCGACACCCCCGACTCACTGGAGAATGTGACGGTCAAGGTAAACCATTCGCTTCATTCCTGTACGCGCACTTACCTGGCCGCATATAGTGGATAGAGGAAGTGCGATCGATCTGCGGAACAACAATCCCGGTCATCCTGGTAGGGTGCAAGTCGGATCTCCGCTCGCGGGGCGAGGGCTCATATGTAACGCGGGCGGAGGCGGAGCGAGTTGCGCAGGCGATCGGCGCGCGCGCGTACAAGGAGTGCAGTGCGCTAAAGATCGAGGGCGTCGACGATGTGTTCGAGGCTGCGACCCGCGCGAGCATGCTCATGCGCGAGGGCGTACCCGCACACGTACCCGCAGCCACACACGAGCGGCGGCGCAGCCGTGGCAACAGGAACGACTGGGACGAGGGGGGGAGGTGTTGCGTTGTCCTCTAGGCGCGGGTAGCGCGGCGCAGTCGAAGACGGTGATTGCATCGTCCCATGTGCTATGTTGACGCTGACCGGTGCCCCGTGTATGATATGTCCTGCGGACGACCTTTGCTCGTGCTTGCTCCTCATAATCTCTGCTGTCCCTACATTCACCTACTCTGCGCTTCGTCCGCCCACATGTGCGCTACCTTGATATATGATGTGATTTATGACATGCCCTGCCAGCTGCACCGACGTGTGGCTCTGATGCGGTGCTCTTATATTCCGTGCTTTTACGTTCCATCCCACTCGATCCGCTTTTGAATGTCTCATCCATTTTCCCAATCCCCTTGCCACATCCACAGATCCGAACCCCACAGTATCTATCCACTCACTATACGTACCTACGAGTTTGCACGGACAGCTATACATCTGCCTCGCTCTCTCCTCGCTAGCGCTTTTCAGTATAGCAATCGCACGTCTGACTCGTGCCGTGCTTTTACTATGACCCCGAGTCATTGCACAGCGAACGCCTGTCTATATGTCGCGACGAGCCCCAGGGACGTAAGTACAGGCGATGAGGATGAATTCATGGTCATGTTAGCCAGCTGATATGCGGTAGCGGCAGTGGCTGTTTCACCAGGCCACGCTTTCTGCAAACCATCTTCGACGCATGTGGAGACCTTCGTGCGTGGAGACCATCGGCCTTCTTCCTTCTTGTGCATCTCTTTTCCCAGTGTTTCGTGCACAGCACGCGCGGGCAGGCTGTATATTTACAATACTAACGTTGTCAGAGAATCCAACAACTAGGTATACCGGGCCACCGTCCTTGCCACAAGTACCACCCCAGGGCCCAGAATCGCAATCTACGAGGTAGTGTAAATCTCCTCATGCCACCTCAAGAACGCTTCTGATTCAGTGCTACATGAATCAAACCAAGCACCTTCATGTTGCTACCAATAGAAGTTTGCGAGCACATTATCTCACTTGTCAAGAACGATCACCGACTGCTGCGTGCTTGCGCCCTCGTATGCCGAGCTTGGCTACCGTCTAGCCGCTACCACCTCTTCCATACCGTCCGCCTGCGCAGGCCCTCAGATCTCGACCTGATCGCACGGACGTTGACCGAGTCCTCGCACCTGGGCACACTGGTCGAGGTTCTGGACCTCTACTATACGTATCGCCGCACAAGTATCCACGTCATTTCGGCCTTCCCTGGCCTCCTCGCCGGCCATCTTCCGAGGCTCGAAAGCCTGAGCATCGAGGGCTTCCATTCCGCAATTATACCACCGTCCTTCCCCGATGGCTTTTTCAACGATCTCGCACAGTTCCACTCTGTCACAAGGCTGAACCTGCTCTCCATCAAGTTCAACACGTTATCAGATCTATACAACATCATCTGCGCCCTTCCGAGTCTCTCCGTGCTCACCTGCAGATGGCTGTCATGGATCCCGCCATTTCCGTGGGAGGTTATAGACCCGGAAACGTTCAAGGAACGGGCAATCCATCTGAAAATCACACATCTACATATCGACGTTCAGTGGAACGACATGTTTATTTCCTGGTACCTCTACGCAGTCCCGCTAGATCGCCTCGACACCATTGTTTTTCCCCGCCTTCAAGTCTCCGACATAGAATGCGTAGGCGCATTGTTGTGCAAAACAGGACCCTCTCTTCGTCATCTGACTATTGGATTTTCCGATCGCACCGTGAGGACTGATATCGAGGACGGGGTGGTCGGTAAGCATATCGCCTTTGGACGCTTCGTGCTCGATCCTCAGTTGGTGATTCCCAGAGAAACACATAAACCTTACGGAGAATACGGACCTCGAGTCGCTCTGCATTCTCTCCCTGAACATGTTCCAGCGAGAAGACATCGACCTGGGATGGGCACATATCGTTCTTGCCCAGGTAACGTCCAAACAGTTACGGCGCGTTGTGATCCAAATGGACATGCGTCCGCTGCAGCTTGACCGTCTTTGCTGCGAGCACGTCGACAGAATCCTCGCCGCACATCGGTTCGCTAGTCTGGAAGCGCTGGTGTTCAAATCTCATATTAATGTTGAGTGGTTACGGTCGGAGATACCAGGGCGGTTTCCGCTGGCGCACGGGAAGGGGTTTGTAGTTGTCGAAGCTAGTGAGTGCCACGGTTTTATAAGAGACGAGTCGACGACACAAAAGTTGACCCTTCGTACGAATTTAGTGCCTTTCAAATGGCAATCTGAATTCATGACCTAGGTACCTACTTTCCGTATTCCGTAGTGCTCAAATGCCCCATTCTCTGTCGAATTTCGCTACGAAGGTGAAAGATATGGGAAGATCTTCGCATGATGCAAGAGCAACCCCGTACCTTCTCAAACTCGTATGTCAACATCTGGCACCATCTCGTGTATACACGGGCTGGTCTGGCTCGCAAGCGGAGGCTTCCCTGAAGCAATGTGCAGCACAGCCGTGTACCATATTCCGTTGCATAAACAGGCGCATGCGCAGCGTCACAGCCGCGCGATGTGCACACAAGATACTGAATACTGTGTTCTAGGTCAACCATCTTCTCTACTTACGAGATTCAAGTTGCCAGAAAGCTATACTGCGTCTCACGCTCAAGCCTCCAGGATTGTGTCCTGAAGCCTTTCACAGCGACACAACGCTATCACTATCCAGGTGCGTGACGGTCCCAGGAACCTCGACACACTCGACTGGATTGTCGTGTTGTGCTCGAGCTGATAGGCCACGATCCGTTGTGTACTGTCAGAAGAACTTGAAGAGAATGTCAATGTCGCGGCAACGAAGCCGTTCTTGTACGTTTCATACCTTCATTGTCTTGTTCTGTACGATGCTAACAGCTTTCTATGAACGGAACCGGTCTTGACACCTGAATTCATAATTATTCCAGGACATAGCAGATGTCGGATAACCGGCAAGCGCACTCACTGAGCGTGTAGTATTGGGCCGTGATATCCACCTTGGATCTCCATCACCCTTGATTTTCTATTAAGCACTACATAAGTCTGATGTGGAATATCCAGACGGGGCGGGGTCTGAGACGACACCGAACATGCACGCAACTTTTGTTTTTTCTGAAGAGTGGCGAAGGTGTTTGATAGAGAGCGACCGCACGCACGGGAACAAAATTAGCCTTGAGATAAACCCATGATCGACGCTCCCAGTCGTTACCAGTCGCATAGCCACGGACTTTAGGTCTTCAAGATTCCGACCACAATGTTGCCTGCTTCGTCCAGTGAGCTCTCCAGTTTGTGCGCGAGTATTCTCATGTATATCGGTCCCTGCAGACTCGCCGCACATACCGATAACGGCATTCTCATGATCTATCTTCCTAACCCCGCTTCGTATCGCCGTGAACCTTGACGGTTAGCCTTGCCCTTATCTGCTCACTTCGTTTGGAGTCGGGCATGGATGATAGTGGAGCTCCTCGAACATAAGGCTTTGATCCCGCTTCGCGTGCTGCTCTGTGTTCTCGACCACCATGAGCTCCCAGGAATCTATCAGCAGGCGTTCCATCGACGACAAGAAGGCTGATGTCCACGTCGCCGTCGTCTCGGAGGAGGCCGACACCGGTGCCGAGCTCGTTGCCGGCTTGTTCGAGGAGGTAGAGCCTCAAGAGGGCATTCGAATCCGACGCAAGATTGACTGGCATATCATGCCTTTGATGTGCAGTAAGCAATCCCGTCATACATACTCACCTGAGGCGCATCGGTTGACTCCCGATCAGCCCTCTATTGGATCCAGTTCATGGACAAGACCACGCTTGGAAGCTCTGCTATTCTCGGGATCAAGTGCGTGTTAGCCATGGTCTGGCTGCCGTTTTCCGCCCTGATTTGGGTTCAGAACGGCGACCCACTTGACTACGAATCAGTCAGTCCTCTTTTTTTGCTCTGAATCAGGACGATAACATACTGATCAACGTATAAAGATACAACTGGTATGCGATTGTTCGGCACCCGGTCACGCTCCATGGTACTTACGCGAAAATGTCATTCCAGGCTTGGTACAATATTCTATCTGAGCTACCTCGCATTCGAGTGGCCCCAGAACCTCGCCCTTCAGCGGCTCCCAGTTGGGAAATGGATGAGGCATGTTCTAAGTCCTCCCATCTCATTCTCGGTTGCTGACCGCGTTGCTTCACAGTATTAACATCTTCGTCTGGGGTGTTGCGTTGTGCAGTCATGCCGCGTGCAAGAATTTTGGCGGGCTCTTCGCTTGCCGCTTTGTGCTTGGCATGTGTGAGGGCTCGATCACCGCCGGGTTCATGATCGTTAGTTCCATGTTCTATACACGCAAGGAACAGACCCTGCGTATCGGGTATTGGTGTAAGTTACGTGCCCTCGGCTGCCTTCAACTCTTGGCTGATCTCTTCGTGCGCACTCGTCAAGTCTTGATGAACGGGACTGGTGAGTATGCTATATTTTGTACAGTACTTTGACGGAGGCTGATGCTACGGTGTAGCACAGATTATCTCTGGTTTCATCAGCTTCGGTGTGCTTCACACCATGACGAAAGGATTCCAGCCCTGGCAATGGTAAGAGCTCGTCGGCCTGAATGTATGCGTCACCCTTCAACTCCGTCTTACCCGTAGGCTCATGGTCATTACCGGCGCACTAACCCTGATCACGGCAGTGCTGTACTGGTAAGCCTTGGTGTCTGGAAGACGGGCATTGTCCAACTTTCTCGCAGGTTCTTATTCCCTGATTCTCCCACGAATGCATGGTTTCTCACCAAGGAAGAACGCGTGACTGCCGTCAAACGGATCAAGGTTGTACCAGAAAGACATTGCTCGTATTCTCGCTGACTCGATCACATTAGGAAAATCAAACTGGCATCGAGAATAAACACTTCAAGAAAGACCAGTGAGTGTGGTCTTCCCCGTCATTTCCACTTTCGCTCACGTTCGTAGGTTCTACGAAGCGTTGCTCGACCCCAAAACATGGCTTTTTGCGCTCTTCTCGGCGTTCGACAATGTGCCTAACAGCCTCACCAACCAGCAACAGATTATCATGGCTTCGTTCGGCTTCACAGACCTGCAAACGACGCTCCTCACTATTGTCAGCGGCTTCGTCGAGATCGCGACCATTTTCACCGGGGTAAACCTCGCCGCGCGTGTCAAGAACGGTCGCGCGTACGTCGGTTTCTTCTACTTCTTCCCGACCATGCTCGGCATCATGCTCGTCAACCTCCTCCCGTGGCACGACAAGATCGGCCTGTTGTTTGGGCAGTGGATTACAGGTATGTCCGACGATGCCTCATATTGTGCCGAGGAATCAGAACTGACATGCGGCCGACAGGTATCAGCATCACCGGCTTTGTGCTCTCTCTCTCGTGGCTTTCAAACGTCACCGCGGGACACACGAAGCGTGTCACGACCAACGCAATCATGCTCATCGCATATTGCGTCGGGAACGCGTCGGGGCCCTTCATGTGGCAGTCGCAGTACTTACCCCGGTACGGCTCTCTGCCCCCTTCCTCATTCGCTACTACTGTCGCTGATACATTACTCTGCACAGGAACCACGTACCTTGGCTGGTTATCGGTATCTGCTACGCGTGCTGCATGGCGCTCCTACTCATCATCCGTGTGCTTCTCGTGCGCGAGAACCGGAAACGCGACGCGGAGCCGCACGACTCCACGTACGACGACGTCTACCTCGAATTCACCACGCCCGACGGAAAGCGCGTCGAGCGCAAGGTCGAGAAGGTGCGCTTCGCTTTTCCCACCTCCACATGCACCCGCGAGGGATGATGTGAGTCGGACAATGCTGATGTGCCATGCTGCAGGAATTCCTGGACCTCACTGATATTCAGAATCGCGATTACAGATATGTGTTGTGATGCCCGCCATGAGACATGACGAGACCCCGTGTAAAAGTAGACCGGTTGTGACGCGTTGGGGAACTTCAACTGCAGCGAGTAATTTATTTGAATTGAACGAGGCTTCGAGTGGGGACATGTACATACACGAGTCAATGAAGAATGCGAAGCGATAGGAAAAACGTTGCAATGCAGAGCCTGGAGCCTGGAGAATGAGATGGAAAATGCTACTTGCACAAAGTAAACGCAGAAAGAGGAACGAGGCTGATTGGATGGAAGAGACATTTCGCAGTATATCGAAGTGGAAGAAACATGTGTCCGGCTTGCGGTACCATTTGAAACGATGTCCGTGAGCAGAGTGTCATTGCGTCGTCGATAGGCAGTCTATGCCTCAGTGTTTAGCCGTCACTCCCTCGCTCGGAAGGTTCGAACAACTCCCAACTCCTCGCGCGTATGGCAAACCGGCAGCGCCGCGCGGGCGGGTATCTTGACAGAGATAGACCGTAAGACGATTCCGACACCCGCAACAGACCGCTTTCGCGAGCCGACGTCAATATATGCCGAAGAAGGGGGAATTCAAACACTGGAAACGATTCGATACGTTTGTCGACTCCGTCGTGGAGACCACATAGCAGCGCGGTTCTGGGGAGGGATGGTGATGGAGACGAGGGGCTCGTATGGAGCAGCACGCGCAGACTCGAGCTTCAAAGTGCGATTCTGCGCATGCGGCTCGTGAGGGAGTCCAGAAGGTTCTCCATCTCTCCCTTGAATCGGTGTACCCCACAGCTCTCGCTCTCGACGTGCTGGCAGAGCCCGCTAAGCGTCGTGAACTGCGCCCCACAACCGTTTCGGCCCTCCGGGCAGTGATAGATGCGGTCCTCGTGGGCAGGGCTATGCAGGTGGGCGTTGAGCCGAGAGAGCTCGGGGAAGGTGCGGAAGCAGAGGATACACTCGTAGGCATACCCATTCCACGTGCGCTCCGTCGCCCACATGTCGGTCACGACCGTTCCCTGGCGCCCACCGATGAGGCGGGAAGGGTTCGTGATCACGTTGTTGCGGTCGTACTTGATGGCGAGGCGGTTAAGACGCTCGCGCGTGAGCCCCGACACGCAGGCGCCAGACTCCCAGTGGGCAGTACGGGCGGAGACTGAGACGAAGGACTTCTCACAACCCGGGCCGCAGCAGGGGAATGCGCGGGGCTGATGCTTGGACGAACGCGTGTGCGAATCAAGGTTGCTCTGGTTCTGGAAGTATTGCCGGCACGGGGCACAGTAATAATGCTTCTGCCTGTTGTGTTCCTGCAGACCGAAGTCGTTTCGGAAGAACTAGACAGTACATGTCAGCCATGTGCTTGGCGAGAATGGAAATGACGACTGACTTGGTTGCAAACCCTGCAGTAGTGATGGTCGTCTTCAAAGTGCTCTTCTAGGTCCTCATCGTCTTCGAAGTGCTCTTCGCAGCGCTGGCAATAGTGGTGCTGCGAACTCTGGACATAGTGCTGGACAAGACCGTGCGACGAAGTGAAATCTCTGTCACAGTGATAACAGACGTGGTGCGCCGAGGAGTCCTCCACATGCTGCTGGAGAGCGCGGTCGCTGGTGAAATAACGTTCGCATCGGTCGCAATATGCCATGGGTGTTCACTAGTAGTGGCGGCTGGAGACAATGGGATGGGAGGAGAGAGTCACGACAAGCGTTTGTGGCTCGCCAGGCTTTATACTCCGCACTGATCCGAGCCAAAACGTATTACTATTCGAGGCACCACAAGGTCGACCATGCAGAGTCACAAGTACAACAGAGCTATCAAGCCATCAACGACAGAAAAAATCGATGCGACAAAATCAAGAACGGTTCAGGATGAGACCTGCTGCACAAAGGGACAAGGGGCTTTCAATGAGGAGCGCGGATGCACGGAGAGAAACTCTCATCAGCCGAAAAAGGAGCGAGAAGAACACGAGAAACTTGAAACGCTTGCTCTCCAGAGCGCGACCCGTAACGGCTTCACTTATCCATACAGCCCCTGCCGCCCGACCCAGCTAGACTCATGCTTCCACGCGCGCTCTTGTAAGCATTAGTTCATATTCGCCAAAGCAAAGACAACGCACCACGTTGGCGAGACAGGACCGCCAGTCGAGCGCAAGGCCATCACACGAACCACACACCAGAGCGTTCCTCAGCCAACGCGTCCATCAAGGTACCTCTGTATACACCTCTTTCACACCTGGAGCCTGAGACTGCATCCACCTCGGGTGGCGGCTTTCTCCATGAGCGGGGCGATACCGGCATAGACACAGCAGGATAGGCAGGGTCGCCATCCTGGTCAGTCGACACATAAACGCTCGAGGTATCCGGCGCCGGAGGCCAGCACAAAGAGTGCAGATCGTTCCCGAGGTCCACTTCGAGCACCGCCAGCGATGTATGTGGTGTGTGCGGGCCGACATCCCACACGGCGTTGGGGGCGGTGAGGCTGGGCGTGAGAGGGAGGTCTTTGTACTCGACTGTGGTGCCATCAGTAGAGGACGGGCGGGCGGGCCCGAACTGTCCACGGATGGCGTGTCATGGTTGCGCAGGGTGCTGCGCGCGTTGAACCTGAAATGCAGGACGTAAGCCAAGTGGGACGCTGAGAGACCGGTGAATGTATGCGCGCGAACATACATTGCCATGAACGAGTTGATGTATACTGCCTGTTGATGAACCAAAATGCATCGAGTCGGAGTAGAGGGGACCCACGTTTCGTCAACGAGAACTCTATGGCAATCATGATAAACGTCGTCGGAAACACCGCCATCTACAAGTACTCTGTCAGTTTTTTTTTGCATGGCAAGAAGGCCTACAATCGCCTCACCATTGCAATGGCCGTAAGCGAACAAATACTACATGTCGAGCACAAGTTTAGTCGAGACGAACACAGCAAATTACTCTACAGGCAGACCTAGTGATCATACCGGTGTTGAGTGTATACACTATAAGGACCGTGATCGTCGAATCCATGCTATGCACACTAGTCAGGATGCGGCAACTCCATCAACATGATGAGGCACTATACTTACTTCTGCGATCCAGTACGGCAGCGCGCGAGAAAATAGCAAAGCGATGACGCAACGACGAGGTCAATTACAGATGCAGCGCCTAACGCGAAATAGGTGACCCACTGTAGGTATATGCGTCAGCAAAAGTCGTGCCGGAGGGAGCACCGGAAACATTCCAACGAGCGTGATAAAGCACTCACTTTCGCTTCCAATAGCTGGACCCAACGTTCGAGCTTGTTACTACTGCTGTCGTCAGCGGAGTCATTCACGAGTATAATTTGGTACCGTACACCTCGTAACAGAGAACTTGCATGGAGCAAATAAGCGGGTGACGTACTGACTGAAAGGGCGATCAAGACTTACCCGCAGCTGCGCCTGTGCCCGTGTAAGTCAGATAGTAAGTATTGGAGACTACATAGGAAAGACTGACCGTATCCAAGAAGGACGAGAACGGTCTGAGGAGACAGGCAAGTAGTGAGCGAGACTACTGCGATGTAGAAGGAACTTACGACGGATACAGGTAGTATTTTGCGGGCAAGTTGTCGACGGCCATGCGAAGAGGCAACAACGTCCGGGGAAGCGGATATATCAATATCGTTGCGAGTGGATAGTGGCATGACTTGGTCGTCGATAGCGGTGACTACATGCGCATGAGACAATCTACCAAGCTAGGTTCGCGCGACTAACGTTTCCAGAGCCGGATTGTGTACAGCCTATGTGGAAGGTCGGTCACCTTGGCTGTTCAAGAGTAGTCAGGGATGAAATACTCACGTATGGACCAAGACAACAACTACGGCCTGTGAATGGGGGTGAGAAAATGAGAACGTACAGCACGGGCAAGCCGTACGTCCAACATGATCTGTGCCTAAAAGGACGATCAGTGAGTGTGGAAAACGATGTGTGGACAGAAAAGACCTTGAAGCTCCAGACAATGTTGAGGAGCATTTCCGGGTTGGCATAGTGAATGACGAGGTAAAAATAGACCATGTAGACGCATAAAGCGAGATGAGTGGCGTCGAGGATCCTAGAAATAAAGGATGATTCGACAGGACAATTGAGACGAAGAGTGAAGACTGACCATAGGACGGCAACAGCGAACTTGTTCCAAGGAATATCGCGAGGATATCGCTGGAAATATGCAAGGGTTTGTATGTTGGTGACTCCAAAGAGGCTGTAGGTTGGGAGAGTTAGTGGTGGAGGAGGGCGGGTGGAAAGGCTTACATGGAGGATACGGAGAGACCGATGAAGAGCGCACCATATGTAGGGCCGAGAGGGAGATCCATGGCGGTCGAGGCGGCTGTGGTCGACGGGCAGGAGGAGCGACGGCGGTTGTGCACGGACCATGTCGTGATGCACAGTGCGTGCCCGACTGGGAAAGCCGACTTCCCAAAGCGCGGACTTCCTTGTCAACGTCAACGACGCGCCCAATACTGAACGGGCCACGTGCGGGGTCATGCTGTACGCACTATTAATGTAACCGGAGTGTACACACTGTGCTCATTACCGCTGTCTTCTGAATCCATGTCCTTGCACACTGGTTTGCAGCGACACGGACGAGGTCAGCTCACAGTCAAACCAGTGGCTCTGGTGCCGCGCCAAGTCGGCGTAGGTCGGCAGTCAAGGAACTGTACGCAAAGAAGCATGCAAATGTGTCCTCGAAGGCTCGACAGAGCAAGAGGCCGCCGCGCCTCTAGATCTGCATCTCATGCCGCTACCTGCACTGCCACCGTCGACCGAGCTACAACTCGCTACAATTTTACTTGTTGCCTTCTCCGTCTCATCTGCACCGACATAAATGTTGGCCAAAACTTGCCATCGTCAAGTTAACCCTTCTTTCCGCCTTGTTGGATTCACCGTCATGGAAGCATCTACGATATACTCAACTGGGCTTCACCACCGTACCTATGCGGTGTCCCGATAAGGCCTCCCAACGAGCATGTTCGTATGACGGGAAATTTCGTGGGGCCTCCAACATTCCGGCTCCTGCCAATCACCAGGTTCAGAGTCCACACGGAGGGCCAGTGTCTAGCAAGTTCGAGCAGTGCGATTTGGGCTCACATGTGTTGCCCGCTCCTGCTGCAAATGCACTCGTCGGCGAAAATATCGTGGGTGTAGGAGCTATAGGCATCCAATGGCAAAGTGCTGTGAGTCGATCCGAGATTCCCGCAGGCGAGCTTGTTGACTTGAAGTGCAGTTTTCAGTGTCTATCTGCACCATAGATTGCTCCCGCGCATTGAAATCATATTGATACGTCGAGTCTGGATGACAGTACGCACACCTGGATCATGTGACCATATGTATCCCGAGTTTCTCGGAGACGCCACTCCCGCCCCTCCTGCCGACGTCGACCAGACCGCTTTCCCCAGCCTGATATCTGCGACATATACATTTAGTATACCTACAAGAGTGCATATCTACCAGCAAGCGCATACCAGGCGCTGCCTACGCCATTTCGCCCAAAGTAGCCACCGCCACACCCGCATCCATGTGCGTCTTTCATTGTTCTCCAGCTCCGCCCTTTTCTCCGCCAGCCGGAACAAATACAGCCCCGCAACTCTCTCTCCATTCACTCGCGCCATCCCCGCTCAACCTCTCTGCCTTCAACCTCCCCGTACTCCCTGCCCTCCTTGAACACCCCATACACGCCACACCCCAACGTGAGTAGCCAACCCCCCTCTCAACTGACAATTGAGGCGAGACCGCACCCCAGACAACCAAAATGCTTCTTCATGAGCGCGCCTCGAACGAGGCACTGTTATCGGGCGAGGTATGCATCCCGCCAGTGGACAACGCCCAGGTCCACGCCCAGGTCCCTGAGGTCACCGACAACTCAGACTGGACCGAGAAAGACGCGGCCGAATTTCAGGCTCTTCTTGACGACATGGTCGACGGAGCACTGGCACCGCGCGCAATTCGCGACCCGTTCGACGATGAAGATGCGGCGCGCGCGCGGCGAAGCCGGACTGCACGCCCGCGTGGAAGAACAAAGGAGAGCGTACAGCAGAGGTTGTACTGGAAGTCCCCGTCTGCGTCAAATGCGCCGCCGGGTGTAGCATCGTCTTCGCTCGTTAGCTCTGGAACGGAATCAGCGGTGGAGGCACTCTCGACTCCAGTGCTCGCGCAGGATTCTCCTCGGTACAGAGCCTTCCCAACTGTGGTACTTCCCCCGGCGATGAAGCTTCCTGTGATCATAATCTCGCCTCCGCGGAGGAGCCTCCTGTATCCATCAGTCTCAAAGGAGCCTCGGTGATCTTTCCTCCAGCCACGGTACCCGTAACTGCTCTCCTGTCACCAGCTATGGTACCTCCTATGACAAAGGAGTATCCAGGAAGCCCCTTGTAGTATTGTCTTGTCGCCAGCAATAGAGCCCCCTGCATTATGGTCCCCCTCCGATGAATCCCTCCCACTGCCATCTAATTTGCCCCGTTGACGACGTTTGGCGCATTACTTGAAGCTGCGCCGCAAGTACGGAGAACTAGTCATGAATCTGGGAGAGACGGCCGCTCCGAGGTCTGCGAGCTGGCTTCATGGTGGGCCAGAGCTCACAGTCGAACAGCTCGGAGTCCATATGTGCCCCCTCCTGCAGAAGGTCTGCGGCTCGGTCGTCCAGATATTTCTGTTTCTGCCGAGGTTCCCCCAATGTCGCCACCACCCATCCTGGTGCCCCTGGAAGCCCCGACTGTACCGCCAATCACATCGCCGAGGGCCCGCTCACGTTCCATCACACTCTGGCGAAGCTGAGCCATCTCAGCACCCCGCCGCCAAACCCGTTTGCCTGTTTGCCCGTAGTGCTTATGCCCACTATCCGGGAGGCAACTCTGGTAGGTGGTCGAGGTGCATCCAACCCGCAGAACATGCGGGCGAGATGAGGTCCGCGGCCCGTTCCCCGTGGCCAAGGCGGTCCGCAACATCTCTGCCGACGTCAAGTACAACCGCGCCTTCTCCTAGCAGAGCCCGAGCGCCGCGCCATGCCCCTTCACGTGCCGGCAGTTCCTCGTGCGACGACACCTCCGGCTCCCTTGCCGCTCAGCGTCCGTGCCCAGACTCGGAAGACACCCGCCGCGAACATGAAGGCAAGGATATTGAAGAAGGCGAGTTCGCCCATGGCGCTCCCTTGGGCCCGTGGGCAAAGTGATGTTTGACGTGGGCTTCGCAATAGGGTCCGTCATAGCCCGGTGCGCGGAGGCCGTCCAGGTTGCTGCGGGGTAGGCCGCTTGTCTCCACGTTTTCTAGCACCCCGCACCCACCCTTATGTCTTTCCTCCGCGGCTTAGCTCTGTGGAGGATTGCAAGACCTATTTGGCTATGCGCGAGCCAGAAGATCAAACTGTCGAGAGGCTCGGAGACGTGTCGTTGTCTGGTCTGAGAATGGACAGTGTATCACGGACATGACACCACCCTACCTTCACCGACCCTTTGTGCGAGTGGACTGTTCTGGTCCTACATGTATGATGCGGATGCAGATCGCGGACACACGTTGGCGAAAATATCGTGGCTGAAGACGGACTGTGAGTCGATCCGAGACCATGTCACAATCTAGCGTCAAATTGCAAATGCATGCCGTGTTTCTCGGAGACGCCCCTACATCGGCAAATCATGTGGCTGCCTACGCCGCTTTGCTTTCGGCCAAAGTGGCCACTGCGGCCACCGCCACAGCCGCGTCTCCCATTGTTCTTTAGCTCTGCCCTTTGCTCCGCCAGCCGGCCCAAATACCGCTCCACAACGCTTGCCTTTCTCCATCTACTTATCCGCTCTACATCTCTGCATTCGATCTCCCCTACCCCTGCCCTCCATACCCATACACTCCACGCCCCAACGTGAGTACCCAACTTTTCTTTCGAGTTCAAGTGGAGAACCCGCGCCCTAGACAACCACAATGTATTCGATTCACGAGCGCGCCTCGACCGGAGCACTGTTCTCGGCGAGATGTGCATCCCCCGGTCAACGCGGACGCGTCAGTCGAGCGAGCGAACGAGGACGCATTCAGCTTCACGCCTCTCGACACGACGCAAGCACCACAAGCAACGCCGCAAATGCTCGAGGCCCGCTTCCAGCTCTCGAAGTCGCCGACGACCCCGTCTACCGTGCTGCCGAGGACAGCGACGCGGACGCGGACCTGCAGGCCCTCCTCGACGATCTGGACAGCGGCGCACTGGCCCCACACGCGATTCGCGACCCGTTCGACGAGGAGGACGCGGCGCGTGCACGGCGCAGCCGGACTGCCCACCCGCGGAAAAGAATCAAGGCGCGCGCACAGCAGAGGATGTACTGGAAGTCCTCGCCTGTGCCGGTGTCTGGCTCTGGTGCGGCCTCGTCTTCGCGCCATTGCATCGGAACGGAGTCGACGATGGGACCGCCCTTAGCTCCGGTGTCCGTGCAGGATGCTCCTTGGGCGACAGAGCCTTGTCTGATTGTGGGCTCTCCTCCAGCGATGGAGCCTCCTGTAACTGCGGGCACGACCCCTCTTTTGCGCCCACATTTCTCTAGACAACCACCTTATCCTGTCGAGCGAAGCCATGCGATGGATATAGAGTAAGGTGCACGTTCCTGTGCGTGAGTGACATTATGTCGATGATATGGTCCGGACTTGCAGATCATTGTATAGTACTGTATCTTCGTGTGCTACGTATTCGATGAACAGACTAGATCCTGTTGACCAGTTCCTTTGGGTGTGAACAAACGAGTGACATACCCAGCTACTATAGCGAAGTCTTGATGCAGAATCAATGTTGATTGTTCCATCGCGAGCCTTCGCACGCTAAGAATTGTCGTGCGCCTGGATAGAATACAGAAAAATGCGGGATTACTACTACAATTGGTTCTGCGCGAATTCCAGCATTCTTTGGCGTTATACCAAATACAGTCGGATGCCATCACACGGACATCTACTTTGACGCGGGACGAATTGCCTGCTGGAACGGCCACCTGTCAAAGTGCCCCGCAGTTGCTTGCAGGAAGCAGACCGTGCTTCCATCACCCTGCAACGCAATCATCAGCGTCCAACGAGATGGAAAAGAAGGCCCGTGAGATACTCACGACCATGGCATGCGGGAAGCCGAGGTCGAATGGCTGCACGCCCTCGAGGTACTTTACCTGCTCGGGTGTGAGCGCGATCTTGAGCGCCTCGAGGTTGCTCATGAGATGCTCGACTTTGCGCCCGCCGATGATCGGGAACACATATGGCGTCTTCTGCATCACGTAGGCAATCGCCACTTGGTAAGGAAGGATCGTGTCAGTACTTGCATCCGCGCAGATCGGGATGGGCCGTCGTACCCGCGGTGATGTTTTTCGTACCGACCTGTTTCGCGATCTCCTCGAGCGCCAGGCATACTTTGCGCTGTTCGGGTGTTCTCTGCCACTCTCCGAACATGGCGCGACCTGCACGGTGTGCCGGGAATATTCAGCTTGATGCGCGTTCGGGCATTTCCCGAGACGCACCCTTCTCACCGGACTCGCGCCGGCTCTCCTCCTCCTCATCCGTGCGGATCTTTCCGCCCGCGAGGACGTTCCACGGTGCGAGCGCAAGTCCTGTGGATGCAGGCGGGATGAGGACGAGCGTCGGTTCGGCCGACGGTACAGGACGTACCCTCGGCGCGGGCCATCGGGATGATCTCCCGCTCGAAGTCGCGCTGGAGGACGCTCCACGCGCCCTGGTAGATCGCGAAGGGCGTCTTTCCCGTCAGGCGTGCATACGTGTTCGCCTTTGAGACGATCCAGGCCGGCGTGTCGGAGACACCCTGCCATGATGGGCGGGTTGCGGAGTCAGGGAGGGTCTGCACATGCCGATATGGAACGCACGAGGTAGAGCACCTTGCCCTGGGCGACGAGGTGGTTCAAACCGTTCATGACCTCCTCCACGCCGCAGGTCCAGTCCCACTGTTGACGCACGAGTCAGACAGGAGGTGTGTTGACTGATGAGATGCGCACCCAGTGGACGTAGAGGATGTCGATGTAGGAGGTGCGCAATTTCTTGAGCGATGCCTCGACGGAGATGTGGAGAGACTTCATGCTATTTCCTGCGTAGTGCGTCTTCTGGGCGATGCTCTTGTCGATGATCTTGTAATTGGTCGTGTACTGCGACGGCAGCACGCCAGGGTGTCGGAAATCGGCCGGGAAGACGCGGACGAGGGCGAGGAGAGCGCACCTTGGTGGCGAGAACGATCTGGTCGCGGATGGCACGCGTCTCCATCCACTCGCCGATGAAGGTTTCGGATGTCTCCTCCTGATAGTTGCTGGAGGTGTCGATGAAATTGCCGCCGGCCTCGTAGAACGCGTCGAGAAGGCTGAAGCTGCCCTTCTTGTCCATGGCACCGAAGCCATACTCGGCCCACTTGTCGCCGATGCTCATTGCGCCGAGGCAGATGGGGGAGACGTGCACTCCAGCGAGGGGGGAGAGCGGGCGATGGCGGCCAAGGGGCGTGGGGGGCTGCGGAGGGGGGTCAAAGAGTCCCATGGTCAGTGTCGGTGGTGGTGGTGGTGGTGTTGGAGGGGGAGAGATGGGGGATGGTATGGGGAAGAGCACGTACTTATAGGCTGGGGAAGAAGATCGAATTTTCTAGAAGATCGTCCGAGATTGGCCAAAGGAGCACATGGGGCAGGGAGGATCGCAGAGGGATCCGCACGTTGGTGGGAAACATAACCATCCACGACGCATTCGTGCCACAGAACACTGATGTGCACGGAAACGACATATGTTCTGCTTTAATCCTGTACCTGTTGCTTATCTCTGGTCATCCTGAACGCGAGGTGCAAGTTGGTGATCGGACTCTGTTGTGACCGCGGTTGTACGAAATAAGCGAGAAGGAGAAAAGACGCAGAGAGAATGCAACGGGAGTCGCTGCATATTCAACGAATCGCTGCATATCCAATGGAAGGTTGGATGTGCCCAGTTATGCAGCAGCGAAGCCCAGTACTGTCTGCGGACAGTCGTCAATGGTTGGTACATTCTAGATCTAGATTCAAAAAGCGCTTATGTACTGCGTGGTCGGGCCGAGCCATATAATCCCGCTCTTGTCAAGTGGGATCCATCGTACTTCTACCGCTGGAAGATCGGAAGTCCGGCTGCCTTGCGGTCAGATCCCACCATGTGAATCAATCATTACATGTCGAAGCCTCATGTTTTCTACGACGTTATTTTCAGCTTCAATACGGCCGACCACTCCTTTGGCAGTTGGCCGAGGATGCCTAGAATTGTGAAAAGAAACGACAGAAATTAGCACTGGGCGGAGGCCAGTATACCAGGCCCATGAACCAAGCATTTGTCTCGGTCGTAACTGCACGTTATGATTCAATACAATCGATCATTGGTAATTACTTGCCCACCCTGTATAACCCCTCTCTTGCTTCGCGATCATCTCCTTGCGTCTTTTCTTCCTGTTACCATCATCCTCATCCTCATCATGGGATCACTTGTACCCAGCTTTCCCCGCCCTCTCCGGCTTCCCACCGCCGACGTTCACGTTCACGCGCGGCGGCACGGCGAGACCAAACGCTTTCGCAACCTTGGTCAAGTCAAGCGCGTTGACGTCGAAGATATTTTTGAGAGAATATGAAGCGTATGACTGGAGGTAGGACCGGTAGCCGTCCTTCGCGGATTGATGGAGGTAGAAGTTCTTCTGCAGGAGCTTCTCAAGCTGCGAACCCCGGTGAGCTATGGCGACCCCAATGTCTTCCGAGAGCGAACACTTACTTGTGTCTGGACATTCGCGAGACGATTGCCGGGGAAACCATACTCGTTCACGGGAACTTTCGCCTCCTTCAAATACCGCAAAAACCCAAGCTCGCTCTCAAGCAGGATGAGTAAACTTCGTCCGGCTTGGCCCGCACGCGCTGTTCGACCGACACGGTGGATATAATCGCGTGGATCGTCGGGTGGATCAAATTGGATGATCCAGTCGACTTTCGGGATATCGAGACCGCGCGGCGACATCCGTGCACAGCAGGATACCAGACGAGGCATTGATGAATTCAAAGAACGTGTTCGTCCGCTTCTGCTGCTTTTGTTTCCCCTACGAAATCCACGCCTTAGCATCCGCTACTCGCCGTAATTCAGAGGCACTTACATGAAGTTCCAGAACCGGAACATCAATATAGTTCAACAACTCGGCGTGGTACTTTACAGAATTGCAACTAGAAAAGAACACGACAGTTTTCTTTTTCAGGTTCTTGCGGAGGAAGGTGTAAAGGAGGAGGAAGCGCTGGTCAGACTGGCAAACGATGTATCCCTGGGACAACGTAGTGACGGTGCTCGTCGACTCCGCTTTGTCGACGTCAACATGAATGGGTCCAGGGCGTAACGAGACACGGGCAAGATCGGCCACCTTGGTCGTTTGCGTGGCTGAGAAAAGCATCGTTTGCCTGTCCTCTTGCATCCTCGTAATATCAATACCAATCCGGTGTGCACGGAATGGCACCGCTCACCATTCGGAAGGATGGCAATGATCTGTTTCATTTGCTCCTCGAATCCAATCTCCAAAATCCTGTCCGCTTCATCAATGACCAGGGCTTTGAGATTCCCTATTAAGGCGCCTCAGTAACCCGGCATATTCCAAGTTGACTATACACACGAGATACAAAGCCTTTGGTGTGCTGATAGCGAGCAATTCATATGAGGAGAATGCTCGCACTAGGCTCAAAACTCACCAACAAGTGGTCTAATAACCTGCCAGGGGTTGCAATGAGAAGATTGACACCTTTCGCGAGTTTGACGGCCTCGGCTTGCATTTTTGCGCCTCCCATAACAATACCATATGTTTGCGAGTGATGTTGCATCAGCTCCTTTGCAACACCAAATATCTGAAGCGCTAGTTCGCGGGTGGGCGAAACAATGATGATTCCAGTGCCTGTTAAAATCCAAGTCGCGTCCACTATAAGCACCAGGATATGTACAAGGGAGTCAAGGCATACCGTTCCTGGGCATAAACTTCAGACGATGCAGTAGTTCTATGGCTGGTATTAGGAAGGCCAAAGTCTTTCCCGAGCCCGTACGGGCTGCGCCCAGGACGTCTTTTCCAGCGAGAAGAAGCGGGATGGATTTTGCTTGTATGGGGGTCATGCTCACGAGGCCCATATTCTCGAGAGCTTTAGTTGATGCATCGGAAAGGCCGAGCGTGGAGAAAGGAGGATGGTCCGCAGGTACAGCGCTCGAATCCAAAGAGGTCGAAGGGGAGAGCAGTGATCGGAGATAGCCGAGATCCCACAGTGAGTAGATCAGATCTCCCGCGCCCGCGCCACATACTGAACGTAACCGGCGGGGCGCCTACTTGTCTGGTCTGGATATCTGCGGCCTGTAACTCGCCACTTAGCTGCGCACAATCCCATCCAAGAGTTCGTAGCTAGTCGCTCGCATTCCCAATGCGGTGCTGGTAGAGGCTCGGAACGCTCAGTCGTTTCCCAATATCCAACCCATGTGCCTCCTCCAGCTCCGTGAAGCACGTCTTGTGGGTTCACGGACACGGTACACTCTCACCCACAATCTGTTCGATCTGCGAGATAGGGCCCGGCGCCATGGATCTCTGCTAGTCAATCGACGGCGTGGCACCTGCATTCGATCGGATGTTGAACGTTGAACTCTTGGACAGTTTGCTTGGATCTGCGCCCCCAACGCCTGTGGCAACCTTGGACCAGATTGCTTAGATCTGTGCCCCAACGCCTGTGGCACATTTTGGGCACATTCACATATATATATAAAGGCACCTTCTCCATTGACCCTCCGACAACTTCACCGTCAACAAGTCCTCAATTCCTCATTGTAACTCCGACACCTCCATGGACCCAGACAGTTACGCCAGACATCTCTTTCATGCTGTACATGGATACCCTCTGTATTATCCCGAGCCGGGTAGCAGTGGCGAATGCAGCGTCGGCGACGTCTGTACCCTCCTGAGAGGTTCCCTCGGGAGGTTGTGTAATATCCAGGATCCCGCGGTCCCAAGTGTGAAGTGTGCTAGCATCATTCCGGCCGGCCCTATTTATAGTTCATCTGTGACGGCGAGCGGCGATATGCGGTGCGTGGCGCGCCCATTCTTCTGAGGGCTCCCCACTAATGTCATGCCCGTCACATCTTGCACTAGATCTGGCAGCTACACCTTCGAATGCAACAAAGACACCGGCGCATTCGCTGTCCTGAAGGACGATGCCGTCTCCGATGAGCTCCACATAAGCCAAGTGAAAGTAGTGGCGCAACATCTATCCCAGCTCGATGACCTCTGGCGGGCGGAGGAGGAAAAAAAACCAGGAAACAGAGCACCCGCTGCTCAGGGATGTGGTTGTTCTGTTGAAGACTGTGAAGACTTCACGGTGCATGGTGGCCAACGTCATGCGTTTTGGCACGTCTGCCAGGTTTGAGTTCAGCGGAGACTACGCGAGCTCAGCGCCGATCACCATCTCGTCGGTATCTGCGAACGGGATCCTTCCGGTCTGGGTGTGGCGCTGTCCGCCACCGCCGCCAAATGCTGGAGATATGTGTATATTTGTACACTACCTCAAGATGGAGAAGTGACATGGCCCTAATATATATAATGATGTAGTAGAAGAGGAAGATGAAGTGGTGCGTGTTTACATGGCATTTGCTCCGCATGTCCTGACGGGCGTCGTCCAGGCTTGCGATCCTGTTGGGCATGTGGTTACCTTGCTTGCCAAGGTTTCTCGGGCTGTAAATTAAGATCACTTTTCGACTCACCGGCAACTTCCGGCGTGCCATGTTTGTTGTTTGGTTGTTTGTGGCGCGTATTTGTCTGTGGCGCCTGCTTTATTTGTGACGCGTGTCAACATCACGGAACGAAAGTTCGTTGCTCTCCATGCAAATACCATCACTCCTACATTATTTTGCTTGCCAAGGTTTCTTGGGCTGGAAAGTAAGACCACTTTTCGATTCAGACTCACCGGCAACTTCCGGTGTGCCTTGTTAAAAGTCAATACAAGGTAATTACAGTAATATTTATTGCTCTTCGGTGTGCTATGTTTAATGTGGGTACCGGGCGAGCAACTTCGTAACTCACCAGCAATACAATGGAACACTGTGTCAGAGTGCTCAGAATATGTTGAAGAGTAGGCTCGTGAATCAACCTCATATTATAGAAGACAAATCATCTTACAACTGGTGTGACAATAATGCTGTGAAATTCAGTTTTTGCAGTCCGAGGTATGTAGTTATTGATGCATGATGGGCTATGCATTGACATGCCAAATTTTTGCTGCTGCCTTGCACAACACTATACCATATAATTATCATGCCAGCACTATCCTCTCTTTTGCACGACAACTGCACATGTGAGGCAAGCAAGGTTTCTGCCGCAGCATGCGGCGCTTCCCCAGTGAAATACATCTTGCAGGTATTTGAATCGTTTCTCGTCACAGTGCAGCATTACTGATCCTCTCTCCAGCATCCCATTAATGTCGGGACCGCGGTAGCTTCCACGCATGACGTGATTGTGCTATGGAAGGTACATTGTTTTACTCGTCTTCTTGCCAGTGGACTGCATACACTGCATACATAATCAAATATATTAGCCTGAAATATTGTGAAAACATCGGAAAGATAGTTCAAATTGATCTCCCCTATTTAGATGCAATGTATTGTGAGAATATTGAAAATATTCTTTGCATACTGTGGCACTCAACATGAGAGAAACATGTGAAAAACATTTGGAATGTTTCCACAATGTTCTTTGTCATATGTTTGTCATATGTTCCTAATAAGTCCAAGATATCATTCAACTCATTATTTGAATACTATTTTGAAAATATGTTGAATAGAGCGAGCTAGACTATCACAAAGTGATTCGAAAACTATTCGGACCTGGCGCTTAAATGTTGTTTCAATATAACAAGAAGGAATATTGTGAACATATGCGAGAAGTACCATAGAAACGTTGAAAACATATTTTAAATAGGCGCACAACATAGATCCAATGTATTCACAAAAGATCCACAATATTTCGGGTAGATATAATGGAGGAACATTTGATACCAACATCAAAGACGGTCACTTTGACGGTCACCAACGGACACTCCGACAACGACCATCATTGTCGGATATGTATTACGTAATGTACGTAACCGTAGGTGACCGTCAGTCGGTATCAGATGTTTATCAAATATTTCTTCATTGTATCTACCCGAAATATTGTGGATCTTTTGTGAATACATTGGATCTATATTGTGCGCCTATTTAAAATATGTTTTCAATGTTTCTATGGTACTTCTCACATATGTTCACAATATTCCTTCTTGTTATATTGAAACAACATTTAAGCGCCAGGTCCGAATAGTTTTCAAATCACTTTGTGATAGTCTAGCTCGCTCTATTCAACATATTTTCAAAATAGTATTCAAATAATGAGTTGAATGATATCTTGGACTTATTAGGAACATATGACAAACATATGACAAAGAACATTGTGGAAACATTCCAAATGTTTTTCACATGTTTCTCTCATGTTGAGTGCCACAGTATGCAAAGAATATTTTCAATATTCTCACAATACATTGCATCTAAATAGGGGAGATCAATTTGAACTATCTTTCCGATGTTTTCACAATATTTCAGGCTAATATATTTGATTATGTATGCAGTGATAGTTATTTGTTGCATCGCAGCACTGCAGACCGCCTATTCCGGAAAAAATGTCTGTTGTGCTTTCTGTCCTCAAGCCTCATGTCAAGATCGAGGACGGGGGTTAGCTGTCCATTTATTACATCAGGATGCACCTTTCTGACCACCCTCCGCACAGTGGGCAAGCTCGTCCCCCTCGTCGAGGCTACCTCTTGAAATGCCAAGTGCACAATGGGGGGGGGGCATCTTGAATGAATGTGTGTGTGCGGGTGCTGTTCTTTGTTTTTTGTTGTTACTGTTTTCGCATCCTGTGCTGTGTTGGCGTTTTGTTTGATGTATTTTAGTGAGGGGATAATCGAGACATTTGAGCTATACATCGCCCGTTAATTAGCTCACAGAGTCCGACGGGAGCAATGTGGAAACTCCATGATCTAGGCGCAGCTGGATCGTCCAACGGCAACGGGCGGGATCACCCGATGCAACTCTAAAAGTCTAAATATCTAAATTGTCAGCTCTCGCGCCGTCTGCTGGTCTGTACGCAAACGCGCAGACGCAGCCCCGTGCTCACTTTTGGCTGATATCTCCATATCCAGAGAGAACACCTGGACCCTAGACTCGCACCGGGACAGCTGACACCGGCCATGCAGCGCGCTATCTCAACGGTACCATCCTGTCACTCCCCGCATTAATGCCTCATGGCTTGTTCTGCATATCTCAATGCATACGCTCGGACACAGCTTGTGTGGCTTGGCCGCTTCCTTTGTAGTCTTGTACTCGTAGCTTAGATCCTCCCTCATGTATATAAGGACAGGCAGAGCCCACTCAGTATCCCATTTCATCTCCCAACCTCCGGTGTGCCATAACAACACCATGTCTACAGACAACGATGCGCATGTCTATGCCCGCGAACTGTTCAGGGCTCGATATGGCCTTCCCCTCTGGGAAAACGACCGGGGTCTACTCGTCGGTGACGTGGGCTACATGCGGGATGGTGGTTTCTATCGTGTCTTCAACATCTTGCGAGCGCAGGACGACGCGATACAGATGCCGTATGGAGTCCCACCCGCCTTTGAACCTTTCCATCCCCCTCATCCAGTACAATCGTTCCCCGCCTCTATCCCTGCCGGCCGCATCTGCAGTCCGGCCGTCGAGGCGCGACCGGGTGTCGAGTGAGTGAACTCATCCATTGCACTCTGTCGAACTCACATTCCCCGCCGTCAGTCCCGGCAGCCTGGTATTCACATGTACCGAAGACACGGGGGCGTTTGCTGTGATCACGAACGAGGCGACTTACCACGAGCTGCGTCCATCTGCCGAATTGCTGCATTATGTGCAGGCAAGTCTGGCGAGCTGGATCAGCATGTTGGAGGAGTGTGATACGGTCGACCTCGATCTGGAGGATCTCGTCTTGATAGTGGGCACACATGAGACGTCCGACACCCTCACTGCAGTGTTTGCATACGAGGGCACTACGTCTGCCATCACTCTCGACAGCGGTTCAGATGCCACGTATGGCTGCTTGACGCCGTCGCTGGGGGTGTTCCCCTCCAACTGTTCCCACCAACTCTCGCACGCGGATGGCACGGGAAGAGAGAACGAGCACTGTTTCCCATTCGTGCAATACTACAAGGTAAAGCGGCGTCATGCACTCGGGGAAGTCGACGAGGGTAGAGAAGAAGAGTTAGATGATATCGACATCGTCGACAGCGGGGAACTTTTCAAGGTTTGATCATGGGCTCGAGTCATCATCGTGCATGCCCTGACGCGTGTTGCAGCCGTATGACCCGGTCGTCTTTGTCCTCGACTATATACTCAAGGTGTGTCGCCTGTCTGATAGCATGCATCTTTCTGACACTGCTTAGCATTTGGAAGCCACTATCGCAATCGCCAGCACGCTCGACGTTGTTGCCCTGTGCAAGGTAGGTCGCTGCATCACATCTGGATCTGTTCAAGGCAAGTGAGCGTCTGGCTGCAGAGTAACGAGATTCCAAAGAACATACAAGCGTTCCTCGAGAATCGGCGCCCGGGAATCGACGTGGATGCTTCCGGAGGTCTGTTGTCATGATCAGCCCCTCCACAGAACTATGCTGATCATTGTGCGTTCAGGGGGGTTAATCGTCCACCGCGATTGAGCCGCGCCCGCGGGGCCAACCTGCCGTCACATCTCCTTGGATATGGGAAATCAGTGCTAACAGTCGACAGCCCGTGCGCGTACGTATGTGTCGGTCCCCGTTTAGACGGGGCAGGTGCTGCGTTCCGTCTGGCTCTCCGCTGCTCTTCTGTTATCCATGTCCTGTCCCAGTGTTTGCGTGGTCGTGTAAGATTACTTCCTGTCGCTCTTCTGCTACATGCTCGTTTCCTGTGCTGTGTTTGTATGCTTTCGGGAAGCAGATGGGTGAATATTTGTGTAATAGAGTGACACACCTTTGAGACTGGTGTACACTGATAGAGCATGGCTAGTGTCAAGCCAGGTCTGCTGCATCGCCGGACAGAATGGCATGTAACACTGGCGGCTGCTCACGTCGAGAGGGTCGGGGATGCAGGAGTCACCCGCCATCGAATCTCAGAAAGCCCTGGAAACTTCAGTGAGTTAGTAAGCTAAACATCCGGGGTGACTCTGTGGCATATAGTAGGAAGTGGGGCGCAGGTGTTTGCCTTTCCGTTCTCACCCCACAACCACCATCATCTCGACGCAACTTCAACACTGCCCCCACACAACCTATTTTATTTTCGATCATCATGCCTTATTGTGATCGATGCAATCTCCAGTTCTTGACGCAGCGCACCCTAATGAAGTATGATCCTAGAAGGGCGATACGCCAGCACTAGCAGGGTTACACACAGGATGTAAGTCCTCAGTCAGAGATAAAAGACTATTGATTACAACGATACCTAGCAGGGTTACACACAGGACGTAAGCTAGTACAGGTTGTAAGCAAGAATAAAGACAGATAACAACGAGTGGACTTACTCCTCAGTCAGAGATAAAAAACTGAGGAGCAACGTACAAAATCAGCCTCTATATATACTGGACAGAACAATGGAAGACCCGAATGGGGAAGACAATGGAATGTCCCAATCTAGAACAAAGACTGTGAGAGTCGAATCCCATATAGGGAAGACAAAGGAATCCCAAAAGAGGAAACAAAGGAACACCTATCTTATCTTGTGAGGTAACATGTGAGATAACATGTGAGAGATAACGGTGTGAGATAACGGTCCATATCTAATCTACCTAAGACAATGGCTGTAGAAATAAGAAAGTTCAACACTCCCTGCTGCAGCACAAGAACAATTTCCCCGCTCACCACATATGCCGTGACTGCAGCATCGACTTTGGTTCGTCACTTGGTTTGATCCAACACTATGTGCAGAGCCGACGACACAACCACTGCCAATCCTGTGACACATATTTTGACAACTTGGAGCTTCTCAAATCACACATTGAGAACAATCACTACCACTGTGCTGTCTGTGGATCAGTATGTTGTCATGTTTCAGTGACTCTATGAGTTAATTGCTGATCTATGTTTGATCCTCAGGTCTTTCAGAACGAGCAAGGCCTACAGCAGCATTCCTGCCAAAAACATTTATCATTGTCATACTTGTGCATCAAATGTCGGCAACACTTCCATAGCCAGAGCAACCTTGATGCACACTTGCGCTCATCTGTGCATGTTGCTGCCAAGTACTATTGTGGCTGTCATGGCTGCAAGAGGGCTTTTGTCTCCATCTCTGCCCACACCACGCATTGAGAGTCTGGCACTTGTGTGTCAGACATGGCACGAAAGGGTCTTCATCACATTGTTATGTCACTGGCATGTGACAGATCCAAGGCCATCACCATCCGCATGACTCGCACTACCCAGACACAATTTGTCTTCAGTAACAACAAGAATTATCATTGTCCCTATGCTCATCATGGCTGTGATGCACAGTTCACAAGGCTTAGCAGACTATACCAGCATATAGAGAGCAGGAGCTGTGGAGTGGATCAAGATGACATAGCGACCTTGATGAACCTTATCACAAATGCCTCACGCTTGGCCATGGTCTGAGGTATCTATATTCTAGTGCTTATTATGTATGTACTAACAATGCCTTTAGGTTGATGCATGTTCAAACCATCTGAATCAATCCCATGACATCTCTATATTCTCTTCTGTTCCATCATAATCTCACCTCAAAATACATCTTGCCCTCATGGAGTAGGTCAGCTATGTGGGTGGAGACAAGCAGGGCAAGATAACAAAAAAAGAACAAAAAAAGAAGAAAAACCCATTTGCTTGCTTGTTGTTTCAAAGACATTCTTTTCATTATTCAAAACCTGTTTGCTTCATTCTTACCTTTTCACTGTATGATCCAACTCTTTCATTTCTTACATTTGATGAAATTTGGCTTTGTCCCATTCTATGCTTCAAATTTATTTATTTTTGCAGGCAGCATGTGCCCATCTCGGAAGCAAGCTGCTCATATGAACAGCCTGAGGAGGAAGTCTCGCCAGAAAAGACGGCTGTACTCGCAGCGCCTGTAGGGATCCACCTCGGGGGATGGATGGTATGGCCATGAACGCGTCTGGGTGCTCGCGCCGCGTCTGGTCACCGCGGTCTGCACCGAGCTGGCCTTGTTCACGCTGTCGTTTCACTTACGCTTCTCCTCGCTGCTGCTTGAGGCATGGATCCTGCCTGACTCTGCTTTTTACGTCCGAGACCGCCTGGCTCCCTCGCCTACACGCCTTACAAAACCCTTCGCCTCACCTCCTTCTGGCCTCTACTTCACTCGTCGTGGACGACTGTCACCTTGACTTCAGTGTGTGTCTCACTCTCACGGAACTCTTTCGTCTTCAGCTCACGTCCTACCTTAGCCTCCGCCCCCATTCTGCATCGCTATACACAGCTTTCTGCGTGCGCTCATAACATTGTGACCCAAACACCAGCGCTCCCATCCCCGAGTGCCCTGTCCTTGACGCTCCGGACAACTGTCTCCTTGGCTTCACGGAGTCCCATCTCGTGCGTTTCATTCTCACGCATCTCTTCCGTCCAGTCTTCGTCGCTTCCGTTGGCCATTGGTACTAATAGCATCGTGAAGAACGGTCATACGTGCGCTCATCTCATTTCCACCGAAATATTCTCTCATGTTTTCCAGCGTTCACCTTTTCCAGTGCTGTTCAACACTGCTCGACGCTCTGCTTTCCACTCAGCGCCGCGCGCCCCTTATGCCGCACATTCCCATTGAGATTTGCGAACGCGTCATCGACGACCTCCACGACCAACGCCACACTCTACTCGCCTGCGCGCTGACATGCCACGCCTGGCTCCCGCGCAGCCGCTACCACCTCTTCCACAACTTTGAGATCTGGAGTTACGACGAGGTCAACCGCCTTGATCGTCTGCGAACGGAGCGCCCCCAGCTCAGCGCACTGGTCAAGCAGCTGACCGTCGTGCACTCGTACGAGAGCGACGTCCTGCAGATGTTCCCTGCAACCCTCGCCCAGGCCCTCCCATCCGTCGCCGCCCTCCACATCGCCAGCTGCTGCAGTCCCCCCATCTCCCTCAACGCCACCTTCCTCCGCACCGTCTCCCACTTTGCCGCCGTCGCCGAGCTCCACCTCGACCGCCTCCGCTTCATCGGCCTCGCCGACGTCGCACGCCTCGTCTGCGCCCTCCCCGCCCTCGCCGTCCTCCGCTGCCGCCGCCTCCGCACCCTCGGCTACCCCGCCGCCGACCTCCTCGACCCCCGCGATCCCGCCGACCCCCCGCTGCGCCTCAAGTCCTTCGCCATCGACGCGTCCCTCATGGCGCCCCTCGTCGCCTGGCTCCTCACCGCCGCCTCCCCCGCCCACCTCGAGTGCCTCGCCTTCTACGACCTCGACAGCCCCGCCGCCCTCCAGTGCGCCGCCGCCCTCGTCGCCGCCGCCGGCCCCGCCCTGCGCCACCTCACCCTCGGCCTCGCCCCCCCCTGCGCGCGCCTCCCCGAGCACGCCCTCCGTGCGTCCTCCCGTCCCCTTCTGCACACCCGCCGGCGCTGACCCGACCCGCCCGCTTACAGACGCCCACCTCCCGCTCGCGCGCGCGCCGGGCCTGCGCACGCTGCACGTCGAGGCGCGCGCGGACGACGGCGCGCTCGTGCGCGCGGTGCTGCGCGCGGCACGCGGGCTGCGCGGCGTGCGCGTCGCCGTGGACGTGGATGGCGCGCGGCTGCTTGCGGGCGCGGGGCTCGACGCGCTGCTCGCGGGCGTGGGCGCGGGGGGCGCGCTCGTGCTGCGCGCGCGGACGGACGTGGACGTGGAGTGGCTGCGTGCGGAGCTCCCGCGGTGCATGCCCGAGGCGGTCGCGCGGGGGATGGTGTGGGTCGAGCAGCGGTAGGGCGCGGGGGGGGGGGGCGTTGTATGTCGCAAGTACTGGTATCGTCGTGCTAATGTTGGTGTGCGGTGCTGCGTGATGAGCGAACCCCGATGCATTTGGACGTCAGGGTTCGTAGGAGGAGAATTGGGAAATCGGGAGACCTGATGCGATGCTCGGCGGTGGGGATCGTGGGGATTGGCGGCGCGTGCGTGGCAAGGAGCCTTATGGATCTGAAGTACTGGTATCTTCGTGCTAATATTGGTGTACAGTGAGCGAACCCCGATGCATTTAGACGTTAGGGTTCGTAGTCGAAGAGATGGGAAATTGGAAGACCTGATGCGATGCTCAGCGGGATTCAGGGTGCACTGTCAAACCGTGATAGGCAATCGTCCCCACTTGGCTGGTATCGTCAATTGTACGCTGTGGTCATCCACGATGGTATCTGGGGGATGCTTCATTGTGTTTGATAACGGATGAAATTAATGTCGACGGACATGGACATCAGGCACCTCAATAGTTCCGCTCGGACCTTCAGATCCGTCAATAGTTAATTACAGAGGATCGGCACAGTTGGACAAGCTTATAGTGAGAAGTCAAGAATTAGAAGGCCGTCATAGAGAGAAGGTATGAAGAACACCCGTGCTTCGGCAACAGCATAAGGACGACATGAGCGAGACAGCAGCTGAACGCAAAAACGTATTCCAGTCGGGATGCTTCGGCTCGATGTGTCCATCTGAGGGACGTTGTTCGGTGAATTGCATTCATTTCATACAATGTGCACTCACATATACCATCAACTTGGACATGCGGCCTGCACTCCTCTAGCCAGACCGGTATATCCTCAGGCATTATCTGGCGCTGGGAGACAGATATGTTGATATGCCACGATGAAAGAAATCAGGAGACATACAGGCGCACACAAATCCAATATAGCTTGATCGTCCACGAAAGCAACCTGCGCCCTTGAATGCTACGATCCAACGGTGTCAACGAAGATCTTGCGCGACAGGTTGCCCATACCTTGAATATATAATCACATATATCTCCGAAAGGGTCGTACTGCACATGTACGAGCCAAATTAGTCAGAACGGCCCCCAAATATGGCGAGAACCATCACGTACTTTCTTCTCTACAGGCGCATCAGCTTCATCGCTCTCGTTGGGACTTCCTCGCATCTTCACACATAGAAGTCGGGCAAACACAGTGCAATCGGACTCTTCCGAGGGCTGCGGCTCCGGGCTTGGGTTCTCACTCTCCTGATCTGACTCGGAGAACTCAGCCTCCCGCCCCGGACGTGTGATGCACGCCATTGCAGCGCCGTCCGGGCCCATGATTTCAAACGCCTCCTCGTCAGCTGCATCGAAGCCATTGAATGTGATCGTGGCAGAAGAGCCGCCTCGGATGAAAACGCCCTTCGCGCACTGAGACGCGGACGTGCAGGACGTCACGACCACGATGGTCCCCGACGGATTCATGCCACACTGGCGCGCAAACGCAGGGAGAAGCGCATAGTGTCTCCGGATCCAAGTACGCAGCGCGTTGCTGGAGTGCTGCTCCATTAGCATCACCTGCTCCTTCAGTACGAGGAAGGCGCCGCGATCTGCACTGCAGGTGATCTCGTATTTGCCCTGGACAACGCTGTCCGGAACCCTGTCGCAAGGAGATATCTTCAGCGTCCATTGATATGCCGAGAAGCGAAGGACTTGCACGTGGACGCCCGCGCTGATGAAGATGCGATCAGGCAGTGTCCTCGGGACCCACCCAAATTCCCCGGGCGTGCAATGCTCGAACCAGTGTGGCACGCCGTGACGGGTCTGGTGCTCGCTGCCGGCGGGCAATGTTGCGTTGAACAGTCTGTGGAACTGGCCGTCGACGACGACACAGACGTCGCCGAAGCGGAGCGGCCTATCTCCTGCTGCGGTCTTCCAAATGGGCATGCCGAGACCGGCCCTGTGGAGGGACGTTGTGTAGATGACCGAAGGCTGCATAGTTATATCTCGGTTGCAGAGGGAGGACTGCGACTGCAAATGGCGTGCTTTAAATACGCAAGGGACGAGAAACAGTGTGCGATGTGCATTGCGAGTTACAGACTGCAGGATCTCAGGGCGCGCAGAGGGAAGCGTTTCAAGTTACAGTTCGGTGTCCACACTCGCGACATGGATTTAGAAGCGGACTGGGAGCGAACACTAAGCATTGTCAGATATCGCGAGACCTGGTTCTGTTTCTGGATTGACTCACGCAGATGGAAAACATCTCATCTTCGACCGAAGACTGAACGACTCGGAGCAATGCGGATGCTCCTCTGAGACACATCCGTCTTACCAACGGTCATCAACGCTCACGCCTCGTGGCAAATGCTTGCTCGGCCTAGGTGGATGCCAGTGGGCAGGGCCCTACATTCAGCTCTCCGGATAGAATCGATGGCTGCTACGTGCACATCATGCCACGAAAATAAGCGGCCATGTCCTACGTGGTAACCGTCTTGCTGCCTTGAGTGGTATATGCATGATCGCGAAGAGCGCCTGGGCTAGTAACAATGAGGCGAAATCAACAGCAAGCAGTTGCAGAAGGTCCAGCGGGTCGGGAGCGAAGCGATTCAGAAGGCTGATGGGTGCGCGCTCAATGCGGAAGGTAATCAGGTTCGTCTTTGGCCTACCCCCACTGGATTCTACCGCATCTCTGTCGTCGGCATGTTGCCTCGACCACAAGCTCGACTGCTCTTTCCTGCGCTTGATGTTGCGTCTCTTCATGCCTTGGTGTCTGGGATGCCTTCCGATATCGCTGCGTCGGTGCTTCGCGGGCCCTAGGCCATCAAGCAACTGTGTATCATCCTCGCTGACGGTGCTACTACCGTGCAAGAGGCGTCTCGCGATGGGATATCTGATGCATTGGGAGGACATGTGCATTGATCATTGACGTGAAGGTTCCATAGGCATGGTGTCGCCTCGTCATGCGTCAATCGCCGGCAGAAGGATACACATACTTTTACCTTACCGCGATGGTCCGTCTGAGTCTGTGGCCTGTTGTGCGGCGTCATGGAGCGACTTTTTGACATTATTCCGGGAACAGAAACCCACGAACATTCTCTGGCATTCGTCCTCCTGGGAACTGTGGCCATAGTCCTGCAAATTACGACTGTCACAACTTGAAACTAGATGAGACCGACACTCACTGAGAGGTTCGTGAAGGGTGTACGGATATCCAGATGGTTTCTGACATTGTGATTCCCACCAGTAATCCTTTGGCTGTATCGAACATAAACTTTCGCAGTCGGTCAGATTCGACAACGTACTTCCAGCTCGATATCCATATACCATGCTGCGCTGACCCACCGAGAGGTGCACAGAAGCTCTTCTGGAAGATATCCGTGTTCGGCGACTTGCTGGCGTGATGTTCGTGGGTTCTGCATGGAACGAAGGTCACCTGGCACAGCGCTCCAGCATATCGATAACAGACCCAGGAATATATCAAGTCTAATCCCGTTTCCATTCCTTATTCAAGGAGTTTGAAGAGTTTTCCGGGGGCCTCTGCGGATATATTGACAAAAGACCGGAACTTCCGACCAGAGTGGTCAGGAGGTCGATGGTGACGGACTTCGTAGTTGGACGCCGGTGTCCTAGCAGACGGGACCCAACAAGCAGACGGGACCCAACAAGCAGACGTCGGGGACATACCTAACCAATTGTACCGATATGGCCCGATGCTGTGAGCAACCAATCGTGGCGAACCAATGCACGCTAATGATATCCGCTAGATGCATACCAGCATACATGGGGTTGGGGGTTGTCACAACGGCCTAGGCAGCCACAACACGGGGCAGCGCCTTACGGCCATCGAAGCAGAATATCAAACTACACTCCTGGGGGGTTTGTATCCAGATATCGAGGAGGACCCGCGCTCTGGCTCCACATCCCCTGGGAGAGGACTTGTCGAAACAAGGATGACGCCCGACTTATCTCAGCCCCCCCCCCTGATCATTAAGGTCACGAGAAAAAAAAGGCTTGAACCTTACTGCGAAAATTACGCACAACTCTTCACCTCCCTATGCCACGTCTTTGTCCCACCTCCCGCTATCCTTGTCTCTGAGCTGGAAACGTCCCCAATCATCCCTTTACGCGACTGGCACGTTTCCTGTCATACAGAGATTCAACAATACGTCGAACTTGCAACACTTGGAGACACCGACAGCGATGGAGGAGGGGAGAGGGGGATCTAGCGGATAACGCTCGCTGTTGCACTTTTTTCTCCTCATTATACTCAGCAGACGGCGCAATTTCGGTGATGGACAGCTCGCCGCATCGATCCATAGGTCACCGCGTTCGTCGTTCCAACAAGCTTTCGCTAACCTACTCGTATCTTCCCTCCACGATAGGTCCGCACCAACGCCCCACGGCGCCCGGCCTCTGTTGAACAGTGCCTGTGGCACCGTTGCGAGAGCCTATAAACAGCTCCCGAATGCCATAGAGTTCGTTCTGAAGTCGCTTACCGTGCGACGATTTCTTATGCTCGTTATCGCGCAATTCCGCTATGCGGCTTGGTGGTCTCAGTAACGGCCGGCGTCACTGCCCCCGACCAGCGATATATATGCTTCCCCTTCCCCGTTCATTGGATGGCAGCGATCTCTTTCTACCGATTCAATATGTTCCGTTGAATGTGCCTTATTCACGTCGCTTGTTAACAGATAAGCTTTTTGTTCTGTCCGAACTTTATTGGCCGGCTTACAACCTTAACCTTCTCTGCTCAGGAGAAATACCAATGTTCCACAGCCCCGACATCCTTTATTCTTCCGGTATTCCCATGCACGAAACAGATGGATCGATCAATCCAGGCGAAATTAACAAATCCCCACATCTATAGCGAATCGGTATTCGCGCGACTCTCACAGCAGAGTACCCGCCTTGTGGATGTTACGATCATACAGCTCGTAACCGTACCATCCGGGCTGCATGACGTTTCTGGCAGGCACTTGATTTCTGTGAAGGCGGAGACGACTACCCCGGTGAGCTGTGAATTTTTAACGACGGAATTCTGTGCTTACCGCCTACAAGGTGTTGACATTCTTCCTGGAGGCCCATTCAATCACTGTGACGCAGTGGTGCTCATACCAACGGGGGATACTTCGATCCTGCAAGACTCCTCCACACGCATATACGAGAGAGCTGAGTAATCAATATTGTACTATTGAGTCATCATTGAGTGCCGTGATGCCCGCCGAGATGCAACATATCTTGTAGTGTGCTGGGCTGTATGTGTAATGGTTGTGATTTTCCGAAATGGAGTGTGACGATGTTGTCGTATTGAGTAGAACAAGGAACGTTCATATATACCGGGCTAGATAAGTTGGGAACCTAGGTCCAGGCCAAACTGCTCGGGGCTCATTGGATCAATTATCTCCCAAGGGGCGGAGAAATGACTTAAATCGCGAGTTGCACGAGTTGACACAGAGTGGCCTTTCTCGCGCTCGCAGTTTCGTATGATAAAATCAAGCGACATTAATAATGTCTGGAGGTAATCTCCTTTGAATGTAACCACTAAAACGCTTTCTAAACAAGATCGCAGCACGGATGAAACGTATTGGACTGGATCGGAGGGAGATCACAGATGGCAATGTGAAAAGATCGAGGATTCTACGGTAACTGAAGATATTGCGTGGCTGCACTTCGTAGGGCCTGTTCGCGATACTACCAACTACAGAAAATGTGAGCATAACGCAAAGACATCAGCTCGAATATACTGGCCTCCATTTTTAATCGATACATTCGGCAGGGTTGTCTCCAGAAAAGTGCGGATGTTGTCGGGTGCAGTCTGCTGACCATAGAACTGGAAGCATATTCTCGGCAAAGATATCACGAGAGGGGCTAGCAAGTGTACCTGGCACATTTTTAATATGTCTTGATCCTCCACGAGAGCAGCATCTACCTCCGGATGATGCTTGGTAACAGTGAGCCAATGCACGTCGAGGTCACAGGAGATGGGCACCTTGAGGATGTAGTCAAGAACGGGGCCAATCGGGTCATAGGCATCCTATACTCGCAGTCAACTCAGCATACTCCCAACCCTGGGTTGAACAAGGCTCTTACTTGGTTTGCGCTTGATGCCCTAGAAGCATCGACATCCGCTGAGTTTGCAATGCTCTCACGCGGCTTGACAGCCCAACAACGCACACACACGGACCAGTCCTTACCAGGACCACTGGCATCAGAGCCTTCCACCTTGGAAGACTGCACCGCCTCTGACGAGGAATACATAGCACACTCCATTTCCGCACGGTTGGAGTTCGAGACTAGGAAGGCGTCTTTTTCAGACAATCCGAAGTCACCGCGAAACGAAATCGTCGCAGATGCGCTGTTTTTGACAACTGCCATGGCATATTGTGTGGCCGTCATGCAGCTGTAAACGGCGACGAGAGTACCGGTAGCGTCGTTGGTACACCGGCGTGCAAATTCCAGCCAGTGGGAATAGTTTTTCAGCATGGAAAAACGCAGAGAGTGGCTTCTGGTAGATTGGTGCCGAGTAACGTCCGCGTTTAGAACGAACAAAGCGCTCGTTTCCTCGGTGGAAATGAAGTGATACCCGGCTGGGTCTGAATTCTGTAAATGTCTATTTGGGAAATGAGATGAGGAATCAGCAAGCTCCGAGAGACGGCTGACACTTGTTGGAGCCCCTGGCTTGCGACCACGCAGCCATCGATTGTGTTCCTCTGATCAGTGCGGCTTCCCTGGTTATCGAGCTTTCCACAGGGTTGGAATTGGTTGGGGACACCAAACCTGATCTGCGCCTCGTCGTTGGAGGCGAGCATCGCATTGAAGAGACGATGGATCTTGTCAGGTAAGATATAGCATACGTCTCCAATGCGAAAACGGTCTCCGGTGTCTCCGGGCCTCCAGACAGGGATGCCGAGTTCTCTTGTATGAAGGAGTCTGGTGTATGTCGAGTTAATCGAGTAAGTTGACATGATATAACTCTGCTATGAAACGAGAGTGCGCAGGGGTGGTGCAATGGGAAACACGCAATGTCAAGACGACTGCAAGCATATGTTAAATAGCCAAGGTCGTACGACAGGCGGCGGCGGCGGGTCACAGGGCATGGCTCACGACCTCCCGCAGGTGAGAAGTCTGCTCACATTCAATACGGTGAGATGGATATCTCGAATTCGAAATGGTTTGCCAGATATCGTATGCATGGCAGTAGGACTCTCAGAAGCGTAACACACGCATTCGCGCATCATGCATTCAATTTGGCCAGACGTCGGATGGAAGCACGGCCTTCGTGGACGGAACCTCAGGTCTTCGGCCTTGGGACTTGAGATCAGTGGTTAATAACGGACATTAATGATATACATACCGCATTAATGGGTGGCGGAGTTAGAACACTGGCTTTGGCAACTTTAGGCCCGCCCCGGGCCCGTGTTTGCGGCAAAGTCTAGATATTGAACGCTCGGCAGCGGGGTTCTCGAGCGCGAGCTCTTTTCGTCAGTCTTCTTGACCAATCCTGCCATCGGTGGGCGCCAGCACGGCGACCACAGTTTCTTCAAGCCTACTCCCAGAAAGATGTCGTGAGCTCGTCATATACCTCGGCGAACAGCTCGCAATCACTTACATCACTTCCTTCGCAGTAAACCACGCGGCTACTGGCACGACTGTTGCCAGGATACTATGCTGTCTTGTTGTGGCGGCGGCGTGCTATCATTACCCAAAGGTTTACTTGTTTTCGGTCACCTTGTCGTCTCGCCTTACCCAGGCTTTGAGACAAGACAGAAAGACTTGAGTTATTTGACCACGCTGGCGATAATCCCGATCCCGATCACGCTCAGCCTCGCTACCGTGCCATCGGATCTGGCCATGTCGACCTCTTGTCCATTCCATGGCGCATCATCCAGTACCCCCAGGCCAGAGGCATATGTGATCTTGGTGGACAGATGAGAGTTGTGGGAAATGATGAAGAGGATAACGTACGCCGCGGAGGAGCTAGTCGGTCTGTTTATACTCGGGAAACAGTCCGTTGTGATATTTGACACCTTCCATTCAACGCCGCCAAAGTCGTCGTTCTTCAGGCCTTCAGGCCTCAGGTCCCACCAGACAATTCCAAGCCACCTTTCCCTCTTCCGCCATGCCGAAACCCTGTCGAACGTGACATCTCTTCTCAATTCTCCGGTCATCATCACGACTGCATTAATCGTCCTTTCACAGAGTATCTGCAGAACCCCCACAAATGATTTAGAAAGACCATGAGTTGGCCAAACCCATTGTCCAAAGTCGTTTTGGGTGATTGCAGTACAGCACTTGGAATTCTTCCGGTCGCTATCATGCATCATCTCGCACGTTCGCCGGCTATCGAAGGCGCTGACTCTGACGGATTTGAGTTCCCAGACTGCATGTACGTGTCTTTGTTGCATCGCCATCGTCGTTCTGAAGACGCCAGCATGTTGCGATACTAGCAAGAGTCCTTCGGTGCACGAGATGCCGCCTCCGATCGCCTTGCGAATATCAAGCTTTAAATTTGAGTTTTTGAACTTAAACTCTGTCAATGTATTCTCACCTTACGTATCTCTCCACTTCGCATCAATATTCTCGCAACTCTTTCCTGACAGACTCAATGCAGGGCAAACTTCTTTTCCCTTGGTCCTATAGATTCGGCCTCTCGATGCCGTCCATTCATGCCGTCGCCAGACGGTCGCTGGCAGGCGAGGATTGCTAGAGTCTACCCTCGTGCGGTGGCCAAAGAAGATCGCGAGGTTTGTCCTGTCTTTGGTATCTGTGATTGTAGCGCTAGACGGCGCCATGCCGTCTAGACTTGACCCAAACTAGAGCGCCGTTGACCTGGCTCGAAAGTGGATATAGATCTCTCTGAGCTTCCAGTCTCGTGTATGTATCGTAGACGATTTTGTACGGCCGAAAGAAGGACACCAGCTGGAGTGTCAGGGAACCAATGTTTTGTTAGTCATCAGATTGCAGGTGGGCTCAGACCGCTGCCAGACAACTCTATATGAAGGATTGACTAGCTATCATTTCCGTACCAAAGCCAGAAAGAGGCCCTTGTATAGAGATACTATGAGTCGTGTCTGAGGACCAGCTTGTAGTTAATACGTATCCAAGGCGAGGTCGGTCGAGCGGATCAACGCCTCTGCAGCGTGAGAGCGTGGTTCGAATGCGCACTTGAAAGGCGGCGGCTGGCTAGAATGCGCATGCAAGTCAGCGCGGCGCCCTGCTCGAACAATCCGAGCAGACGGCACCACTTACACCACCAACCCAGTCACATATTCTCCGTCTGGTTCGATAGTGTTGCCATCTTTGTCCCTGGGCTTGACCAAGGTGAACGTCGCAAGCACCGACGCGACTGTGATCCAGACAGACGAGAACGCCAAGTGTCTTCCGGGACAGATCCGCCGCCCAAACCCAAACGCTGTCGTCTCGGCTTCATTCGCGGAGTAAAGCATGCCATCCGCGTCCAGGTGACGCTCAGGCACAAATCTTTCAGGAGCGGGGAACTTGCTGCTGTCGTGGAGCATGGCCCTGCAATGCGAGTGGTTCAACCGAGGGTACAGTTACGTGCTCGTCGACACTGGTAAAACTAGCTTACCAGATATTCCCGATCACAATTGATCCAGCAGGTAGATGGTATCCCTTATAATGATCTGCTTCTGATAGTCGATGAGCGATCCCTGTATAAAACGATTCAGAATCTCTTCCAGGTGCCAGAATTGATAAGATACCTAGCGGAGCGACGGGTTGCCACCTTTACACACTTCGCTGAACACACTCGAAAGATGAGGGCTGGGAATACATACCTGAGGACCTCCTTCACAACAGCAGTGACGTAGGGCAGCGATTGTTCGTCCGAGAATTCAGGCAGGCGGTCTAGTCCCACAACGCGATCGATCTCTTCTTGCACTTTGCGTTGAACCTCGGGATAAAGTAACATAGCAAGGAAGAACGATGCCACCGAGGATATTGTCTGAAACCATGTCATTAGCAACGTTGTTTCGCGGGTAAGAAATGATTTCAAACCGTGTCGGTGCCAGCTAGGCAGGTGTTGTGTCAATCCCACCGTAGTTGAGCTACAATATCTTTACTAACCAATGTACGCAGCACCAGCAGCTTCGCTGTATATCTTCTCCTGTTCCAAGAGGTTCTCGATCGCGTCTGAGGTGCTGAGGAACGATGAAATCATTGATGGCGAAGTTTTTCCGCCAACAGACTGCCATAGGGCCTTAGCATGTCGTCACTTGAGAGGCGTAAACATGCAACATCACTCACAATGGCGCTCTTGACAGCATTGAATGGGGCTTCAACCATGGCCAATGCCAGCTTCCTCCATTCGCGCGCCTGGCGCTTGAACATAGCGCCAGGGAACCAGGACGGCAAATATTTCACTAGCAATAAAATATGAGCACCCCGCTATAGGCGAGGCTGAGTATCTTCACATACAGATCGGGATGGAGTCTACGAGGTAGGCGCCAGAATTTGCGGCCGCGCACAAGGCGTGAGAGGCGCGTTCTGCCGTCTCGATGAACGGGTCATTCTTCGGTTTGATGTCCAAGCCGTAGGTGACCTCCAAGATGATGGCCCCTGCCATGCTGGGATATGTTTCTAGAATCAGCACATCGCCCACGGTTGATTGTGCGAGAAAACGTAGAGGCGCACTGGCTTATGTGGCTCTCATACTCCTGTGGTGTGTCCAAGAGACGGCGTAGGAGATCCTGGACGTGTCTGAGGACAATGGGCCGGTTTGCAGCTGTAGCAGAGGGGTTGAAGGATTTGTAGAACGCTCGACGCCGCTCTTTCCATTGATGACCATAGTCTAAAAACCCGAAATGCCATTCGAAACCCATTCTAGAACGCAGTCAACAGATTATCTGGTGGTACTGTACCACTAATGCAGACGTACAGTTCAGAGAGCATCGTCATATAGGGTCTTCGGTGTGCGTGAATGTCAGCGGAACATGCCTTGAGTTCTGTCACACCTACCGCCCAGAGTATATCGCTGACTTGTGTTCAAACAAGTCGCAGGCCGCCTGTATGGAATTTACGACAATCACGGACGTTCCACACAAGTTGAGGTATATCAAGTCAGAATCTTACGAGGCGACGTCAGATTTGTATGATCGATGTAGAGACGGCAGACTCACTGAACTCGCGTCCCCAACGTTGGTACGCCAGCCACTCGTACGTCTTGGGGATTCCGAAGACGTTTCCCAGGACCGGCACTCCTTTCGGACCAGGAGGAAGGGGAAGCTTCCTGCGTCGTGAGATCCAGAGCAACACAAGCGCCACAGCGGATGCGCCCATGATAATGTCTATCGGCGAGACACTCATGCTGAGGAAGTGTATACAGGCAGCAGGGGAGGTTCCACAAAGCCTTGTCTTTATGCCCCACCCACATTAGCCGCCTTGTCGTACCCGGATAGCCAATGACTATAGTCAGTGAATACGACAAAGGGATCCCATCGCGAGCTCTAATTTGTCCCTGTGGAGCGTGCATGCACATTGGTCAAGAGGATGCCTGTTAATAGTCGGTTCGGTGTGCGCTGTTCTCCTCAAAGAAGCTTCCAACTGATCGTGTTAGGTAAGGACTGTCGTTCGGATCCTGTTGTTTCACGAGACATTTGAGGAGAAAGACCAACGGAATACCGTAATTTGCGACTTGCTCACGGGAGACGCTGTGAACCGCGTGTTTGGCTTTGATGTTACCAGGAAACCTAGACATAGATGATTCTAGCAATGAAGGATAACAAGGGCGAGAGCTGTGGCGTTGGAGCAGAACAAGCTTACTCGCACGCTGACAGGACATAAACGTCTAGCTCAGATATCAGGCTGGGAATGACCCGTCGCCATGCCATGGGATTCATGCATTCCGTCATCGGTAGACCTACAACCAGTGATCGTTTCGCCTGGTCTGAGTCTTCAAGGAGGCGCTCGCGTGTGCACTCTCACAACGTATATCTAAAGTCGCGAGCTTGTATATCCGCCAAACAGAGGTACTCCTGTGCAAGAGACACCTCAGTATCCGAGGCGCCCCCGAGCAGTTGGCGCACCTTTTCTACCTTGCGCTCGACGCGTTTCCCATCAGGGAGGATGACCCCGGTGTAGACATAGTGATACGTCGTCTCATACGGCTCTGCGTCATGGGGCTGTCCTCGCGCAACAGCAGAACGCGCATGATCAGCAAGAGGAACATGCAGCATGCGTATCAAATGCCAATGATAAGCCACATGACAAGGTTCCTGCACAGAGCGCACACAATCAATGTGAAAATACAGGAGGGAATGGGTATCTCGGCGTACCACGGGAGGTACTTGGCTTGCCATATAAAGGACCCCACGGCGTTCCCGAACCCGCGGTTCTCAACGCAGTAGGCAATACACAGTATCGCGTTCAGTGACGTGCTTTGTGTGTTCGGCAGTGGTGTTTGACGGCCACGAAAGCAACAGCACGAACTTGTGGTGGCCTGATCATGATCCTGACTTAACCTCCAGCTACTCCGTATTGCACTGTATCGGTAGAATTCATCCCGGAGAGGATGACCTGAGAATCGGTGGGATCAGTCCAATGCGAATTTGAAAGCTGTACTCATGTCAAGAACATATGAACATTAGAATTGTCCAATCATGATATCAGAATCGTCCACAGTCTATGTCTGGGAAGTAAGTTGAACTGCGTTGAGACTCGAATCATGCATGCGTATGAACGACGAATAGACGCCTAGCACAGATTTGGATCGAAGTGCGCATGGGCGCTTACAGTGCGCGCGGCCACCCTCAGCCATCCTCGCGCCAACGGGATCTACAGGCTATAGCTTTCCGTGCGAGAAACCTTCTCCAGTAAACCCTCCTGACGGATAGTGGTGTATCTCAATGATCACGTACCGTGTCAATGCCTCTTGCTGCTCCGTGTCATGGCGTCGCTGGCATCCTCTTGTCCATCTCTTGTCGAATTTGTCATATTAACACAGGTTGCAGCACAAAAAGAAGTTGTACTTCTTGTTCTGGTCCGAAGGCGGCGTCAAGTGGTTGCAGTGTTGCTACGTCGGTGAGTAGATAGATGTTCTTTCTTTCGACTGATTCCGATATATCGCAGCTTTGCTTCAAGATAATCCATATTCCTTTCAGGATCGATTGTTTGGACTTGCATTTGAGTCGATGACGAGTCCTTACCCATGTGTCTCCGGTGTATATTGTTACCATCTAAACTTTATTCGTTTACCTGAATATCAGACGCCATAGGGGCATGACACCAGGTGAGCCGCTAGCCTCACAAAGGCGCTGTAGATGATTTCTTTATCCGTCGCTATCGTATTTCTTTCCAAAGTGCGTTCCTTCGCGCCCTTGACTGCACTCCCACCAAGTGCTTCGCGTCTTCACACAAGCCGACTAATGCCTTACTGGAGTATTCGCACGTCCTGCCTTTCTGGTTGCCCACTATTCTAGGGCCCTATCCACGGCCTGTTACAACTGCCAAACATCGATGACTGTGGTAATTGCAGCCTCAATGTAACCACCTCACGAACACATCCACAGAAAGTGTACTGTCATGCCGCGTTCTGCTCGGAACACCAAGTGGGGCTGTCCATGATCGTGAGAGATGCGGCAGGCCTCCCGTCCCATACACCCTGTCCAGGCCTATTCTTTTTGGGCCCATCTTCCGGATTCGTACGTTGACTTCTCAGTACCTGTGTCTCCTGTTTCATGGACAATCTACTCCGCTTCCCTTATCCTACTTACTACGTCGCCAATCCCAGGCAGGATTGTCATGGAGCGGATGCTCTGGATCGGATCCGGTGTACCTGTCCCTTCTCGGGCTATCGCTGCAGCCCAAGTCTTTCTGGATTCGAGTCGCCCGTGGAGCAAAGTGGCCATCTTGCAACTTGGATCATCCTGATCCATCCTGCAGATGCGCAGTCGATCGAGTCCATACCGGACTCGGCTCTCAGTCTGGCTGCCGAACTTGATCGGCCCATCTGACTTGACGAATTCGATGTGCTATGTACGCTCCCTCTTGCGTCGATCGTGCACTGACAGTTGCATCAGGAATGCGTGCCCGAGAGGCGGAGAATAAGCCATCTTACGTCTATCCTGTCTCGTATAGACCGCACTTTTCTAGCAAAATATTTCTTTGGATCTAATGTGCCGTTTTTCGTGCTAATTCTAACCTCTATATGGCACTGCCGGCTTCGGACTTGCGTGATTCATTGCGAATTGCATGCTGACCCACTTATTGGTAATTCAACGTCTCATCATGTATTATGACTTGCATGACGAACATATTGATTCTACAGTACCGGTATGGTTTTTGAGGACTGTCATGGGGACTAATGACTTTTATCTACTGCCTGTATCCGTCGGACATAACAAAGCTGTGCCTTCAGCAGACGAATTCCCAATGAAAGCAGGTGTGATTAATGGTGTTGTATCTGCCGCTTACAGCGCAGCGTAACTAAATCCATTATACATGTGCAGACGAGACGCCCCTCCTCGCTCTCCTTTTGCTCGGGATCAAGCTCCCGTAGAGAACGGAACTGCGACATACGGGCGGCTCCGCCCGCTAACGCCAGCCATCGATCACGTTGGCGTGGGCGGGCAATGTCTCAGCCCAACCTTGATTGCGACGGCCAGGATCACGGAGTTAGCTTAGGCGCGCTAGCCGGCATGGCGCCATGGACGGCGCTGAATGGCGGCCGTCGCGGGACGCCGTGGCCGCCGCGAAGGGTCGGATGAGATGTGGGTCTAGTGCATGCAGCCCGTGAGGCGGAGGTTGGCCGGCGGAGCGCATAGTCTGCGGACGGCACGTGAGTAGGAAGAAGGTTGATGCGCAGCAGCGACGACTGCCATATAAGGTGAAGACCCGGAGACTAGCGGGGCGCGAGCGAAAGGCGGCCATCGGAGGAGTTGCAGCACGATCGCATCGTCGATCCATCGATTCGGATCTGGCATGATGGGAGCCAGAAGAAGCCGCTGAGTCTGGTCTGGGCGCTTGCTTACGACAGTCCCTAGGGTTCCGCAGTGCCGGCGGCGTGCGCCGCCTTGCCCGAGCAGGCATGTTTGATTCAATCCAAAGTAAGCCCCGGTCCAGCGCCCAAGGCATCCTGACGCCCCCATATATCCCGACAAAGGCCCCGAACTCAGGCGAGTTTGAATAGATGATGGGTCGCCCATCTTTCGTAGAGTACTTAGCTCTGATACCACAGCGCAGTTGAAACAACGGGAACGGGCTCGGAAGGTCAGAAAGCGCACCATGCAAAAGTGACGATGGCTGGACCATCAGATGACAACAGGTCACGATTACGGCGATTACCAATTTGGGCTTGCATATAACCCCCACATCAACCTCGCACATCGAATTCGCCTTCCTTCCACCCTCCGATATTCTCTCAGGCTCCTCGTGCCAGACTTATACTTGACGCGACGCTCGACGTTGCGTCCGTCTCTGCATCAACCTGACTCGCCTTTCCATTGATTTGCCTGTCATCCGGGGATCAACGTTCGACTTCGACTTTCCGGTGATCAACGTACCCCGCTATCATGGACCAGGAATTCTGCTTTCCACCCATTCAGGAGCATTCACAAGACGACGAGGAATATCCAGTTCTTTCGGGCCAGACTAGGACATTGTCCACGCCCCAGTAAGTCCTGCAAACCCTCACGGACGCTCACCGAATTGAAGTTCGCTAGCGCTAAGGTACCTGCAGTTAGAGGCGCCAGGGCCTGCACGGCATGCAGACAAGCCAAGGTGTGTTCATCATTTAAGTGGCCGGAATCTCACATGAATTGTCTGCAATCTAGATGAAATGTGCCGGTGGTGACGATTCAACGGGCCAGCCGTGCCAACGATGTGAGCGCAACAACACAGCCTGCGTATTCGAACAACACCGTCGCGGCCGTAAGCCCGGCTCAAAGTAATGTCTCCCGTTCGTGACCACTGGCAGTATCTTGATAACTCTGTTGACTAGACTGTCTGAAGCGTCGAAAATGCTTCGCCGGCTCGAGAAGGGCTTGAACGTAGCGAAGAGCAAATTCAAAGACGACAAGCCACAGTCTTCCGGCTCACGCGCGCCGCGACGTCGGCATCCTAGCGCGGCTCCAAACAGTCCGGGGAGCTCACAGTATTCGAACAATGAAGACCTATCCTATGGGGTTCCAGGATCTTCTCGCTATCGCCCCGACAGCAACACAGATATAAGCGACGACGATGGGGACGATGACTATACGGATCAGCGTGGCCGCGGAATGTATCCCGCCAGGTTAATCAAGAAAGAGGATCAGCACCACTCGTCATATTTCAAGACCATCCTGAATTCCGATCGAGCCACCTCTGGGTCCGGGTGCGCCTCCGAGCGCAGCTATTCGCGAGGCAGTGGTCATTCCGTAGATTCCTCAGCCGGAACAATGGACAATCCTATGTCAGACCTCAAAGACCCCGTCGCTTTAGGGCTTATCGACGAGCAGACAGTGCAGTCCTTTTTTGACATGTTCTTCCTGCGACTGAACCCCTTCATCAACATGTTTGACCCCGCACTCCACTCTGCATCCTACGTGCGCGGACGGTGCCCATTCCTCTTTACGACCCTCATCATGGCGTGCTGCAAATTTTTCCGGCCGGAACTGTACCCGACCTTGCAGACGCTCGCGCAAAAATACGCGGTGCGGGCGTTTGCGGAAGGTTGGACGCGTATCGAGGTCGCGCAGGCGTTCGCTTCTCTGACATTCTGGCGCGAGCCGAATGACGTGCGGGTATGGACGTACATCGGGTACGCGTGCCGTATGGCAGTCGAGCTCGGGCTCAATCGCACTGCGGTGCCCCCACCGCGCGGCGAGAGCGACATGCAGCTCCGCGAGCGGCGCAACCGCGAGCGCACGTACCTTCTTCTGTTCGTGTTCGACCGCAGCCTCAGCATGCAGACAGGGAAACAGTGGATGCTCCCTGATGACGAACTCGTGCGCGGTTCGGGCTCGTGGCACGAGGCCGGCGGTGTGCCCCTCAGGCCGGAGGACGTTACTGTAGCGGCGAACGTGCAGATGCGGCGCACGACGGCGGCGATTGCGGACATGTTTTCGCATCCGGATATGTATCATTCGCCCCCAGACTACTCCGAGACCCTGCGGAATTGCAACGAGAAGCTCGATAATTGGTCGACCTTCTGGGAGGCCGAGATGCAGAAGGGTACGTTTTCCTCCTGCTGCCTGTAGTTGTCTTCTGATACCTCCGCTAGCTGGTGGAGAGTCGTTCCATTTCGCGTATCTGCAGTTCTTCCAGCTGCATGTGCGACTGTTTCTCAACAGCTTTGGCGTGAACGCGGCAATCGTGTCGGTGTGCATTGCTCTCAGTATAATCACCCCGCTTCTTCTCACATCGCTCTGATATACAGTCCACCCCGACACGCCCGTGTTTAGAAGCTCTTGAAGTCTGCTATAACAGTGCTATAGAAAGCCTCAAGATCGCTACGAAGTTCGCAGTAATGAGCATGCTGGTGAATTTCTTTCGGTGACCGTCTGATATCACGGCCGTCAAGCTGATTGACACGAATCCCAGCCGTATAGCCACGATTCATTGACGATGTGTACTGCCTACGCATCAGTGTTCCTGGTCAAGGTCAGTGCACGTGCGTCTCTTGTGGGCACAGTTTTCATCACACCACTTTTCAGTTGCTTCGGAGTCCTAATACAGCTGCGGAACTAAAGGACGGCGCAGCGAGTGAGATCCAGAGTGCAATATCCGATATTGCTGATGCGTATCACCATGCATCGGCTTTGCCATTGACGTCCGCCTCTGCATCGTACCATGCACGCTTCCTGCGCAGCCTCACAACGAAGGACGTGTTCAAGGTACGGCATCAGCGGGACGCACTTCCGATGAATCAGCCCCCAAAAGCTCTTAGTACGTATCAATGTTTTCAGCGTTGAGTATTCCCCCGTTCATCCTGTTATAGATAACGCGCTGGGTACCTCATCAGGATATTCGTCCTTCGATGCGTCATCCGAGCCCTATCCGCAACCCCAGCCGATGCTTCCGTTAGTACGATCTTCGCACCCCACCTTACCCAAATACAACTTCGACACATCCACCTCCATCCGAGCGTCTCCACTGGCAGCGGCATACCCATCACCCGAGTCGGATTCGTTCACGCGCAACCCGACGAGCACGCAGTACGGCGGCTCCGCGCCTGACGCCACAGAGATGTGTCTAGGGACGGAGAACCGTGCCTTGTGCTGGCACAGTATGCTCGGCGAGCTCGGATACGCCGAGGGGTACGCTGCGCCGCAAGGCCCCCCGCCCGGTGTGGACGCGCGGCAGAACCAGTACGCATATCGCGTCACGCCAGACATCCAGCAGCGGCACGAGAATCCATACGCGATGCACGCCGTGGGGTATCCTCAGGCCTATGGCGCACCCCGGCCTGCCAGTGCGGCATACCAGATGACATCGTTTGGGAATCTTGGCCACTAGTGGGATACGTGCCTGTATACTCGTGCGTCGACGGCTTTGTCAACTTGGGCTACTTTGGTGGACGTTTTGCATCGGGGTTCATGTTACGCGCATTAGTGGGAAAGCTCTGCATACGTCTGATTCAGACTGCATAACTTATCGCTTGTCGGTTACAAGGGGCCCCTATAAACTAGCAAGAGTATAGAGAGTATATAATGTCTCGTTAATGTCAAGGAAGTGTTTTGTCTAGGTCGATGTATAACATGGCGGCGATGTTGATAAAATATTATTTGGAATGCGACATCATGCACGTGATCAATGTAAGTTATGGGCGCTTGCACCCACAACTTATCGTCCCGACCATCACGGTGGTCCTCTGGAATCGACTGTTTGCTACTGCCGCTTTCTCAATAAACCCATTCTAAAAGCTCGGGAAACACATCAGCTACTGCACTCGACATGATTTACTTACTCGTGAAGTCTCCGAAAAATCAGCCGCTGGATATAGCGTCTACGGTGTCTATTGAGTTCTCTCATACAGCCTCATGCCTTCTTAATGTCCCCGATCTACGCAGCCTAGGACTTAGGATGCCCTTCTGGAGACGACCTCGCGTACGCCACACTGCATTCCGCAGGCCTCTCACAAGTAACGGCTGAGTCCAATAACCTTGTCGTCGCGCATCCGCATCGCTGTTACCCCACTCTGCGTTCGTCTCCCCCAGCCTTGTCTCTCGGAATGCCAGATCCATCTCCCTGGGACGTCTATTCCAAGCAGCTCTTCCGGTGCAAGAAAGGCTATCCTCTCTGGAGACCAGAACCGACTCCCAAGGGTGAAGTGTCGGTCGGTGACGTCGGATACGAGCACGACGGACAGTTTTTCCGCCTGTTCAACACCACGCTGCCCGGAGATCACGAGAGCCATCGGCGCTGGGGTGTCCCCGAAGAATTCAAGCCGTTCGAGAAATCGGCCTATGGCTACAATCGGGACGAGGATGCCATTCAGCCTGGCGAGGCTGTCTGTAGCAGGAGCGTCAAGTCGGTCAAGATCAGCGGCCAGCTCTCTGCGTGAGTTCCCTCCGCGCACAATTTAGGACAGATCGTAACGACAGTGCCATCAGATACGGCGGTGGCGGAGGTGTCGACTTTGAGTGCCATGAAGACCAAGGTGCCTTTCTCATGGTGCAAGACGGCGCAATCAAGGAGGAGCTGCATCGCAGTCGCAGGCTCGCCAACTACATGTTTCGCAACCATCAGCGGTGGCTCGAGTTCGCGACGGAAAAGCACGACCTTGCTCTGCACAGGGAGGACCTTATGCTCGTGCGGGGTGCGTGAAGACTTCGCGCTGGGCTGTCGGTGCATTTCTGAGTGAGGGGCGTTCCACGAAGATCTCCTTCAATGGCGACTTCGGCGCCCCCGCGCAGGCATCGTTCTCTTTTTCCGCCTCACACGCACGCCAGTCCATGATGTACTACCCTACGCGCACGGGCCCTCGCAACCGTCGACATTCGATCTCTCGGAGCAATAGACGGCTGACCGAGGATTCCGAGGACACCGAGGGCCCTGAGGCCCGCGACACGAACTCTCCCATGGACCAGTGTATCTTCATGAACTTCTACAAGCTGAAGAAAAGGTTGTTCCGACCACTAACGGTGATGGAGGCTGCCGCCGAACCACAAGATCTGTCTCCTGGGCCAGGCAGCGATCACGAAGGTGCTGCGGAATATGTTAGAAGCGACTCGTCGGAGACGTCCGAAATCGAAGAGGTGCCTGCTCCAGAGAAAGTGTGTACAGAGGGTAGCTCTAGGCTTGTTTAGTATCTGATCGGTCATTTATCATGCTAGAACAGTGATCCTGCTACGCAGGTGCTCGATTATATCCTCGAGGTAGGCTGTCGAGTCGTACTTGTCGCAGTACATGCTCACCGTGGCGCAGCATTCGACTGCAGAAGCAGCGATAGCTATGGACACGGATATACTCGAGCTGTGCAAGGTGTGCTGCCTTGCGACTTCGCTGCCGCGATCACACTCACCTCGCGATGTGTTCAGGATGGAGAGATTCCCGACGATATACCAGCGTTCTTGAATGATCTTCGGCCACATATTGAAGTCAACGAAGATGGCCGTCAGTTGTTCGTTCGCGTCTCCGTACAAACGACAGCTGATTTTCGCTGGCAGTTGGCATGCTCTCCTTCGAAGATATCAGGGCCGATCCGATAGACCTCGAGCTCGAGCAGTCCGGCGCAAATGTCGACGACCACGCGGGACCTTCAGCCGAAGATAGCCACAGTGAACACAAAGAGGACGTTACGCTGGCCAACACTAGGTTTCCCAAGAATGAGCCGCAGGGCCCCATAGTCGTTCTCGACGACAACGCCGTAGGCATCCGCGCGTTGGCATTCTCCGACGACAGCCAATATGTCGCCAGTGGCGCGGAGGACACCATCACCGTCTACGACACCGAGACTGGGCACCCCGTCAACCAATTCACAGGACACGAACTCCCGATATGCTGTATTGCGTTCTCGCCAAGCGGCATGGAGGTCGCGTCCAGCTCGCGCGGAAATGACGTGATCGTGTGGAACGTCCTGACAGGCGAGGAGCGCATCAAGCTGAGAGGCCACAGTCGGTTCGCCAACTACATCACCTATTCCCCTGACGGCACCTCCATTGCGACCGCATCCATGGACTTTGTCGTCCGACTGTGGGACGCAGAGAACGGCAGGATGAAGTGGGAGTCGAGCCTGCACACTGCGATGGTGATGCAGCTCGTCTTTTCTCCCAACGGCGCGCGATTGGCGTCGTGCAGCGCGGACTGCACCGCCCAGATCGTTGACGTCGACGACGGGACGGGGGTCGCGGTTCTGTCGGGCCACGAAGCGGTGGTTTATTCCGTCGCCTTTTCGCGCGACGGCGAACGCATCGCGACGGGATCGGAGGACGGCTCGAGCAGGATCTGGAAGGCGGAGTCGGGGGTGGAGCTGGTGATCATCCGGGAGCACACCGGGTCGGTGTGGGCGACGGTGTTCTCGCCGGACGGGAAGCGGGTGCTGTCGGTTGCGAGCGACGGGATGACGAAGGTGTGCGACTCGTTCAGCGGCGAGCGGCTGCTCGAGATCGACGCAGGCGACGGCCTTGCGAACGCGGCTGCGGTGTCGTTTTCGGGCGACGGCGCGCGGATCTCTGCGAGCAATGGGGACAGCGGGATCGGGTTGGGACATGGCGACGGGCAGGAAGTTCCCGGTGCTGGCGGGACATATGGATGATCTGAGCCATGTGCAGTTTTCGCCGGATGGGCAGTACATCGTGTCTGCTGCGAACGACAGCACCCTGCGGCTGTGGAACTTGAGAGAGATTGATATGATTGACGATTGATCTGCATTACAATTACGTTGCCTGGTGTAACTTGGTGTAGGAAAGTGGAACCGCAGGACAGTAGTGTTGGAATGGATGGATCACGACTGTTGTAAGTACGTACACTAGTCAATCAAGCCCGAGACGTCAATTGAATTAGGGGCCCCGGCCCCCGGGACTCACGGAATTTGAATGGCACAATCAAACGTACGGATTTGATACAAGAGCTCTTCCAAGTTGAATGGTGGCGATTTTCGATGAGACGACATGGAGGAGGTAGCGATGGCAATCCTCTGCTACTCAGCTAAAATGCGTCTGTGTAGACGGACAGAAAGGCAAGTGTACATGTGGCTTTAGGAAAGGATCTTGAGGTCACGGTGTTGATAACGTCTACTTGGTGTGATTCGGGTCTAATATTGTTACGTCGCCGCGGCGCTCGGACTCATGGGTCTAGATCTTCGAAGCAAAAGCTATCCCACCCACCAAGTTCTTGCAAGTTCTTGCGATCTGCTCGGCCATTCCAGTGATTCCACCCGTTTCACTGAGTCCTCTGATTCCCCCGGTCAACGTATACTAGTATACGATGAAAGGGGGTGAGTATTGCCGGGGGGTTGAAGCCGCGGACGCCGTCGATGCCGAGGTGAGGTGTCATCTGGTGCATTCGATGTATGTGGTGGTTCTAGTGTGCCTTGCGATAATTACACCGGCGAGCGTTCCTGGGCAGCCAATGGAGAGTGCCCTTGATAAGATAAGCATCTCAGCTCGCAGAAGGGACTGCGAAGTGAGTTTCTCCTCGATTCTAGATCTGTTCATTGAACCGGCTTCCGACTATGCAGTACGGTCCTCTGAAATATGTTGTTGATTGCAGCTGCTATAAGGTCTCAAAGATCTCAAAGACTGCTCCATATGCTGCGAGCCTCGGTGACCGAGCCCGGGCCCGAGTCCTGCGCCAGAACAGGCCAATAGAGTCGCGTGAGCACCGGCTTTCCGGTACACCTTTTTGATCCCGAGGCTCCGGTATGAGAGAGGTACAGGAGAATAATGTCTGCGGTTGCCCAGATTCAACCATAGCTTACATGCGGCTTATCCGTTGACCCCGCACATAAAAGACATGGGGACCTCGCATGTGCAACTCTCCTCTCCTCTGTCCCTTACTTCCGTCCAGCGATGCAGTCCGCCTCGCCCATTCCAACGGCCGGACCCTCGCGCGACAGGTCAATGTCACTGTCAACCCGGGTGGAGGATGACGAGTTCGCCAGGGAAGAGCGGCGGATGGAGGAGTACGGTGGCGACGATCCTCGGGAGCCCTTCCGCAAGGACGACCACCGAGGATCGCAGACACCAGAGATCGAGAAGATCGATCCGAACAGAGTAGGTTGGGATGGCCCTGACGATCCGGAGAACCCCCAGGCATGGTCAACTCCGTACAAGTGGTACTTGACATTTCTGTGCCTACTAATGACAGTTAATGTGTGAGTTTTCAACCGCTTCACTGCGAACAGCCTCATGCTCACATACCATCAAGGACATTCGCGTCGAGTGCGCCTTCGTCTGCCGCACCCTACATCGCTGCAAATTTTGAGAAATCAGACGAAGTCGGATACCTTGTTACTTCGGTGTTCCTCTTGGGCTACGTTGCCGGCCCGCTCGTATGGGGGCCAGGCTCCGAATTGTACGGCCGTCGGATAACGTTCCGCATCGCCCTTCTGTGCTACACCATCCTCCACCTTGGCCAGGCACTGGCACACAATATCGAGACACTCCTCGTGACGCGCTTTCTCGGTGGCTTGTTCGCTGTCGCACCGCTCACAAATTGTGGTGGTGTTATGGTCGACATCTGGGATCCCGTGCGCCGCGGCATCTCTACCGGGATTTTCGTTGCGGGCGTCTTTCTGGGACCAGTGCTGGGGCCGATCATCGGGGGCTTGTAAGTTCGCATGTCGTTCCTCAATTTCCATCTGAAGAAGTGTCTTCGCGTAGTGTGACTACAAGCTACCTCGGATGGCGATGGGTTTTCTGGATCATGATGATCTTCGCGGGCACCTGCACGGTGATTGCGTTTCTAGCTCTTCCGGAGACGTACGCACCGGTCATCTTGCAATGGAAGGTGAGGCTCATCATTCAGAACCAGCCTCTACCGTGCTCGTTCTGATCTCTCGACTGTAGGCGCGCCGTCTTCGCAAGGAAGATCCAGTAAACAACGCCGATTTGTATGCAGAACATGAACAGGCCGACTGGTCATGGCGTGGCATCCTCCACCGCACCTTATACCGACCAATAAAGATGCTAGCCATGGAGCCGATCCTTGTGCTCATCACCTTCTACATGTCGCTGGTCTACGGCGTTCTCTACGCATGTACTGTGCTCTCTCTTCTTTCCATCGTCACTCCCGCTCACCAACTCTGTAGTGTTCGAGGCGCTTCCGATTATCTTCATCAGCTTGCGCGGGTTCTCGCTCGGTCAGAGCGGCCTCATCTTCATTGGCGTCGGCATCGGCACCACGATCGGCGCCATGTCGTTCGTGGTCTTGACGTCGCACTACCCGCGGCTCCTCGTGGAGTGGCACGGCTTCCCCCCTCCGGAGCAGCGCCTCTTCTGCGCGATGATCGGCGGCCCGCTCCTCGTCGTCGGCGCGTTCTGGCTCGGCTGGACGGGCAACTATGCCTCCGTGCCGTGGTACGTCCCTGCGCTCGCGACGATCCCGATTGGCGCAAGTGTCAGCATGGTGTTCATCTCGTTTATCGTATGTGCCGCTTCTGGTGTGTCCTCATGGGTCCGGGCTAACGAATGCGCATGGCAGTCGTATCTCGTCGATACGTACCTGATGTTCGCCGCGTCCGCTTTGGCTGCGAACACTGTCGTGCGGTCGGCCGTCGCTGCGGCTTTCCCGTTGTTCACAGTGCAGATGTTCAAGAACGTGAGTCTCGTTTCCTGTTGGTCATCTAGCCGCTCTTGATACTGACCGGCCGATTTGAAGCTTGGCGTGAATTGGGCATGCACACTCATCGGGCTGCTCGGACTGCTTATGGCGCCGAGTCCATTTTTGTTCTACAAGTACGGCCCGTGGATACGCTCGAAGAGTACCTTCGCGCCTTCTCCGGTAGGCATTTGCGATTATTGGTGTTAAAGACGAGTAAGATTGATGTTCTGGTACCAGGACTTGATTATTGCGAAGCAGCGTAAGGAGGCGGCGGCCGCGGGAGCACCCAAGAATGGTTGAGATGCTCATGGACAATTTGCATGGTGGATTTGGATTTAACTGGTACTATAATAGAAGGGAATAGTGCATCATCTGTGAGCAGACTGACTAGATTTCGAATAGAAATACTGCGCATATGTAATTACTCTCCCCCCGCGTGTTGTCAGTGCGAGAAGAGCCCTCCATTCGTTGGTATTAGCTATGCGCTCCAAGCTGCAGTATCTCCCGGTCAATTCGGCGGTCATCATCTGCAACCGATCTTAGTTCCCGATCGGGTCACCGACCTCAACCCGAGATAGTACCTCCTCGGTTGCATATACGTCGAACTGCTGGCGTTGTTTTAGGCAGCGCTCGCATTTGTTCGTAGAACTGGTAATCTGGAAGCGGAAGATGACATTTATGGTACGTGATGTGTTGTTCATCACTCGCGAGTTTACACGGAGCCTAATGGAGAGGGCAAAGTGCCGCCAGTTCTCAGGCAACTTGGATCTATTCCAATACGCAGCGAAGCTGTATGCGTCACCGTGAAACTGGTTTTTGTGTTCGTTTCAGGGTTTCATCAATCCAACGAATCCGTCTGTCAACATGTCATCAACGGGGACCGAGTCCAACCCAGATTGAGAAATAACATGGACTTTGCGGAGTGCTGAACTCTCGACGAGGACAGACGTATATACCGTGAGTTCTCTTACTTACCGTGGTTCTGTGAATGAACCCTCTGCGCAGCTTCCAGCTGGAGTCCGCAGTCCTGCAGTTTTGCATCATTCCTGCTCTTATCGGCCGCAGGATGAAACAGTCATTCCAAGCCCATAGCCAACTTTATCTGTCATGTAGTGCTGGTTCCAAAATGCACGCGTACTGCAAGCCTCGGGCTGAGAGTCTGACCGAATTCGGGCCCCGGTTGGCACGTTCCTATATATCTCAAACCCGGCGCCGGAGCAAGCGACCAACCAATCAGGTCATCAAGATCCATAGGTCGCAAGACTCGGTGACTGCCATTGTGCGTAAAGCTTACTTACCTCGGGTTATGCCCGGTACAAAAGACATGGTGAGTTCGTATCTCTGACTGCGACACTCTACCCTGATACTTCTTGTTCTTGTGTAGCGGTATACGCCGTACGGCCCATCCAGATGTCTCAACTTTCACTCGATAAGTCGATCTCTACGTCAACTCTGGTGGAGGTCGATGAATTCGCAAGAGAAGCGCGGCGGATGGAGGAATACGGTGGTGAAGACCCTCACGAGCCTACGGGTAAGGATGAACGCCGTGCTCTGCAGCCGGCAGGAACAGACAAGTCCGATCTAAATAGAGTGGGATGGGATGGCCCGGACGATCCAGAGAACCCTCAGTCGTGGTCAAATTCGTATAAATGGTTCCTTACATTCTGTGCCTGGTCATGACGATCAACGTGTGAGTTCTCCGATAATTTGTCGAGAGCACAATGTTCCTCATCTACCAGGCAACCATTTTAGGTCCTTCGCGTCGAGTGCACCTTCAGCCGCGGCACCCTTCGTCGTTGCGTACTTTGAAACGTCGGACGAACTTGGATACCTCATCACTGCTTATTCCTCTTCGGCTACGTGATCGGTCCTCTGATATGGGGCCCTGGTTCAGAACTGTATGGACGCCGGATGACGTTCCACGTCGCTCTCTCATGCTACACTATCCTCCATCTCGGACAAGCGCTTGCACGCAATATCGAGACGTTGCTAGTGACACGCTTCCTTGCCGGCCTATTTGCCGTCGCCCCGCTTACGAATTGCGCGGGCATCATGTTCGACATCTGGGATCCCGTGCGTCGCGGGATCTCTGCCGGAGTATTCGTAGCGGGTGTATTTCTTGGCCCCGTTTTGGGACCGCTCACTGCAGGATTGTAAGTTCGCGTAAGTTTCTTCTTTGTTGACATCTGCTGAAGAATTATCTTGCGAATTTAGCGTGACCACGAGTAACCTCGGCTGGCGATGGGTTTTCTGGGTCATGATGATATTTGCGGGCGCTTGTACGGCGGCTGCATTTGTGTTTCTTCCGGAGACGTATGCACCGGTCCTCTTGCAGTGGAAGGTGAGGCTAAAATACAGAATTAATGGCAGCTATTGTGCTCATTCTAACTGCCGTAATGTAGGCTCGCCGCCTTCGTAAGGCTGATCCTGTGAACAATGCAGAGCTTTATGCAGAACATGAACGGACGGACTGGTCGTGGCGGGGCATTCTCCACCGTACTCTGTATCGACCCATACAAATGCTGTTATTAGAGCCTATCCTCACGCTCGTGACCCTCTACATGACATTTGTCTACGGCGTTCTCTACGCACGTACGCCTATCTTCTTCTCTTCGTCCTACCGTCACTTCCGCTAACCCGCTCCGTAGTGTTTGAGGCGCTTCCGATCATTTTCATTGACTTGCGTGGGTTTACGCTTGGCCACAGCGGGCTCATCTTCATCGGCGTTGGAATTGGCACCACACTCGGTGCAGCGGCCTTTATCGCCTCCATATCTCACTATCCACGGCTCCTCGTAAAGTGGCATGGTTTTCCACCACCGGAACAGCGCCTCTTCAGTGCGATGGTCGGCGGCCCGCTCTTCGTCGTCGGGGCATTATGGCTTGGCTGGACAGGCAACTACCCCGCCATACCGTGGTACGTCCCTGCGCTCTCGACGATTGTGATAGGCGCGAGCGTCAGCATGGTGTTTATCTCGTTCGTTGTGAGTGCAATCCCGGCGCGGGCGGCTCCGAGTCAGACTGACGGATGCGGGAGGCAGGCCTACCTAATTGATACATACTTGATGTTCGCCGCGTCGGCACTCTCTGCAAATACCATTGTGCGGTCGGCTGTTGCAGGAGCGTTCCCGCTATTTGTAGTGCAGATGTTCACAAATGTGAGCCTCCTGCTCCGCAAAACATATGACCGCACCCGATGCTGAACGCCGGTTGGCAGCTTGGCGTCAACTGGGCATGCACGTTGCTGGGGCTGTTGGGGCTCCTTATGGCGCCGATGCCGTACTTGTTCTTTAGATTCGGTCCGTGGATACGCTCGAAGAGTACCTTTGCGCCGTCTCCGGTAGATACAATACTCTGTATGAGACAACTGCAGAACTGACAATTATGGAAACAGGATTTAAAGATCGCAAGAGAGCTCCAAGCGGAGGCATTCAAGGAGGGCTGAAGAGGTCGTGGAAGTCGTAAAGCTCCTGACTGACATGCTATATGTAGTTCTCAGTATTTAACCCAACATAGGAATTGAGGATTCCGTGGCTATCGAGTGACGATGGGAGTATTGTTCTACCAATTCCGTATTCGCCCAATGTTCGTCCGCCACTTGTTCGCTGCTCTCCGTTCTATACAGCACGTTTATCGCCTCTTCAACAGGTATACCACGCACAAAACGAGCCAAATATGACCTACAGCGAGAATAGGCGTTCAGTCGCCTAGGAGCTCCTCACCAGTGGTGGACATACCAATCAGACATTTTCAAATACGTCCAGGGCATGCTTCGAGCACATGGCGCCTGAGTGTATCATACCGCGCAAACGTCTTCTCACATGCAGGGCAAGTCGATCGGGTGCTCTTGAGATGAGCAGCGGCGACGTGCTTGCCAACGTTCTGAAGTATGATCCGGTCGCTTCTGCAACCGGTACCCCAGTCGCATGCAACCTGTCGTCTTCCCTCCCACGTTTGGTAATGATGATCCTTTAGGTGGCGAATGACTCCCGCAGGTGAGAGATCGTCTAGCAGCACTCCACAAGAACCTCCGTCCCAAAGGCAAGGTTCTTCGTCACCCGTGGGTGATCGTCTGGAGGAAAAAATGTCACATTGAAGTCGTGTTAATGCATAATAGACAATCAATTATTCGGGAAAATCACGAACGCGGCACTTGTACGAGAACTTGAACGATTTGTCTTTGACCGGCGCTGGGATCTTGGCTGGGACCTTGCGATTGAATGAGGACTGAGTTACGAAACATGGGAGATTCACGCTCGGATATCTACCGTATCGCACGATCATCGCAATCCTTGGTGGCAAAGCCTCTACGGAAAGTAGTGTCATCGCCGAGATGAAACTCATTGGCTACAATGCACCTACCGGAATCCTCCTCGCTGTGCTGGCGTATTAGCGTCCTCCAATCCGGCCCTAGTCGACATAGAAGCAGAGCTGCCAGCGACATAATCATGTCGGTCCATCGATAAATTCCTTGAGTTGTTGTCATCGATGTTCGCCCCATTAAGCGGAAGGATCAAATTGCCGACTGGAACAAGACTGTGAGATTAGCGTGAAGATCGAAGGCCACATCAACTTAGATGTCAGAGACTGACCACTGTCGTCGGAAACCATTACCTGTGAGGTCAAGAGGTTCAGAGATTCACAAATGTCGTCAGACCACCCGTTCTGCCCACACATGTGAGATTGTGCCGAAACGAAAATATAAATCGGAACAGAACTCGAAGAGCTTCGTCGGTAGCAATAGCGTAATCTGCGTGCGAGTACTGTTGTCATTTTGTATGAGCGAACAACTTGAACGTCGATCTTGAAGGATCACAAGTACGCCACCTCTGATATGCAGTCGAATACAGGCCGAACTTGAAGCGGACCGTGTGACTGAGAAAGCACTTTCAGCGAGATAAACTCATACGTTTAAGAACCGCGCACCTTTTTGATGGCAGACATCTGCTCTAGAAACATGGTTCTCCCAGAGACGCCACTAGAGTTGCTACGAATGGCTGAGCTACTTCCCACGTTATAGTATTTGGATGCTGAATCTCGCGTTTCAGCAGCGACAATTGATAGTCCTGGGCGAGGCAGTAGTTTGTACAGGCGAATGGACACGGATTGGCCATGTTCACGTGCGGTTCCAAGATGGTGGGGATGTCCATGCTTCGGTATGGCTTGCTGCGGCCGTGAGAGATACGGCCATTGTGTCTCGCCTTCTACCCACTTCCCGAAGTTCATCGAGCTCTGCGCAAGTTAATCGAAAGCGCCGTCAAGCGAACTGCATGTCTGGCGTACATCTGCGCATACGGCGACGGGCCATCCCGATATCTTCGTGAGCTCCAGCACAAAGATGATGTCTTCTGGTCTGAAGCCTCCTCCGATTAAAGTGTTCGCGAAGGCGCACCAGCTACGATAGTTCCGGCCCATGTAGTTCTCCAGAGGTCCGCTAAGATGGTGCAGAACCGCCTCGTTCTGTACCACAACCTCGGCGTAATTCTCCATGCATGTATAGTGCAGCACCCCTGCATCTCCATCTCTAAACATGGCGCCGTTGAGACTTAACGATAGTCCTCTAGAGTATGACTCACAGTCTAGTGACACCGATAGGTGAGAAACCTCCGCTATGTGGGACTCCTTGATAAAGCTCGCTATCCGGCCACCTATAGGCAGAGTGGTCGAGCTCGAATTGCTCAAATCTGTAGGGAACACCGTGTTTATTGACCTCGTGGTCGGCGTCCTTCGTCGCATTGAAAAGCCGTCGGTATTGACCCTGGGATATGTAGCCAACATCACCAATTTCAATCTCGCTGGCCATAGACGGTTCTGGATTCTGTAAACGATAGCCAAGTCTATGCGGGGTTAGTTCTACATTGTCGACGTCCAAGGGATCCATGTCTGTCGTGGCTAGTTGGTTGGGGTTCGACAGGAGGGGGGCGACGTCAAAGGTGCATGCGCAGCCGTGTGATAGATAGGACCGATAAATCATAGAAGGCGTCCGAGCTAACGAGGCGTCCAAAAACGAACGTGGCGTCCTGAGCAGCGAGGCGTCACCCGGGCCAACACTGTGTACACGAGGCGTCTGTAACATAAGTCAACATTGTACCTGATCAATGACAATCAAATCGTTATGTAACTAGAACCCAATGCCCATGGTGTTCGGACCACAAGAAACGATACTCTCTTATCCTAAAAATTTATCCTCCACATTTGCTGTCACCACTACGGAGCGGTTTGCTGGGGAATGAGGGTACCGTCTCCAAAAGAACAACAAACCGCGCGAAGCGAGAAGCTGGCTCATCTGGAACGACAGACCAGAAGCATGCCATACCTGCTCCACTCTACACATGACTCGTCTCGCCGTATCTGACACAGTGCGGTCGATAGTGAATGATATGGCCAGATCCCTGGAATATGACTTACAGTCCGGTTGCACTGACGGGCATGACACCCCGCTGTGCATGATGACTTGACAAATCTAGCCATCTCATCTTATGGAGAGATTCACTGAGCTCGAACCGCTCGAATTCGTCCCGGACGCCGTTTCTGTCGAATCGTGATCGGCAACCTTCGTCGGATTGAAACCCCCTTCAAGATTGGCCCTTTGCGACGACGCCATCGTCACCAGTTTCCGGTCATAGTCTGAGCTATATTCCTTAGAGGATGGCCATACTCGCTGGGGGCCGGTTGTTTGGCAACAATATCTGAGGTTCTTGCCTGTCGTACTCGACTGAAGGTTGATGGAGAGAGTCAACTAGAGGTGGAGGTCGAATGCGTGTCCAAGGATGCACCAGATGGGACCGATAAGACACAGAAGGCGTCCAAGCGAACGAGGCGTCCTCATGATCGTGACGTCCGGGACAGCAAGGCGTCCAGAGCAACGAGGCGTCCATATATGCAAAGTGTACATAATTGGGGCGGCTGGAAAACACATCAATGTCTCTGACTGATACACGGCATGTAAAACAATAGTCGAAATGCTGTACCTAATAGACAGAGTGCTTTGACCCGTAAAAATGACACTCGCTCGTCCATCAAATTATTTGTCGAATCGTTACGACAGAGAGATCCGCTAGAAAGTGCCGGAAGCAGTTGGTGTCGCGTTGACAAGAATAACAACTGTGGGCAGTGAGAAGATCATCGGAGACGAAAAAGTGGCAGTATGACAAAGCTGCATACCTGTCCCGAACGGTGACGATCACACCATCCTTTAAATGCTGAGACAATGCACATTGGATGGATGAGATGAAAGATACGACCTTCCACACGAGGACATCCGACTGACGCAAAGGGAACAGGGACATCGGCACATTTGGATTAGCGGCCTATCGAATTTCTCGCATCATATTCCCGAGCGTTTTGCGGCGCCTCAAAAGTCTATCCCACAGAATCAATCATTGACAAATACTGTTGTGAGAGGAATAAGAAGTCGTCGACGCTCAGCTAACCTGAAAATCGCCCATAATTGATAGCCACGCACCGTGCTTGCAAAAGAAGTTCATATGACCGTCGTGCATTCGATAGGTGCCACAAATCATCCGAGTGGATGAGGGCCGTGAATGCTACTGATGTTAGGATAGGATCACAAGACACTAGCAACCTAGTAGTAGAACGACGAGAAATTGAAATAACAGACACAGAAGATGCAGGTTTGTTTTTGAAGGGGGTCAAGACCAGCTAGCACTGTAGACACGGATCAATGATCTCCAGCCTGTCATGGGCACCAATTAATTTACAAGAAAGGCGTCAGGCTGCAACATAGTTGAACACCACCCTGACGTGAACACGCCACGGCAAGCCGAAACACGAGTGCATACGGTCCAGGCAGAATATCCGGCTGATCAATTACACGTCTCACGCTGAGTGTACGACGCAGGCAGTAATGATAATATGTGTTTCCCGGAGTGAGTTCGCGGACCATAGTCCTCATGGTCGAACACAAGGTGAGGGACACGAGATGTAAATGACGCACACGCTCGGAGATATTCTGGACACAGTCATGATCTGATCTGTGTGCGGGCTGTGTCCGGCGACATATACTTTCTTCTATGGCCAGTTTGATGAATTGCGGACTCCTGAGTCTTCGAATGCCAGTGAGTCGCGAGTCTCGTGCCGCCAAGCTTGTCCCATCGACAGCGAGGATAAATACCTGACAATACCTTATGTCCTCCATTATTCTGCCTAATGCACGCGCGTTTCGTGTCGCTCGCATGCTCGTTATATAGGCGTGGAATACGGTAGGGTGACCGAACAGTTGGAAGACCAGCGTGCCGACCAGAGTTGGAAAGGCCGCCGGTGTTTGCCGTCCCCCACGTGCCGGCTGCCAACCGGATTCAGAAATAAGATCGGCGTTGAGTTACGCCACAGGACGTTTGCCATCATCCAGCGGACCAGTGGTGAGCCCGTTTACCTTTTCTAAAGGCTTGCTTATGGGTTCCTTGACTGAACAAGAGATTTAAAGGTACCAGAACGGGTCTGATAGTGTCAGCTGCACGAAATCATCGTACACCAACAAGGTACCTGAGGCACTGGAAGTCGGCGACAGGCGATGAGTCAAACTCAACTGACGTGGCTCCGCAGCGCCACACTGTGGCAGCGAAACCCGCGGGCATCAGAGTTGGGTAGTAAGTGCGCTAACAGAACAAACATTGACCTGGTTGCTGTGACGCTAACGCCTTCAAGTTCAAGCTTCGTGGCACGAACATATTCAACGCCCTATATTTCAAGCTGAAGGCACTCGTTTCCTACTCAGTACTTTTGTTCACAGGTTGTGCTTCCCAATATGGGTGGGAAGTCTGCGCTTATGCCATGCCTCTTGGACAACACATCGATACATGCCCACAAAGTACTGGAATATCCGAATCGGTACTACAGATGCTGTCCCGATCTGTCCCATCGGCGCCACAACGCCTGTACGCCGCACGAAGTGGGTATTTAAACACTGCAGTAGTGTCTACACCCTATTCCACATACTTTTTACCCAACGCAACTACTGCATGATAATCGACAAGACTCTTACTCACAGCAAGACGGCAGCATGATCATCCTTAACGACAACGCCGTAGGCATCCGCGCGTTGGCATTCTGCGACGACAGCCGATATGTTGCCAGTGGCGCGGAGGACACCATCACCGTCTACGACACCGAGACTGGGCACCCCGTCAACCAATTCACAGGACACGAACTCCTGATATGCTGTATTGCGTTCTCGCCAAGCGGCATGGAGGTCGCGTCGAGCTCGCGCGGAAATGACGTGATCGTGTGGAACGTCCTGACAGGCCAGGAGCGCATCAAGCTGAGAGGCCACAGTCGGTTCGTCAACTACATCACCTATTCCCCCGACGGCACCTCCATTGCGACCGCATCCATGGACTTCGTCGTGCGACCATGGGATGCAGAGAACGGCAGGATGAAATGGGAGTCGAGCCTGCACACTGCGATGGTGATGCAGCTCGTATTTTCTCCCAACGGCGCACGATTGGCGTCGTGCAGCGCGGACTGCACCGCCCAGATCGTGGACGTCAACAACGGGACGGGGGTTGCGGTTCTGTCGGGCCACGTCGCGGTGGTTTATTCTGTCGCCTTTTCGCGCGACGGCGACCGCATCGTGACGGGATCGGAGGACGGCTCGAGCAGGATCTGGAAGGCAGAGTCGGGGCGGAACTAGTCTTCATCTGGGAGCACACCGGGTCGGTGTGGGCGACGGTGTTCTCGCCGGACGGGAAGCGGGTGCTGTCGGTTGCGAGCGACGGGATGACGAAGGTGTGCGACTCGTTCAGCGGCGAGAGGCTGCTCGAGATCGACGCAGGCGACGGCCTTGCGAACGCGGCTGCGGTGTTGTTTTCGGGCGACGGCGCGCGGATCTCTGCGAGCAATGGGAACAGCGGGATCCGGGTGTGGGACACGGCGACGGGCAGGAAGTTCCTGGTGCTGGCGGGACATATGGACGATCTGAGCCATGTGCAGTTTTCGCCGGATGGGCAGTACATTGTGTCTGCTGCGAACGACAGTGCCCTGCGGCTGTGGAACTTGACGGATATGGGTGTCGAGTAAATTCTGCCGCCTAAGTTGACATGGAGATCTAGATGTATGTATATAGATTCCTTTTGGATCACACAACACAATTACAGTCCTCAAACATTGTTGACGCGGCCCTCTCGTGGCTACTTATATAGCTTCACTCTGGGTATGTCAATGTGTTGCCCTTTCCTCAAATTGTTTATCGTGGGGCATATACAGAGGGCAGCAATTAAGTTAGAACTCTACTGAATGCAGTTCAAGCTGCGCGTTCTTATCCCTGCTGGTGAGCAAGTCTCCCACAGCGCGTCAGGCCTGCTCATCTTGGAGAACCTTTAGCTGGTTTGTGCGTCCCACGATGCCCGTCTGCTGTCAAACAAGGTGATTCGTGGCGCACCGTTGTCATTGATGTGTGGTACCTGCGGCTTGTAATCGGCGATTCTGCAGCAGACGCGAATAAGACGGTCAGTATAAGCCGAGCAGAGGGTTGCGTGGACTACGCACAACTTGAACCGTGCACTCACTCGATGAACTTCACCGTAGGCTTACTATCCGTCTCCATAGCTCTCATTGTGAGCCTGCTGCTCAAGCGTAAGAAGCTGCCTCTGCCTCCTGGCCCTAAAGGCTTGCCTCTGCTGGGCAACATCTACGATGTACCGAAGAACCACGAGTGGCTCGCCTTCAAACAATGGGGCCGTGACTTTGGTACTGTGTATCATTCGGTGCCCGTATCGCGAATCCTGACGGTCTCCCGCAGCATCCGATATTGTGTACTTCAATTTGGTTGGAACTTCTGTCGTCGTCCTCAACTCGTTGCAAGCTGCATCCGACCTGTTTGAACACAGATCGACACTGTACTCCGATCGGTACGTATGCTTGCAAACTCTATCAATGCGCTCTCTGATCTCCTTCCAAAGCCCGCGTATGGTGATGCTCAACGAGCTGTGAGGCAGCAATAGCGCATCACACCTCGTTCTCTGTCTACTGACTAGAATTATCCAGTGTTGGGTTTGACTATCACTTCGCGTTCATGAAATATGGCGAGCAATGGCGAGAGTATCGCAGGGTGTTCCACCAACACTTCAACGCCTCCGCCTCTCGGCGCCACCAGCCGAAGTCTGCGGAAGGCGCGCGAGAGCTACTCCGCCGTCTTCTCGAGTCGCCGGACGAATTCATGGAGCACCTTCGCCAGTGCGGTCGTCTCATTAATCTGTCCCAATGCACTGCTGATATCACATCTTGCAGTATGGCAGGTTCGGTCATTGTGGATATTGTGTATGGGATACGGGTGAAGGGACCCGACGATCCGTACATCGTCGAGGCTGAACGCGCTATGTATGCAATGGCAATGACGGCGAACGCGGGGGCGTGCCTCGTTGATTACATTCCCTTGTGTACGTCGAAATCCACATCTTTGAGTTGCACATGAGGCTGACATCTTTTTTTTTTTTTCAATTCTGGAAGTGAAATATGTTCCGGCGTGGCTCCCTGGGGCTCACTTTAGACGGCAGGCAGCAGAATGGCGGAAGTCGGTGAGGGGGATGGTCGATGCACCTGCTGATACTGTCAAGCGCGACATGGTAGGTAGAGGCAGCCTCTCAGCGCTACACACACCGTTCATGTTATCCACAGGCTCGTGGAGTGGCCCCGGCGTCGGTGATCGCATCCCAGCTCAAGGATATCCAAGAAGGAGAGGTTGACGCGCAGAAGGAGAGACTATACCGTGACGTGGCGGCGACAGCGTATGCAGGTCAGTGGTGATGCATCTTACCTCATTACCCCACCTGAGATAGTCTCGTAATATTCAGCCGGTTCTGACACGGTGTGGTTGCAATGTCCTGGCTCCTCAGCGATCTTCTAATGATTTCACAGACTGTGTCCACGCTTGGGACATTTATGCTAGCGATGCTACTGTACCCAGATGTGCAGCGCAAGGCACAGGAAGAGCTGGATCGTGTTGTAGGGATAGATCGTCTTCCGGAGTTTTCCGACGAGGCGTCTCTGCCCTACATCACAGCCATCGTGAAAGAGCTTCTCAGGTGAGTCCGACTGCACGCGTCGCAAGAGCATTCGAACTGATCTGCGGACTCAAGATGGCAACCTGTCACTCCGTTAGGTACTTGCAACGAACCATGTATAAACACGGTCTGACACAAGTCACTCTCGCAGCTGTCGTACATTGCCTCTCTGCTGAAGATGAGTATAACGGATACCGCATTCCTGCTGGCTCCCTAGTAGTGGGAAACGCATGGTAAGTGCCTGTGACATTGATTGTACAAGACGCGTGGTACAATGACATACTTACAGGGCAATGCTGCACGACGACAAGATGTTCCCCGAACCGGAGGTGTTCAAGCCCGAGCGGTTCCTCATGGACGACGGCCAGTTGAATCCCGCCCTGAAGGATGCTGAGCTGCCGGCGTTCGGATTTGGGCGGCGGATCTGCCCTGGAAGACATCTGGCAGTGTCCTCCGTATGGATCAGCGTCGCGTCGGTCCTCGCCACATTCCAGCTGCGAAGGCCGTAGACGAGGCCGGGAATGTCGTGAACCGAACGGGGAGTACACCTCTGGGCTGATCTCGTAAGTCTGCACATATGTTGACCCACGGTCGTTTTCGTGGCTAACCGGAGAAATTTTCGAGACACCCTGTGCCATTCAAATGCAGCATTCAGCCGCGATCCGCAGTTGCTGAGGCCTTGATTCGCTCAAGTTGTCTTGAGCGGGAGTAGAACGGCTGACATTCCCAGGACGTAGTGCTCCGTTGCAGAAGCCATGGTAGTGTTTGATCTACTGGTACCGATAATGTGGAGGCAGGGCTACGATTGGTTCTTGATTCGAAGGTGCCGAACGTCTTCACAAAGTTTATCTGAGGCGGTGTCCTTCTGTGAGATTGGCTGACATTGTCGACGTCTTGTCATTCCTGCAATGGCGAAGCCATTCAATAGTGAGTAAGTACTTGCAAAGTACCAAGTGGATGGCTCACCTATAATCGGAAGACACCTGTTCTTTGCCTTTTACAGAAACACGTTGCACATTTTCATCTCGTAAAGCATGTATGTCATAAGTGATTACGAACGTCAGGACTGCGAGCTCACGGAAACGGCGCCTACACGTGGCAAGTTCGTGGCCTTTGTGCCGCACACCAAAAGTATGACAAGGTACGTACCCATTTGCGACGATGCGCCGGTGCGATGCCTGCGAAAGACGTTCATACATGATTTTCATACTAGCAGAAGCATAAGAAGAACTGAAATCTTGATAATTGCGTCCAAGTCATGCGGGTCCTTACACTTTTATCTATATGGCAGCGTCAAGCGGTCACGGTAGGATCCATTAAATCTAAATTTAAATGCGGGGGACTCGGCATGAAACCAATCAGATTGGATCGTGGCGCCGGAGGCTGCAAGGGCCGCAGGGGTAAGCAGAATTGTGTCAGCGGAGTGTTCCTCCGTGGGCGTCTGCTGACCTTATTCACAAGGGATTTCATGATCGAGATAGGACGGCGCAGCTCCTCCGAGCTAACGCAACCTCGGGCGCTACTCACTACCTGCCAATCACTATATATGCCCTTTCTACCTCTTACGATGCCTTCCCTCAGTTCCCCTCTTTTATATCTCAGTCTCCGTTCGTCCCCTCCTTCCACCATATACTATCCACTTCTTAGTCATGGACCCCGACCAGCTTACCAAGGCCGAAGGCAGCGATATTGTTCCTGAGCTACCTCTCGGCCCTTCGGTCGCAGGCGCACATGCTAACACTGTCTACAATGCCCACGACCATTCACCCGCATCGTCCCGTGGAACGTCTCCTGTCCGGCATGGTTCTACTTCTCGTGTTGACATTGGCCATTTCAACCCCGCCGGTGTTGAAGAACTCCGTCGTACCATGAGTCGTATGTCCGCAGATCAAGGCAAAGTCACAGAGGAAAAAGCGTCTGGCAGAGACCGGCAGTCTTACGTTTCCGAGGCCACTTTGCTGCCCGGTGAGGGTCCCTTTGATTTTGAACGTTCTCTGCGTCAATTGATCAAGAAGTATGCACTTTCAATTCGTCACAATGCTCCTCGCTGATTTTCTCCAGGACGGACGAGGCGGATATCATTAGACGAGAACTTGGTGTCGTTTTCAAGGATTTGCGAGTCGTCGGTCTCGGGGCTTCGGCTACGTTCCAGCCCACCCTGGCATCTGTGCTCAGCCCTCTTACCGCGCTGCAGACGATCAACAGCATTCGCCATCCCGCCACTCGTGACATTCTGAGCGGCTTTGAGGGCGTAGTCAGGCCTGGGGAAATGCTCCGTATGTGCTCCTTATTTAAGACAAATGATCTGCGGCGCTCATCCGTTCCATTCCAGTCGTCTTGGGGCGCCCGGGAGCAGGCTGTAGCACGCTCCTCCGCGTCCTGGCAAATCAGCGGAGTGAATTCCATGCAGTGGAGGGCGACGTTCGATACGACTCGTTTACGCCCGAAGAAATACACGCTCACTACCGTGGCGACGCCCAGTACTCTCCAGAAGACGACGTGCACTTTCCCACACTGACCGTTAAGCAGACGCTCGACTTCGCAGCGACAACACGTACCCCGCGCACCCGCGTTGGCGGCCTGTCTCGCGAGGAACACGTTAACATTGTGGCAGAGGTCCTCATGACGATCTTCGGTCTGCGGCACGCGAAGGACACGCTTGTTGGGGACGCATCGGTGCGCGGCGTGTCTGGTGGAGAGAAGAAGCGCGTATCTATCAGCGAGATGATGGCAACCCGCAGTCTGCTGAACTCTTGGGACAAGTACGTGCATCTCTCGAAGTTCTGTTCATTTGTTCATCTGTAGTTTCACAGCTCTACCCGCGGACTAGAGTAAGCCGGTGAGATGATTCTCCGAGCCTGAACTAACGTCATCACTTGCAGCGCTTCGACCGCCCTCGAATTTGTCCAGGCACTCCGACTGGCAACTGACATAGTTCGCATGTCTACTATCGTGTCGATCTACCAAGCGGGAGAGAATCTGTACCAGCTATTTGACAAGGTCTGCGTGATCTACGAGGGAAAAATGGCGTACTTTGGGCGCGCGGACCGCGCACGACAGTACTTCATCGACATGGGCTTCGAGCCCGCGAACAGGCAGACCACGCCGGATTTCCTCGTCGCCGTGACGGATCCCCTTGGGCGCATCGTCCGATCTGGGTTCAACGCGCGGGTGCCGCGGACCGCCATCGAATTCGCAGACGTGTTCAAGCAGAGCCCCATCGCTCAGGAGAACCGCAACGACATGGAAATGTATACTGCGGAGGTCACTGGCATGCCCAAGCGCGCAGAGGAATACCGCACGGCAGCACATGCGGAACACGCGAAGCGGACGCGCAAGACAAGCCCGTACATCACGTCGATTGCGATGCAGGCGCGTGCGCTCATGCGCCGCCGCGTGCAGGTTATCCAGGGCGCGGCCGCCGCGCAGGTTATCAACACTGTGTGAGCGCGGTCTTTTTGTCGGCCGCCACGTTCCTTACGTTCGTTGTCCGTAGTACGTTCATGTTGCAGGCGGTAATCGTCGGAACAATCTTCTTGCGGCTGCCCGAGTCAACATCGACGTACTTCTCGCGCGGCGGTGTTCTATTCTTGTACGTTGACCCATTCTGCCCGTACGCCCGTGTTTGATGCGCCGTACCAGTGCCCTCCTGTTCGCGGCTATCTCGACGCTGGCGGAAATACCTGCGTTGTTCTCGCAGCGGCCCATCGTGCTGCGCCAGAGCAGAGCCGCGATGTACCATCCGTTTGTCGAGGCGCTCGCCATGACGCTCGTTGATGCGCCCATGACACTGATCACCATCATTGTCTTCTCCATCGTGCTTTACTTTGTAGTCGGCCTACAGGCATCCGCGGGGCAGTTCTTGTACGTCCCATATTGTTTTCGTCGCCCTTCGCTTGATGACGGTGGCTTTGCAGCACGTTCTTACTGTTCGTGTATACCATGACGATCACTATGAAGGCGTTCTTCCGCATGATCGCAGCGGCGTTCAACGATCCCGCGCCTGCGCAGACTGTTGGTGGAACCGCGGTGCTTATTCTGGTGCTCTACACCGGCTATTCGCTGCCGCAGCCCTACATGATCGGTGCCCTGCGGTGGATCACGTACATCAACGTTAGTGACTCACATTTTCTCGGTGCGGGCGCACTGACCGCCGTCCCTGCAGCCGATCAAGTACGGGTTCGAAGCAATGATGGTTAACGAATTCCACACCGTCAACGGCCAGTGCCAGAACCTCATCCCCCAGGGCCCTGGCTATGAGAACATCACGCTCGCTAATCAGGTGTGCACGACTGTCGGCTCCGTCGCGGGGCAGACTCTCGTGTCCGGCAGCCGATATGTGGAGCTCTCGTTCGGATACACCTACGACCACCTGTGGCGCGTATGTCCCTCCCCTTTCCCTTCTCTGTCGTATGTCCTGTGTATTGAACCCATCTTATCGTGCAGAACTTCGGTATATTGATGGCGTTTGGCATCGGGTTCATTGGCTTCCTGCTGCTCTTCACGGAGCTGAATTCGGGTGGGGGTGGCGAGACCGCGGTCGTTCTTTACAAGCGCGGCTCCAAGGCTACTGTATCGCAGGAGAAGGGCTCGGACGAGGAGAAGGCACCTGTCCATGAGACTGTTCAAGACTCGACGTTGTCCAAGCCGGAGTCCGTGTCGGCGACGCCGAAGAGCGGGAACACGTTTTCGTTCCAGGATCTGTGCTACGTTGTGCCTGTCAGCGGCGGGAAGCGCCAGCTGCTGGACAATGTGTGTGGGTATGTTGCGCCGGGAAAGCTCACCGCGCTCATGGGCGAGTCGGGTGCCGGAAAGGTGAGCAATCACTGCATTTCGTTTTTCGAGGACCGCCTGAACGTAGTTCTCGCGTGATCGCCACATAGACGACGCTGTTGAACGTGCTGTCCGAACGAACGATTGGTGGGATCGTTACAGGCGACCGCTACATGAATGGGCAGGCACTGCCGACCGATTTCAAATCGCAAACGTAGGTACAGATGTGTTTGAGGCGTCAATATTCTGACGTGTGTGGGGATTGACAGCGGGTATGTCCAGCAGATGGACACTCACCTTCCCTCTGCGACTGTGCGCGAGGCCCTGCTCTTCTCCGCGAAGATGCGGCAGCCACAGTCCGTCCCCATCGAAGAGAAGGAGGCCTAGTGAGTGCCTCGTGATGTTGAGGATTATAGGATGTTGACTTGTTTTGTCTAGCGTCGATATGTGTCTGAAGCTGTGCGGCCTCGAGGCGTACGGCGATGCGATCGTCGGCTCGCTGGGCGTAGAGCACCGGAAACGGACGACGATCGGCGTGGAGCTTGTGGCCAAGGTTAGTGGTTGACGTTTCCTGTCATGCGGCCCCGATCGATCTCCTCTTCGACAGCCATCTCTGATCTTCCTGGACGAGCCGACTTCGGGTTTGGATTCGCAGAGCGCGTGGGCTATCATGACCTTCCTGCGTAGCCTCGCAGACAGCGGCCAGTCCATCGTGTGCACGTGCGTCTGCCCTCTCGCATCAATATCGGTATTTTCGCTCAATATTATGTTTGTAGCATTCATCAGCCGTCTGCAGAGCTCTTTGAGGTCTTCGATCGACTACTTCTGCTGCGCAAGGGTGGACAGACCGTCTACTTTGGCGACCTCGGCAAGAAGTCGGCCAAGTTGATCGATTACTTCCACCACAGCGGTGGCCGCAGGTGCACCGACACTGAGAACCCGTATGCACTTAGACCGTTATCTTCACAAAACAGCTGGTCTAATAGGTGTGTCTGTAGGGCGGAATACATCCTGGACGTCATTGGTGCCGGCGCAACAGCGACTACCGACATTGATTGGTACGCCACGTGGAAGCAGTCTCAAGAGTGCAAGGACTTGCAGCGGGAGATTGAAGCCGCTCATGCCGAGGGTCGTCAGCGTCCGCCCGTAGCTGCAAACTTGCACCAACAGTTCGCGACTTCATGGTGGTACCAGTTCGTTGCGCTTAGCCAGCGCACCTTGCAGAGCTACTGGCGGGATCCCGTGTACCTCATTGCCAAGCTCGCTCTCAACATCGTCGGCGGCCTTCTGATCGGGTTTACGTTCTTCAAGGCCAAGGACAGCATCCAGGGAACACAGAACAGGCTCTTCGTGCGTAGACCGTGCTACCATATAACGCTCTAGGCTGATACGTGGGACATCATTGTACAGGCGATCTTCATGTCGTTGATTCAATGTGTTCCGCTTGCCAATCAGTTACAGGTGCCATTCATCGACATGCGGAGGATCTATGAGATTCGAGAGCGCCATAGCAGCATGTACAACTGGACGGCTCTTGTGACTGCGCAGATCGCCGTCGAAATACCGTGGAACGTGTTGGGCTCGTCTCTCTACTTCCTGTGCTGGTACTGGACGGTGGGCCTTCCCACTGATCGCGCCGGATTCACATACCTCTTCTTTGGTGTCCTATTCCCACTGTACTATTCAACCATCGGTCAGGTACGTACTTGCGCTGACAAATGCGCGATGCAACTCATGATCGGTTGTATAGGCTGTGGCAGCAATGTCCCCCAGTGCCGAAATCGCAGCGCTCATTTTTAGCTTCCTTTTCTCCTTCGTGCTTTCCTTGTGAGTTGCATGCCTTTCCGGCGCACAGTCCACTCACAGCCTCTGCAGCAACGGTGTGCTTCAGCCATTTGCCGAACTAGGGTGGTGGCAGTGGATGTATCGCCTTTCACCCTTCACGTACCTCGTCGAGGCTTTGATTGGACAAGGTAATTAAGCCTGTTCATATTTTTCGCAGCTGAATTCGGTCGTTATCAGCCGTCGGCCATACGAACATCACTTGCGCAGCCGTGGAGCTCGCAAGCGTAACTCCTCCAGCTGGGCAGACGTGCTCGCAGTACCTCGACCCGTTCATCAATATGGCGGGTGGATACCTGACGAACCCGGACGCGACGTCGGACTGCCTGTACTGCGCATTCAAGACGAGCGACGCGTTCTTGGGAGCTTCGTTCAACATCTTTTACTCGCACCGCTGGAGGAATGTCGGCATCTTCTGCGCGTTCATCATATTCAACGTGAGTCCTTCACGTGGCTGGTGCAGCCTGCTTCTTCCTCATTCACTCTGTTGCAGTTCGTCTCCATCTACTTATTCACCTATCTGTTCCGGATCCGCTCTGGGAACATGCTGGGCAGCCTGTTCGCGTGGCTGAAGAAGAAGGTTGCACGACGGTCGTGATCGGATGTTCGTGACTTCATGACTCGATACCATTTCATGCGCTTCGTCTAGGTTACAGATTCATGCGGGATCTCTTGCAATATCTGCGTAAGACAACTAATCATCTAGACACTTCCATATCCCTAGAATGGTCATTCGTAATGTAAAGTTCTACGGCGGTTCTCATGACCACGAATAGATGATAGGACGCTCATTATATTTAGACACAATTGCATTAGATTGAATCCATTGACACTATTTCTGGTGGTTCCATCAATACTACCCTTGGGCCGATGTACAGACTAACACCGGGTTTTGTGAGGACTAGAATTGGAAGACCCAGGCGTGGTCGCAGCTTGTAGTAACGAAGAAACATTGAGCGTGTGTGGGCAAGACATCGGAGGATCGGGATCCTCCAGACACCTCTCGACCATCGTATCTCGTGCGGTGCGCTCCAGAACGATACTGCCAGGAACCACCTTTAACGGATTTCTCAACTGTCGAAGAACCCTGCACGAAGGCACCGAGATCTCCACCAATGGAAATCCGAGTTTTGCGTGCCTGCGCCGAGCATTCTGCTACAGTCCACCCCGAGGTCTTCGCCCAGCCCCGTACAAAGATGATGTCCTGCTGAGCAAGGTTTCCTCCAGAGACATTATTCGCGAAATCGCACCAGCTCTTGTGGTTCCGGGCGATGTGTTTCTCTAGAGGGTGTGTCTGGTACAGATACAATTAGTGGTATCAGCTACGACGAGAAATCACTCACGCTGCAACCTGTGCGCCGACATTGACTGCTGTGACGCCTCGGCTGTTCAAGAATCCTTGAGGAATCTCGCCATCTCTCTGGATATGAAGGCGTGTATTGAGCTCGAAGTGCTTGAAGTCGTTGGGTACGCCATCTTTGTTGAACTCGTGATCCGCGGGCTTCGTTGCATTAAAGAGTCGTAAGGATTGGCCATTGCAGATTGGTCCAACATCCCCAATCTCGACCTCACCGGCTCGGGACGGCTCTGGATACCATAGGGGATGACCATGGCCGAGGGTGATCAGCTCATTAGCATAGATGTCCCCAGGACTTAGACATGGTGAGTAGAGCGCGGACGCAGTCCGCCTACACGAGAATACGTAGTATTCAAGGATACACGGCGAGGGGGCAATGCATGAGGCACCCAAAAACTGGAGAAGGTGTCAAGGAACACAAGGCATAACTGATCAAGGACACATGCCGCCCACGAGATGAGCCTACAGGAGTATGGCACTGTCTTTATGTGGCTTCCATACACTATGGGCGCCTCAATACTGCTGCGGCCATCTTCGCATGGGCTGCGATAGTCTATTTCTAGAAATGAAGGAATGGAAGTTGTTGAACCTGTGCGTGCTCACCTGAAATCTATTGGGCCTTCCGAACGTCGAGATGGACACGTGACGCTGGCCAGTCTGCACTTGATACTTGTCGAAAGGGACATGGAAGCATCGCCACTAGCACTCGGTGGACAGCGAGCGTTTGAAAGAAGTCTGCACCACCATCTTTGACGCTGGCAGTACTTTTCACTTTCTTCTTCTAAATGTAGTACTTACTTCTAAACATACACCGTCAAATTTCTGCGTCGAAGATGCGCTATCTCTTTCAAGCCCCGGTGAAGATTCGCTTCTTCAGCCCAAGCGCCTCCCGCCGCGACTGCGACGCCGGGTCGAAGTACGGCCGTTCCCCGAGAGAAACGACGCGGAAGCCCTCCCGGTCCGCATCATAATCACGCGTCACTTCCAACACTCCAGTCAGCAAACCGCACGTCAGCGCGCAGCGGAATCGCGACATACCTGTGTGGACCGTGGACGAGTTGGCCCAGATCGCGACCGAGTTCTTCTCCCAGCGGAAGCGCACAGCCATGTCGTGGTTCTCGGTCACGAGGCGGTGCAGATAGCCGAGTAGGGCGTCCGACTCATCCTTCGTCAGTTCCAGAATGCGCTTCGTGAAGCTACGGGCAGTGCAGTCAGCGCACGTGAAGAGGTGCCTGGTTGGGGAGATGCGCACATCTTGTTCACGAAGAGGCCCTTCCAGCCCGTCACGGGGTTTGTGCGGATGACAGGGTGGATCGCGTGCAGGGCATCGCCGGCGTTGTCCGGGTGTCCGCGGGGGCCATGGTTGAACTGCGTGCCGGTACTGCGAGCCCGGTAGTGGTGGTGAGGGAACGAAGGAGACTGGCTGAGCAGATGCGACTCACGCATCCGCGTACGTCTTGAACTTCTGCGCGTCGTGCAGTGCGGTGAGGCCCTCGAGGTACTTCGCAAAGGCAGGGCTGAGACGGTCGTACGCCTCGTAGCCACTCGACCACATGGTGTCGCCGCCCACCTCAGGAAGGGTATGGATCTTGAGGATCGCGAAGTCGGACGGGACAGGCTCAAAGGTGATGCTGCGATGTGGTTCGGTCAGCTAGCATATAATCAAAACGAGGAAACGCACTCAGAGTGCCATTGGCTGGCAGCAAACTGTGAGATGTTCAGAGTACTGTCGTACTCCTTCGTCCTAGGACACGAAATCAATTAATTTGGGAACGACTGACGATCGAAAGGCGCCTCACTTGTCCTTCTTGTTCGTGATCGTGTGGATTTCCAGCGGGAGCTCGGAGGGCTGAGTTGTTGGATGGATATGCAGTCCGGATTCCTTGGGACGCCCAGAAAGAATGCCAAGCTTGTTGCCAAGCTGTGAATTATCACGGGTTAATCATTGGTCCAATCAAAGATAGCGAAATGAGATCCAGCGATGATGCGCCTGTTAGAGATTCGACGTCATTGGCAGCGCAAAGTGTACAAAGCATACACAGTGTGCAGTGAGGTATACTCAAGTTGGATAATCCTGGTGACAGGACGTAATCGTGTCGCAGGGATCCCCAACAGATTGCCTTGGAACAGGGTGCGTCACGATCGACAGGTTATTCATGCTCCTAGAGCACTTGATTCTCCGCCAGGGATATATTGCTTGGAAACTCATCCCTCGGTCTCCAAAGCAAATACTCAGACATTGACAAAGCTCACACATAGCTCAAAAGACTTCCACACCACCACGCCAACACGAATACGCACGTACCAGTTTTTGTTCTTCATGGTGATGTCCTGGTCCCGGAAAAACACCACGTTGCGCTGCGAAACTAGTGGTCTTATCATCAGACGACATATCCAAGACGCGACAGCATGGATATGCACCGATTATCGCAAGCTCACGGATAAGTTCGTCCGAATTCTGAGCCTTTAGAAGATCGGAAAGCTGGACATTGGCGTATTCACGGCCGATCACAGGGTCGACTCGACGTATTCGTACCCATCGAGTGCTCCGGTGGGCTGCAGCGGCTGGGTAGACGCACGAAGAGCAAGCGAGAGCTTAGGAAGCTCGGGCTCGGTCTGAGTGATCGTTGTCTGCGTGGTCGACATCTCCGAGTCGGGTTGGCAGTGGACAGTAATGAGACGGCATGTTTATAAGACGGTGTATGATATGCAGCAATGGAATGGGAGAGTTATCTATTGCACCAGAGCGCGCCACGATGTCGCCGCTCTGCGTCTTCAGACCCGGCTATCTCCGGGCGTCCCGTTGAGGTCTGTTGGGGCGCTTCCTGCCGCTTATGGCAGGCGTACTGTTCATCCTCACCGTCTGCTAGTGCAGTATCTCGAGGGATCCATTGCACCATATGTGTTCCTTCTGTGTGTATGTTGCGAGGTCGCATTAGCTCCCTGATTGCCCGACAATATTTCCCAGGCGTCCAGAGCTATCATAATGCGCATGCAGTACTCGTGATATGGGCCTGACCTCGTCTCATCGCTCTCTGACGTCTGCAGGTATCCGCTCTGGCCACCATGTCACTTAACCTACCGACCCTGGACATCAAGCCGTCCATCGGTGTCGATCTCAGTGCTGTCGAGAAGCTCTCCGTCGACACAGACGTTCTCGAAGAAGGCGCGGGGATCCCATCCGGCAAGGTAAACGTATTCGATGATGCTGTTCTTGCTAAGTCAGTATACATCAATTGCTCGTGGAATTACCACGGCTCACCTAGTTTTCCGCACACGAATCAGGCATTTCGTACCTCCGGACAGTTATGAGGGAAAACATAGATTTGATCCCCAGGCGACATGGACGGCAGCCGAGGAGAAGAAGCTCATACGCAAGATCGACATCCGCATCATGTTCTTTGTATGCCTTTGCTTCTGTGCCCTGCAGCTTGATCGGGGAAATGTCCGTCCATTCTCACCTTCCTGGTAGTCACCAACTTCCCGACTGAGTCGCCGCTAATCTAGTTGAGCAATGCACTATCGGACCATCTCCTCGACGAGTCAGTTCTCTCAACCTTACGCCACACGTTCCACCTTACCTGACCGTGGCCCTAGTCTGGGCATAACGACTGACGACTACAACACAGGAAACACGATATTCTGTACGTCTCATCGACACATACATGTACAGACTCTGATCCGTGGGCATTATCTTGACAGTTGTGTGCTTCCTGTTCATGGAGATCCCCTCACAGCTCATCAGCAAGCGAGTAGGCGTCGACAGATGGGTCCCTCTGCAGATGATTATGTGGAGCATCGTCGCGATATCGCAGTGTAAACTGTCAGGTCGATCCTCGTTCTGGGCGACGCGAGCCTTGCTTGGGATCTTCGAAGGCGGCTTCATCCCTGATATGGTCTGTCCTCCAGTATTGTATTACTCGACATCAGTAGGAAAACTGACATGCCTTCTAGGTCTTGTACCTATCATATTTCTACAAAGGTCCGCACATCAGTGTTCCATTTTCTGCGTCCTCGCTGACGCTCGTGTTTTACCGCAGGAGACGAGCTTCCCGTACGACTGTCGTGGTTTTGGGGATCGATGACTTTCACCACGATCGTCGGTGCGCTTCTTGCTGCTGGGATACTGCGAATGCGGGGTGCGCACGGCTGGGCGGGATGGAGGTGCGTCTCGCGAGCTCTTCCTGAAGTATGCAGGTATCAAGCGCTGTTGCTTGCTAGGTATCTCTTTCTCATCGAGGGCGTGGTCACTCTCATTGTCGGCGTGATTGCATGGTTTTACCTCCCACCGTCGCCCACTCAGACCGCGAGCATATTCCGTGGGCGCAATGGCTGGTTTACGGAGAGGGAGGAGACAATAATCGTCACCCGTGTACTGGTACGTGCCCATGCTGCATGCTCGTACGCCTCATGGTGAATGTCAACACTAGAGAGACGACCCGACGAAGAGCGAGATGCACAATCGCCAGACGATTACCTGGCGAAAGTTCTGGCGCTCGCTAACGGACTACGACTTGTGGCCAGTGTACATCGTCAGTCCTCTAGATTTTGCTTCACATTACGGATGCTTATATTCGGAAGCAGCTGGCGCTTAATGTATTTACGGCGTTATCGACAGTGAAGAGCTACTTCACTTGTGCGTATTCAATACGAAACAGTCTGAGTTCTCACTGAATAGTTCTCTTTCAGTGACATTGAATGGCCTGTATGTACACACACTATTCCGGCCTTCTTTGCATTCCAACTGACCGGCGGTCTCATAGAGGCTTCGATACATTCGATACGAACCTCCTTACGATCCCTGGGACATTTGCCAGTATTTTTGTCAGCATCTGCTTGCTCCATCTTTGGTTCTAGCTCACGCTGTACACAGACACTTCTCGGTCTCGCCGCACTTTCGAGGAGGATGGACGAGCGGGCCATTGTCTCATCGTACGCTACTCCTCCACCTCCGCGAATGCTTCCTAACATCCCTGATGTCGCAGAGTTAATGCCCTTTGGCAATTACCTTTTTACATCGCCCTCAACACGATCCCCGACAATACGAAGGCCTGGTCAAAGTATGCGCTCTACGTGCTCCTCATGGTAAGAGTGCGCTACTCGACCTCGATGGGAGTATGGCTGATCAGCCCCAAGATGTGCCCAGACTGCCAGGCGATTCTCGTAGGCTGGTGCAGTAGGGTAGGCCGCGCTCCCCATAACGCGTCGCTGCATTTGCTGAGACAGGCTCCAGAATAGCGGCAGCGTGCGCACACGCAGCATCAGTGCGTCGATCTACAACATGATGTGCCAGTGCGTCCTCGTCCCGCCTTTTTCGCACATTGCGCACCGCTGACCGCGGGTCCCACAGACTTGGACAGCTCGTGTCCTCGAACATATACCGCACCGACGACAAGCCGTACTATCATCGTGGGAACCGCGCGTTGCTCGGGATAAACGTGCTCACCATCTGCCTCTTCTACCTGAACAAGCTGTGGTACGTCGAGCGGAACAAGTACCGCGCGCGGATCTGGGACGCGATGACGACGGAGGAGCGAGACCACTATCTGAGCACGACGACGGACAGGGGAACAAGCGGTGCGTGTTGTCTGCTTCGAGGTTAAGGTGTTGTGATTGACATATCTGTCGGCAGGTTGGACTTCCGGTTCGCACATTGAAGGGACTGTGGATGAGTGCTTCCGTTTAGAATTTAAGGCTATTCTCCTGCTAAATTGTGCGTTACTTGTATCAGTCAGTCGTTTAGAGGGAGTTATATGATACTTGTTTGCGAGATGTACAGCAACGAACTTGTGCTGCCGTTGACTCATATCAATTGACAGGAGACTGCGACTGGTCTATGCGAGGGGCGAAAGCTCACGCCGAAGACCGCGGGGTTGCACCTCCGCTCAACGCTGCAAGTCGTCGGATGGGTCTGCAATTGGACACCGCCAGAAATGATCAACGTATTGGACAACCATTGCAAGCTAGTCCGAATACGAGGCTCACCTAGAGAATTTGACCTTGTGGTGGCACGTAAAAGAGCAGTATATCCCGACCGGCAAGTGTCAATGAACCGCCATACCAAAGAGTCTTCTCGGCGACGGCATCCCGCATGCGTGCAAGGTAGATCATCGTGTCGACTGGATAAACATCGGTCGATGACGAGCGCAGCCAACCTCCAAGCGCGTGCGTAGACTGGACTTATTACGATGGCTCCCGATTTATTGTGATGAAAAAGGTTGGAACAACGCCAGTCTGATGAAGACGTCTTTATATAACATGACAAACAGCTAACTCGCGGCGTACATACCTGCGTGTTGCTGCGTGTGCAAATTCATTGGATCGGCAGGTTGCCATGCTCATTTGCGAAGCTAGTGACTGCACTGATTTGAATACGACCTCCAATTCGCAGGTGCACTCTCTTCCGAAATTCATGGAAAGTTGGCATAGACTCAGCCGAACTTTCCTCTTCCTGGAGAGAACATCTGCAGGATGGTGAGGTAGGACAATGCATCGAGGCATTGCGAACTGACCACTCATGGTGCGCCCAACCACGAAGAAGAAGCAATCTGCAGGGCCGCAGGGGAACCTATGGCCGGCTGCCGCGAACACTAGAATTCCATGGTCAAATGCAGACGAGGTCTGATACTCCTCGAACCCAATTCATAACGTCAAACACGTCGACGCTGGACTCATCTGGGAACCGCTCAATCCGCTTCAAGAAACGGAAAGGTGGAGCACAGACCCTAGACTAAACGATGGACACAACTGTGACTGATGATTCGGTTTGCGCGCCGTGCCAAGTACTCGCGCGCTTTCACGAGACGACTAGGAAGTTCGAAGCAGATGGTGCCTGGTACTTCCGCCTATGAGCAACACGCACATAGAGAAGACATACATAACGAGCTCGTATCTACCGTCGTGCACGCAAGCCACTTGATGAGTGGTGTGAATGGATGGTGAACAACGCAGCACGAGCTCGCGTGAGGATCGAGTTGGAAGAGCAAGGGCGCTAACTCGAACCGTGTTGCGGAGTTTGAATCTGGGTGACCGACGCGCTGCATTCGCCGATCACGACTCGGAGAGTCTCGGCCACCGTTCAAGTTCCGAGTCGTGAGTGGCGCGTCCCTTGCAATTTGGGTACTCTTACCCCCATCGTTGTCTTCTATACAGGCATGTCAATGATGGTACAGTGACACAGCCTGACTTTGACACCGCCATGGTCCACACTCACGCACGTTTCAGCATCATGTTTCCCCAGCTTGGACAGTTAGGAATCGAAGGGCATTGGTCGCCAGTTATGTAGGTTTGCACAGGTAGCATCTCGACTGGGTAGCGCTGACAGATGTTTTACACTTGAGAGCAAGGCACTGTAATTAAAGGTACTTGATCACTTCGATTTTCAACGCTATACTCTCAACTCAAATTCGGTCTGGTAGAGGTTTCGATTTTTGGCAGAGGTTATTCTGCACTACTCAGCCGCTGAGAGGCTGTCTGGGTGTCCTATCACTCGAAAATAACGGCACGATGTGAAGGCAGTACACCGCTTTAACGCTTAGGTACCTGGAGCCCAGTCTTTCCAATCTCCGTTTGTTAATTTCCGCCAGTTACCAATGTTCTGCACAGCTCGAGGCCTTCACAATCTCATGGAATGTCATTTAATTGACGCTTGTTTGTAGCCGCATCTGCTAGGGTAGACGCTTGCTGTGGCCAGCATCTTCGAATTCGCACAGGATGTCAACTTCCCTCCAATCCCTCTACTTGGCCAGGTGACAAGGTGATGACATTGCCTTCTAATAATTCTATTCACCGAATTATATGACAGCGCTGCCCATTTTCCTTCGAACCTTGTGAAAAGGCGCCATGCACTGTTATAAGGCCAGGTTCGCCGTCACTTGTGCTCATTGTACTCGACATGACTCTGAAGGTCCCTTGGGACGTCTATTCTGAAAAGCTTTTTCCACTCGGACACGGCCTTCCGTTGTGGCATCCAGATCCCACAAAACAGGGTGAAGTTCTGCCTGGCGATGTTGGCTTTGTATACGAAGGCCAATTCATTCGATTCTTCAATGCGACGCTGCCCGCGACACACCATATTAACGAACGCGGTGTCCCCGATGACTACGAACCGCTCGATTTCCCCCATTTTTTACGCATCCGACGTGAGGGAGCCCTTCCCCGAGGACCGATGTGTAGTAGGGGTGTAACATCTGTGAATATCGGCGCTCAGGTGACGGTGTAAGTTGATTGGGGAATTGCATTTTCTTGATACACTCTCAGCGAGCTTTTCAGGAACGGAGTCGGGGGTGAACTTCAGTTCGCGTCCACGGAAGAGCAAGCAGCACTCCTCGTTTTGGAAGAGAGCGCTACGAAAGACGAGTACCGTGCGAGTCCTGCAGTCAAGAATTACGTACGGCGAAACTGGCGAAACTGGTACAATTTCGCTAGTCAGGACTCAGGACTCAGGACTCAGTATTACGGAAATTCAGAATACATCAGGACAGAAAATATGTTGTATCAGTACATTAGACTACAAGCTACTGTACACTCGGGCACCAGCACAAACGTGCTGCTCGATCTGGTCGCCGCGGCGGATGAGCTCGTGCGCGTTGAGGCACCCGGCGCGCAGCTCGACAGTGCGAGTGCAGACACCACGATCATGAGCATCACTTCGTCCGGGCAGCCTGTGAGCACATCCATACGCAATTCAAGCTGCTGCGAACCTGCCCAGTACCCTACAACACCCGCAAAAAGGCGGCTGTAGAGCAAGAGGAAGCACGGGGGCTGCATGAGCACGATGCTCGAAAGGATGACATCGATTCGCTTCGGGGGCGACGACGAGGTCAGCACGCGGGAGAGATGGGGAATAGGGCGCGCACACCATCGTCGCGCGGGTGGCGAGGCAGCCCGCGGGGATCTAGTTCAGCAAGGCCACGGTGAGCTCGCAGCACCAGCAACCCAGGCAACTCTGCACCGCGCTAGTCTCCCGGGGGCGCCGTAGACGATTCCTTGAACCTGCCACCGCGCACCTGCACGGTCACAGCTCCACCCGGGGTCCGAATTCGTCATGTAACCCATACGGAAAATGCACCTCCATCTCTGCCAGCGCGACCTCCGTCTCCCGCGCATCCAGCATCACGAGCGCGCTCCTCCCGCTCTCTGCATCCAGAACGACGCTCAGCACGAGTCTGTCGTCCTCCATGCACCTGCCCGGGCGCGGGACAAACACGGGCTCGCCGCAGAGCGTGGACCGCGGTGCGCCCCACGAGCACAGCGGCGCGAGCGGGTCCACCATGTCGAGTTTAATGAGGCCGTCGACGAACGTGCCGCTCGTCGGGGCACTTGTCCATGCCATAGGCTACCCGCATCGCGTCAGCACGCGCGCACACAGACATACGAGGGGGATCGGAGAGCGCGCACGCAAAGTGGTACAGCCTGTGGTACAGCGCTGGGTGTACACTCGGGTGCTCAATATTCAATCGAGGAGCTTACGCGGGGAGCGTGTGTGCGATGCGCGCGCGGCTGATCCAGGTGTGTGTCACTGCGTGCAAGGTCCACAATACGGAAGCAGAACATTAGAAGAACATTTGAATTCCTACGTAAAATGTATCTAGCTAACACATAATGCAAAACCCTAAAGAGAACATGCTGGGAACATTGAAGGCGCGCCTTCTGATTGGCTGGCTACACACCGGACTTCAAGGCGAAATTTGCCTGGTGGATTATCGGTGGAGATCCTGAATATTCGGGCGAAGTCCGGTCGAATATATCTGCAGGGTCGTGAAGTAAGATCGACGCCAGATAATCGTCCATGTTGACGTAATGCATGTGAAGCTCCTAACCGCATATTGCACATGCACGAACATTGCGTGGGCGCACACACCTTGACCTCGTACCTCAACCTCCGCATGCCCAAAGACATACACTCCAGCTGTGCTCCCGCATCTTCCAGTCCATACCGGCCGCGGTCATATTTCAAGAAATGTCCTTGCCTCCGGTGCTCCTCAAGTCCCACAGCTTGCCTGCAGTCTGCGCAAACCATCCGGAACCATCTCCTGCGAGAACGCGAAGCAGGCCATGCTGGTACGGCAGATGCTAAGCATCTCGCTTCTGTGACCTCTCGTGTTCTCAATGCGCTCGACAACAACTCTGCAGTGGATCGTGATGCGGAACTTTGTCGCTCTACTGGATCTGGTACTGCGAACTTCCCTCTCGCCTCTTCAGACTGGAAACAGCTGGACTCGGATGACCTGGGTGACTGGACTGATATGGCTTCTTGGAGCGGTACTCCACCTGGTCACCTCGCAGACAACGGCATACTTCTGCTGGGTTCGGAATCTCCTGGACTGTCTTACTATGGCTCGGAGGATGATCCAGACGAGCCTATGGCTGATCAGGAAGCTTGCGAATCCCTTGTACTCCAGGACCCTGCGGAAGGCGAAGATGGGCAAGCCACAGACAGGGATTCCGAAGACGAGTCGGGTCAGGAAGACTACGAGCAACCACTGGACTTTGCTGGCGAAGATGACACCGATGACAGTGACGGAAACAGTGCTCTTGGTCATGGTGATGATCTGCTAGGTCTCGAAAATGTGCCGGCCCGGGATCTCGACGACAACACACTGGCACTGGATGCCGACGATGATGCACTGGATCTTGACTCTGACCCGCTATATGCGTCTCGCGAGGACCTTTTTGATGATCTGGATGCTCCTGTTGACGAGGATGACCCCGACAGTGATCTCCCCCCCGCTTTTGATGAAGATCCACTGATCCGCAACGTCTACATCAACACATTCATCGCCGCCTCCTTCCATCACGCAACCCACAACCTTGTTCAGCACATTCTCCAGAGCCATTATGAAGCTTTCGTATCACTCCGCGCACGTACAGGTCTCGACATCTGTGGACTCGATAACATGGCTCGCACTCTCCGCACTGTCGAGCGTCGCCTCGGCGTGGACCCTGATCAGTTTATCGAGTACCACTTCCTGTGTGATGCCTGCTGGTTCAGGCATCCACCCTCGTCGCTAGCCAGTCTCGAAGCCCCCAACTGTATGCAGGAGGGGTGCTCGGGCACCTTGTACACTACGAAGAAGTTGAGCAATGGCAAGACGAAACGAATTCCCATTAAAATTATTCCTATTATGCCTCTTCCAACCGCGCTCAGGCGCATTCTTCTACGCCCCGGCAAGTACGACGAGCTTCAGCATTGGCGCAAGGCTGGCGACGAACCCGCCCGCACTGCACCTCTTGCCGTCCAGTCAGGATTCGAGTTGGATGCATTTCCTCATCCCGATACACGAATGCATGACATCCACGATGGCTGGGGTTGGCGTGCTATTCAGGCAGGTTTGGAGCGACGTCAGGGAGGCAAGTGGGGCATTGAAGATGTCGATGTGAAGGAGATCCACCAACGGTTCGTGTCTCTACCGTGTGGCCTTGTCTTGATGTTCAATATTGACTGGTATGTGAATATCTAACATCTCTGAATATTCTTGCTCATGTTGTGCTAGGTTCGGCACCATCAAACGAGCCCATCACTCAACAGGGGCCATCTACGCCAGCATCTGCAATAATCCGCGCGCCAAGCGCTTCTTACGAGAGGAGACAATCCTTGTATGCGTTATTCCGGGCCCACGTGAACCATCACTGGAAGAGCTCAACTACGTGATGGAGCCTTTTGTACGGGATGTTATGCGGCTCGAGAATGGTGCGCTTTGGTTGCGCATATTTAATAACTATATTCAGAGTCTTGAAATTCATCAGGGATGCTATTCCGGATTTTCAAGGAACCCGAACCTCGTTTGTTTCATGGAACACTATACATTGACGTCTCAGACCTGCCTGCAAGCCGTAAAGCTGCTGGTTTGCGTGGAGTCACTGCAAATGACTTCACTTGTCCATGCTGTTATCAGACATTCTCGTCACTCACCTCACCCGACTGCTTTGACTCGTCGAGTGTGTTCTTCAGTTATAAGTTGCACTGACATTACTCATCAATTGACCTAGAATTCAAGCTGCGAAACGACTGGAGATACATCAAATATGCCTTTCTATCTCGCAATGCCAGTCCCGAGGACCGCGAGGAGATAGCAGAGAAGCGTGGTGTACGGTGGTCAATACTAACACTTATGGCTGGTTGGCTACCTGGACGAGACTCGCCACCTGAGTTTATGCACGATGGCTTCCTTGGTGCGTGGTTATTTGTGGCATTAAATGATATTGCTTATTTCGTAGGGGAGGCACATCATCTCGTCCTTGAAATTCTTGCTGGAGGCTCTATGTTTACAGCACGCAGTCGGCACGACAAACCCCTTGTAAAGCTTGAAGAATTTCTCGAGGAAATCTGGTGGCCCTCGACAAGTGGACGAGTACCACAGAAGGTGAGTGATTAGGTTATGTTTGATGAGTTGTAACTTCTGTAACTTCGTATAGATTGCAGAGGGTGGAACAGCCAAAGCCGATCAATGGCGGAACCTCATGACAGTTCTGCCTGTCGCCCTCTATCACGCTTGGCAGATTGATGGTGAAGTGCCTGATCAAGATGCTCCGCGACCTAAAGCTGGCACGAAAGCTGCCGACGCCTTTGCACGCAAAGAAGAGTTATTGCGCGCCCGTCGACTGGCACATCTAGGAGCTCAGCCTAACACTTCAACAGCAGAGTTTACACGGGCAGACAAAATACGGATAGGGCGCAACTATCTCCAGCACTATGGGAATGTCCTGGAGCTTTGTACGGCTATCCGTATATGGGCATCTCGTTCAATATCACCGGCTGAGATTCAACGCGCCCACGAGGCTCACGCACGCGCGTGCCAATCATGGGTCAGCATGGGAAGCCATCTCGTACCGGTGTTCCATCTTGCGATGCATCTGCGCGAGTATCTCATGCGGTTGGGTCCCGTCTACGCGTGGTGGACATATCCATATGAACGCAATAATGGGTTCCTCGGGAGATTCAAGCATAACGGGCACATTGGTGGGGAAATTGAAGCAACAATGATGCGTGGCTGGGTGAAGTGCCAGCTTATCCATGATCTAGTAAGTACTCATCTTAGACTTGCTGAGTCCCTTGAGTTTGACTGCTGGGACAGATTCTACATCTCGAGAGCTTAGGTGACGCCCAGACTGACGAAGACATCACCATTCTCAAGAAGCTCAAGGATTTGATCAAAGGCGATACCAAAGCGACACGACAACGTGGGACATTATTGAATTTGATTGGGCATATGATGGCGCGCGACAATTGCGGTATTGGTTCCATTTGATGGCTTGTTGGTATGCAACAATCACTGATAACTATCATACAGACCCGATCCAATTTCCACGACAGTCCAAACGCATGAACATACGCCTTCTATCCACTACATTATACGGCACTATGCTGTCGTTTCTTCAGCAGCTATGGTCAGGCTCGGTTACCTTAGTGGCAGATACTGCATCTGCTGGGAGTGGTGAGCCGTTTGTTGCCGTTGCGGTGCAATCATATTCGCATGTTATAGTCGCCGGACGTCGCTATGGAACCGCGACACATCACCGTGGGCGAGGCTGTCGATATGCGTACATTGACGGACGCCAACCTGTACTGATTACACACCTCTTTCATGTCGAGCACACTAGACGTGATCCGACAATGCCCACACTATATGCAGATTGTGCAGTCGTTCAACGGTTCATGGAAGGACCGGAGATCCCGGAGCTCCCATGGTCACTGAGGTAAGCCTATTTGTTCAACAAATCTCCGGCTGATGTTTCACTTTTCCCAGGGCTACAGACCTCGGGATTGCAACTTGGCATGCAGATCAACTCGCAGATGCTGAAGTTGTTGAAGTGTGCTGCCTCAGCGGGCAATTCGCCTTGGCTACGATCTCGAAGGATGCCATGCGCTTATGGGTCACAATCTCACTTGATCATGTGCGACACTGCTAACACAACACACCACCTTTAATGATATACTGACTTACCTCAACAGGACACTCAAGAGCCCGATATTCTAGATGACATAGAGGGAGATGAAGATGTTTAGATTGATTTGTACCACCAAACTTCTATGTATCGAACATTGTCTCTCATCTGACATCTGCTACGCATCAAGTCTCATCGCAAGTTTTCTCGCCTTGTTCTACTACTGACATAATCTTGATACAGCTTTCTGCGTCTACGCGTAACGCAGAGCAGGATCAATATTTTCATCCCACTCATCCTCCGCTTGAACAAGTGGCTCCCCGTCTCCCACCACACTGCCGGGTGCTGATATGTCCTCCGCTTCCGCCATTAGACCCGCCACATCACCGTCATTCTGTGCCGCAAGCCATACGGCACTAACCTGACTGCGCGGGATCAAAATCCCATTCTTCGCACGTTTCGGCAACGGTTTGTCCACAGGTGAGCCCCGAACACGCGCATGGTATGTGTTCCCCTGAGTAGCTCCAGCCGATAACTTCGCCTGACGTGATGCGAAAACATGCCGGTCCAGCTTGACAACCAGCACCTCAACCTGTTGTGCCATCAGCGACAGTAGGGCAAGGTCAGACAGCAACACAACTCACATTCTCAGCACGATATTTCGGTGGTCGTGATTTCCATGGCTGCTGGCGAGCACCCTGAGGAACATTCTGCCCTCCTTCAGTGTCTGTTTCGGAGTCGATGGGTCCTCCACCGGTCGGGGAATCCGATTCATCTGACGATTGATACCTTGCTTGAACTAGATAATCGTGATCACTTCCCGCGAGCTCAGGCACGAGATGGCGAAATGCTGCGCGTTCTTTGGCCTTCTATTCTCATGCATGTGAGTAAACATCATTCGCGTCAAAGATAATGGGGACTCACTTTATTTTTGCGTTGTTCATGGCGGGTGCGTCGTTTCTTCTCTTCTCGCTCTTCCTCCGTCTTCTGACTGACCTTGTACTTCGTGCGAAGCGTATCCCAGGCAGACTGAATAGCTGCATCGAGGTCTGCTGCTGCAACTGCCTGAAGTTCTGCCTGACTCAACGCGCTGTGCCAGCGGGTACCATCCACCCTGATCTTCTCTGCAACTTCCCGTGCCCACCCAACCTTGTTCTCATACCAACTATCCCAACTCGGGCGAAGCGAGCGTTCGTGTTCAGAGCCGGCAGTCCAGAAGCATCCTTTGTGGAGCGGCGGCGGCGGAACCGACTTGTGGTCGGTTCCTATAAGGTTGTGCAGCGTGGTGCGTACAACAAGCTACATTGTTCGCGTCAGCAGCTGATCTGACAGTATAGGATCGACTAACCTGAAGCCGATTGTTTCTTTTAGGTGCGGCCTGTTCGCCAGTGACGGTCGGCTGCGGCTGCTGATCGTTGTGCGGCACAGGCGCATTCTCCCTCATATCCTCCACAGTGTCCTCCAGCCGCGCAATGCGGCCTATGTAGTCCTGCACCATTTGCCGCAGTTCCTCGTTCTGGGTGGCCAGCGCTTCGTTGTGATCAATAAGATCACCGCATGCTGTTTCTAGCTGTATGAGCCGCCTATCAACATTGTCGAAGCCCTGCTCATGCGCCTCGATGGCGTTTTTCACCCGTATGATGTCGTCCTTTGTCGCAGTGAGCAGATCGGATGCTGACTTGCTCAAGGTGTGTGCCGGACGACCGGCGATTTTTTGGCTGAATGTGGATGGTGGGGGCAGCAGGTGAGAACTCCCGGAACCTGTGACAATTGACCTATGGACGACGGGGCTAATACTACGTGATGAACTCGCCGCATCACTCCCAGAAAATGGATCCTGGAATGTGCGCGCTGCACTGCGCCCTCGGAGACTGGATGGAGTGGGACTGGGAGAAACGGGACGCTGGGGGTCGTCATCAGGTGAGCTTAGCCGTGGACGTTTATCGCGTGCGCGAGCTGAGAACGGGTCGGGGGGCGGGGGCGAGGCATGGTGGGCCGAGAAAGCGACGCGCTGCATCCCAATGTACGTTCAGTTTTTGATTCCTATTTGTGTCCTACTGAATTACAATTACACGCGTCTAGAGCGCTGCTGGGCAGGATCCTCGCTCTGCGCCAGCCAAACGTCACTGTCAAACACGCATGCCGGCTGCATATCCAGCGCGCGGCCCATTGGTGAGTCTTGCAATGCGGAATCCGGTGATTGCTCCCTCTGTATGACACTGATGCATGATCACAGACATATATTAATGTGGACCAATATACATAACATGCGACAGGAGGCCTGTAGCTCTACGTAGTCTGTATAGTACAATGCTACAACAAGTGATTTTGTGGTGTACCGCGCGCGTGGGGGGAGCCGAGCAGAACAACGCTGAATCGAGTAGGGCAGTATCCTGGCAAAATAAGCCGTAGGATATCAGGCTGATGTTGCCCGAAGATCGCCCGGATATTCGGCAAATCAGCCCAATATCCACTGGATATCAGGTGGGAATACTGCCTGAAGATCCAAAGGATATTTGAGATCTGCTGGCAATATCCGGTCAGAATATCCAGCTTGATGTCCGGTGACAGGATACATTTTGTATGTTATTTCAATGTTCCGATTCAGAACATTTTGAGCACATTTTACGTAGGAGCTCAAATGTTCCTTCAATGTTCTGCCTCCAAACTGCGGACCTTGCACGCAGTGTGTGGTAGTCGAGCCGAGGTTGCGCAGGTTGTGTAGGTAGGGCATGACGATCGGTGCCATGAACGTTGACGGCGTGGAGACAGAAAAACAGAACAGTGAGACTGCCTGGAACGCGGACGTACTATATTGAAAATATTGAGAACAGGAATTCGTATACAATTGCTCGTCGGAGCGCCCGCGCCTCCAGATCGAGATCTTATGTACTTGCGTAGCCGGCTCGCCTTCTCCGCCTCCTCCTCCAGTACTTGTCAGACGTGTGCTCTCTTCGAGTCGTGTCGTGGTGCGTTGCATCCGCTCAGTCGCTCGTGGTATGCACGGTATACACGTCGACTTGGACAACTCGTGTCTTCGAAGTTCGAACATATACCACACAGACGACATTGAAGTCGTACTACCATCGCGGGAGCCGCGTGCTGCTTGGGCTGAACGTGCCCCCATCTGCTGCACGAACTACCCAAGGACGACGACGGACAGGGGGAGCAAGCGGTGCGCGCACTAAGTGGGATACGTGGCCGGCGGGTCTAGAATGTGAGGATACGGTATGATATTTGGCTTCTGAAATCGAAGACCGCAACGGGCTGAAAAGGAGAACAGATAAGGTCATCTAGTGCTGAACGCATCTCGCTGTGACAGAGAATGCAATGGAAGGCGATGAACATCCATGAACACGTTGCAACCTGCATACATCCAAGCTGTGTTCTTCCCCGCAACCGCCTTACTGACAGATGGCTTAATTGTGATGAAAAGCATTGTATATCAATGAACACGCTGTGTCCTGCATGCGTGCGTCTCCGCAGCCTCACACGATCAAGGTTCAAGGCACAATTTGATACCAGCGGAGTTATAGCGTCGCACAGTCAGCATACCTTGAGCCTATCGTTTCAGCAGGAGCAGCCGTGCAACGGGGACGACTACTCAGGTGTGTCTCTAGTGCACAGCTCACATCACCTTTACTAAATGCAGCCTTAGGTGCAGGCTGCAGACTCACGTTATCCTTAACAAGTCTCAACGGCCGCAACAACACTTGTCGGTCAGATTTCTAGTGTCGCGATGTGTAGATGCTAATACATCCTGCGATCGTCAGGTTATGACAATCTCTCATTCGGTTCACTGTTCGGACCCCTTCTTGCCTTCAGAGATCACCGATCTAATCATCGATCAACTACGCGGCGAACAAGAAGCCTTGAAACAATGCGCTCTGACCTGCCGGGTGTGGCGTTCGAGGAGCCAGCACAACTTAATGCACACCGTAACGATCAGTAGCAGGACAAGCTTGAAGGTGTTTTCAGACCTCTCGCGCAACAGGGACTGGCTGCCACATCTCGGTCATCTACACAACCTTTCTCTTGTTGAACAGCCGCCTGTGAGTCCTCAGCGGGTGCTGGCATAAAAACATACACGAAATACTGACATGTCGGCGGATCCAAGCCATTGGGACGTTTCATGCATCTCGTCCCACTTCAACTTGCACAAGTCCTTCCGAGCGTCAAGAAGCTCGAGATCGAGGGGATAAAATGGGACCGATATCCTCTGCACCGGACCTTCCGGTTCGGATTCCATGCCCCTCTGTTTGCCTCTGTCGTGTCGCTGTCGTTGTGCGCCTGCACGTTCAGCTCACCCAGTGAACTCTTCCTCGTCCTCGCTGCGTTCAAGTCGCTATCGGACCTGCATCTGGCCACTATCGTCTTCCCCGATCATGTCTTCCCCAATCATGTCAGCGACACAGTGCTCTCCACTCACTGGACGATGCAATCTCGGCTAAAACTGGTGTCCATTCATGACTGTCTATCTGACGTTGTCGCCGCCATATTGACATGGCAATTCCGTACAGCGTGTCTCGAGGATCTTGCGCAGTTGTATCTGCTAGGAGCCGAGACCAATGTAGCGAGCACGTTCTACGGGCAACTTGAACTAGACGTGCCGACCAACTTCATCCCGGGTCAGGACGGGCTATCTTTGTACGAGAACTTGCAAGACAAAAGACAATGTCAGTTCGCAATGTATTTTATGGTGAATTCGAACACTGCTGACCTGTCGAAAGTGTGCAACCCGCACTTCCTCGCCGACACATGTGCAGCACTATTCTACCCCCACATCACACATGAACCGCTTCGTCAGCTCGCCAATCAGCTGTCCTCTGGGGAAAGCTGGAAAGTTGCCGTACTGGTGTTGCAGCCTTTGGGGCCCAAGGAAAGATGTTTCTGGGACAATTGTGGTGCGCTACTGGACGATGTCTCACCTGCGGGAGTCCTTCGCCACCTAAAGGATCATCATTACCGAACATGGGATGGAAAACGACAAGTTGCGTGCAAATGGAGTACTGGTTGCAAAGGCGACCGGATCATGCTTGACAGCATCGGCAAGCACGTCGCCGCTGTCCACTTCAAGAGCACCCGATCGACTTGCCCTGCGTGTAGGACGCGGTTATCGAGGTATGATGCGCTCAAACGCCATGTGCGCAGAGTATGCCCTGGACGTGTTTGACAATGTCTGATTGGTATGTCGCCACTAAAAAGGAGCTCTGAGGCGACTGAACGCCTATTCTTGCTGTAGATATTTGGCTCGGAGGCGATAAACGTGCTGTGGAGAACGGCGAGCATGGAGCAAGTGGTGGACGACCACTGGGCGAATACGCAAAAATGATAATCCTGTCATTACTCGATAGCGGCGGAGTCGGATAGCCTTGGTGACGGCCCCGGGCGTCGAAGATTTCGCCTTGCCTTTCGTTACGCTCGCTCTCCTCTTGCGTATGTCTGCGCCTCGTCCTTCCCTCGCTCGCGTACTACAGTTGCATCTATCCATTCCTTTGCTTTGCTTATTTCCTGCCCCGAGGAGCTGCATTTGAGGCACATGAATGCCGAAGTTGTTTCTCAGAATCCCGCTGAGGCGCATAGACGCCAGGGAATCAAGGCCATACTAGCTGGACAGAGGGATCATTTCTTCCATGTCGTCCACGTTGAGCCAAAGCACCCTGGCAGACAGTGCATATGGTCTGTTCGTCCGACACACCAGAAGCCCTCGAATCTCTAATATCCTTGACAAGTAAATGGCGCACGAGAGCCTGTTTAGACTCTGATGTTTCGAGTAGCAAGGACACATCGGGTTGGTAAGCACTGAGGAGTCCGCATCGAAGACCATAACATACTTTCGAAAGCCTTATTCCAGTCCATCGCTGGGATATACAGCGGGTCACGTGGCTGAATGCTCAGGGACCAGATTCCGTCGACACAGTATTCGGTGACTCGCTTCGCGGCGACACCTTGTACTGCAAGAAGATTGATTCCTCAACAGGCGTTCGTCACAGAATGAGAATGAAACATACTTTGTCGAGTGCAGCATTGCACATGTTTCCCAGCGATCGACTCCACCAGTACCGCCCACTGGCAGGTCCTGGACATGTTCGCAAACCCCTACATGCCTGGTTGTGCGATCGACGAGGAAGACATGCTCGCGTGCATAGTGCTCTTCAATTACATCACCTACATCGTTGACCCGTCCGGCGCCAGCAACTACACCGCCCAAGTCAGCATCAAGGACCTCCTCGCGGAGTCCGTCCCCGTCAAAGTGAATATGACGTGGGCTGACCAGGTACGCTGCTCCATCCCCTCCGCCGTCTCCCCGAGAGCCTGACACATCATCGCTACACAGACATTCGGAACGCGCTTCAGCGTGCTCGTTCCGGGCCTTGCGCTGGTGTTCCTGTCGAGTGGCGCGATGGGAACGACGACGCAGACATTCCCCACTACGACTGCGGAGAACCCAATGGCGAGCGCCGCTGTGAACGCGAGCGTGCTCGCGACGTCGAACGGAGAGCGCGACAAGGATCGTGGGTCGCGTAGCAGTGTGAGAAAGGGGAGCGCGGGGGCGGCGGCGGGTAGTTCCTGGTGCAGCGCTGCTACTTGTCGCGTTGCTTGCAGGGCAGGTGTGATGCGTCGAGTGTTGATGTGAGTGCCTGCACCGGATGTGGTGACATTGTGGGGTTTTTGATGTTATCCGTGTACTGACAACCTTCGTATGATCTTTCCTACTAGTAAACCTGTTAATAGACAACTTTAGTGGCAGAGATAACTTAATTAATCGACCTGCAACTGGTATATCAGTCGCCACGACCCAGAGATACCGCTAAGCGCTACCTGTCATATAGCTGCTGAGGAGCTGCATTTGAGTAACACTAATGCCGAAGTCTTTTCTGAGAATTCCGCTGAGGCGGATAGACATCAGGGAGTCGAGGCCATAGCTAGGCAACGGTATCGTTTCTGCCGCATCGTCCACGTTGAGCGAAAGCACCAGCGTATCGAGGCTGGAATCTTCAAAAAGTCTTCGTGATTGAACTTTGTACGAATAGCAGGGTGATGAGAGCGCACGAACGAATGCAACGAAGCCTGAAATGGAGACATCAGTACTTGAGATCACCGTATGCAGTCACCAGAATGGGCAGCGATGCCTACTATAGCGATATACCCCGACTGGCCGCACGTGTCTTGAAAGATCTGCCACCAGCAGAGAAATAGCAAGTACATACGAAGCCAACCGGACGCTCGATCGCGAACCCACGGATTGGCTCTCGGCTACTAAACCTTGCTCCATCTGGCGGCGAATAACGATGTTCAGGTTACAACTAGTGAAGAAGTATCAGACAAAATGTACGCACTGAGCCTGATCGATGATCAGACACCGAATGATATCGCTGAGTCGTACGATCTCGCGACAATCCATTCAACAACTCGGCGAGTGGAGACAACCGAATGCAGACACGTCAACGCATTTCGGACTCGAAAGATCCTTGGAGCCACGCGTATGTGATGCAAGAGTACATATATCGCAGAGAGCTACGTCGATACGATCATGAGTCACAAGACAAAAGCAACGGTTCGCAAATAATAAATAACTCACTTGGGACAGCATCATATGAAGAAAATGGTGGCAAATGATTGCCAGTCAAAATTTACCTCAAACAAAACCCTTCCTACCCTGGTTCGTCAGAGTCCCACGGCCATACAGAAGCTTCATGGGTAATCGCCTGTCTATTGCAAAGTACGAGATGCCTTACGCGCGCAAATGCGCGCGCAGCATGATACAGCAGCGTACCTAATGTCCAACAAGTCTGTGAATGTGCCCCGAGTACCGCGAATCCAACCCGACATAAAAACAAATATCCAGGATACGCCCCTGAGATAGTAAGATATGATAGCATGTTCCCTCTTCCACCGGTGTGATACGACGCAGAGCAAGCGCACGCACGTACTATAGCACCACTAGCACGCCCGCGAATATACAGACCGCCATCGTCGCGAAGATGCTGACGGCCTGTGCGTGCGAGCCCTCGGCCAGGCGCCAGCTGAGGACGCCGTTCGTCGACGCAGGAAACGTCGTAGCCCACGCGGCCGTAGGGTTAGGTGTGGCGGTGAGGGATACGGTGGGCGCGCTCGGATCGGGCGACGGCGAGCTCGAATTAGTGCTGTTGGCGATGGCGAACACCGCGGAGTTGGTGTAGAGGTAGCCCGGTGAAGAGTTCACGAACATAATGACGTAGTCGTCGCCAGTCGGAATGCCCGAAATGTAGACGTTTAGCGAGTTAGTTGTCGCGGGGACTGTAGGGACACGGGCAACGGGCGTGAGCGGCACTGGGGAAGCAGACGGAAGCGTTGCTGACCTTGTCGTGCGATGAAGCTCAGCCCGTCCATGCCGAGCTGCTGCATCTCAATATCAAACGTGTCTATCCCGTCATCCAAACCCTTCGTCCATTTAATAAGATTCGTCTGCCCGTTTGCCCACTGCACGCCCGTGGTTGGCTCCTGAATGACGAAGTCTGCATCACCCCACTTAGCATCCTCGGACAGGAACGGAAAGCTGGAGACTCGCAATTTGCCCATGCCAGAGGTACCAGAGACGCTACAACAATGCTGAGGATGCTGGTCGGCAGCAAATGCATGGTGTGAATAGAGTAGGAGTTCCGAGGTTGGTACAAGTGTGGTGCGGCGCAAGTTACAGCGAGAACGAACGTCAAAAGAGCGTTTTGGTACTGAAAGTATGTCGGGGCAATGGCAGTCCGCGAGAACGACACTGAGGGGGGTATTGGCAGAGAAACCGAGCGACCAGGGCGGCGGTGTCGTTACGGCTTGAGCACGCCGGAGCCCTTCATTTGCTCGTGTTTGGTTCCCCACCTTGAAGTCCATTGGCGCCCAAAAACAGACGCCCAAAATCCAGTGTTTCAGTCTCAATCGTTACCAAGTCGGACACAAAATCTGCAGTTGCTGGGCTGTCAATCCCTGGAATGAGGTATCACTATATGCCTCTTGCAAGCATTGCGAACATCGGTAGGAATCCAAGCTCAAGTCGTGTACCAGATATCAAAGAGTTCACGGCCTGTGTCGCGGCAGCGTATGCCATACTCGCACTTGTCAGAGTTGTCAGAGTCGAAGTCCTCATTGTCAATATCATTCCGGGACAGATGACCGCTTTCAGGGGACTCTCATAGCGTAGATAGCTCTCAAAAATCGATGTGCAACAGAACTCACCTGGTGAGTGAAACGAACGAACTTTTGACCACTAGGGGGATCCCCGCTCAAACAGCGATCACAACCGATGGGATAGATTGCACCTCGATGTAACGATTCTAAATCGCGAACACAGAAAAAAAAGACCGAGATCATCAAGCAACGAGCCTGCCACATCAGCTGAGCCCCACGAACGCTGGCGACTCCGTCTGAATCTACAAACATCATGAGCGATCCATACCGATCAAAAGACATTCTAGCTGCTTACCCACGGCTCGTCCTTGCTTAGGTCATATTTCCGCGGCGGACGCTCCCAACACGCCATCCTATCCGCGTCCGCTGCACTGCGCAGCGGAAGCACGATCCCAAGCTCGTAGTTCGAGATCTGCAAAAGATGTAGGATCAACCATGTCGCGGAGACAACGCTTACGACGCACGTTTAGTGTCGGGTTGAACGCGGTACCAGAGAGGTTCCCCCATGCCGACGGCGTGAAGTTGTGCGACCCGACGTACACCCATCCCTTGAGCGGCGCCGCACCAGGTTCCTCCGCGTCGCTGTCCTCCGTCTCGCTGTCCACAGAGATGCTCTTGCTCGACCCGCGGAACGTCGCAACGATCATCTGCCGCAGGCACGCGCATGAACGAACGCAGACGTAGGACGAATTTTGCCCGTACCTTCGAGTGCATGAGCACCGGCCCGCGCTTGCTCTTCGACTGGTGGAACAGCTCGCGCGGGAACTTCGCCGCCGCCCATTGGTTCCTGCGGCAGAACATTGTCCCACCGCCCTACGCACACCACTTCATTAGCCGTCGCACGCTGCAGCTGTACGAACTACGCACAGGTTCACCCAGAGCGCTGTTGCGCACAGTCTGCAGCGTCGGGAAGAGGATCTTGACGGACGGGTACGGCAGCTTTGCGCGGCGGGCCTTGGTCGTGTCGAGCCACGTATCGGCAGATTCGCCGCGCGCGGAGCAATAGAACTCGTTCACCCACTGCGTGCTATAGGTCCCGATCGACGAACCCTGCGCGCCGCGTCACCCTTCCGTCGTAGCGCGGTGCGGAGAGGCCGCACGCACCTGGCATTCGAGCACGAGCTCTTGGCCCTTCTCTGCTCGCGCGCCGAGATCGCGCACGGCCTTCATGAGCGCAGTGTGTCCGGCGAGGATGACCTGTGGCAAATGTTAGGCTCGTTTGGCTTTTCAGAAATAGTAATACCTTGGGCCAGCCCTCGTGTTTGCCTGCGATGGACGGGACGAGCATAGCTTTGACCTTGGAGAAATCCCAGTGGGTCCGGAGGTCCTCGAGGCGTTGCATTGGCAGATCCGGGTGCTACATCCAGGGATAGAGTCAGTACAGCGAGAGACCTTTTGCAAGGTGACGTACGTCATTCCGCAGGAACGAGAGCAGCGCGGGCGCGACGTTCACGGAGCGCAGCACGTGTATCATTGCGGCTGCAAAGTCTGCTGCCTTCGGGTCGTGCGCAACAGGCGCAGGACGCGCAGGAACGTCCTGCACCCATGCGGACTGTGTATGCGTGTTAGTTGGTCGACATCAGCATGACGGGTGGGACGGACATTCTCAATGTCGCGCCAATCGATCTCCACCAGGTTTGCAGTGGACACAACGACGCGCAGTCTGCGCGATTTGTAGAACAACTGTGGGGAGGATCAATCTCTACACCACCGAAGCGCAAGACTGAACGTGCCAGCATGAACTGCATGAGGAAGATGTCAGCAAGGCTCGGGGGAACCGAGCGGCGTGCAGACCTTCATATGCATACAGCCCATTCCATTCCGCAGAAACGGCGTTGTCTTCACCCAGTTAGGAAGTACCTCCTTGATCGTTTCATGGCCTGTGTCGCGATCAGGAACCTAGCAATGGAAGTCACGCTCGCTCACTGACCTTGAGTGTCATGAGCGACTACAATGACGGGCGTACGGGGGTTGAAGAACGAGTACATCCACGGCCAGTTGATGCAGTACGACGAGATGATCGCGAAGGCAATCTCATCTCTCTGCGCACGGATGCAGTGGGGCACTCGAGAAACGGACACGACACACGTACCGGTGCGAGGATGTCCGTCAATCGGAACGTGGGGCGCGAGTCCCTGGCGGGATCGGCATGCATGTTGGCCGTCTGGCGCAGCTCCCATCCCAGAAGAACTGCTCCGCAGACGTGCCTGGCCGCGCGACGGCGGAGGCAGTAGAGGTGGATGCGACGCTGGAATAAGCAGCAGGGTTGGCTCTGCGCACTCCGGACGAAGACGGGGAAAGGTGTTGCCTCTTCGCACTGGTCCGTCCTCCGCCCATCTGGCTCCGTGTCCAGATCGGGTCGCAGGCGTTTCTGCCGCGCGAGTCGCTCCTTCTCCATTTTTGCGCGTTCCGATAAGAATGGCATCGTGATTGGAACTGATGCTGGGGCCGCCGCAGGCGGGTGGATGTTGTGGCGCTCTGCTTGGATTCTTCGATAGCGCGCTGCAGACTGGCTTCGAACTGTGCATCATCGTCATGAGTATTCGCAGTATGGTTGTTCACGGGGCACCGTCTTCATCGTCGCTAATGGTGATGTAGTCCACTTGTTGAGGGGGCGGGGGCTTCGGTACGGCCTGAGATTCTCGAAGGCTGAGTGCAATGGCTCTTCTCGTCGTGTTCAGTCAGTAGAACGCACAGATCGAGACACCAGCACTCACCTGGCCAAGTCCTCGTCTTCAGATAGATTATTGTTCATCTCAGACTGTCCGACGACGATTAGCACCTGTATAGATCTGAGAAGTCCTAGGCCAGTAACCAATTGGGAGAAGGAACAAACGAGCGCTTAGCAGCGCTGCTATAATCCAGCCTGCACGTGCCACGCGTCGCGCATCCGCGCCAGGCCCAGCCTCCCTCGATACTTACTCTCGGACATCCTATGCAGCTTGTGCTGAATTCAACTATCATGTAGATCCGCGGTCTAGTCTACTAGTACATCGGTATGAGAGAATCATCGACTCGCTTCATTTCAGCTAATGTACAAAGTCAACACTACTTTCCCTACCCTCCGCGATTCCACCCACTTCTTTGGACAATGCCATCTCAAACTATCTGACTTCCATTCCGATAGCGGTACACTACAGATATCCTACCAGTACGACGCAGTCTCACGCTTCTTGGAAGGCACGAATCAAAGCTTCTGCAGCTTGAGAACGAGGCTTGAACGCGCATGAGAAAGGCTCGGGAGATCTGACATGACACGAGGATTCAGTGAGGCGCAAGCACACATGGCTCGTCACCGGCGTACGCACATATTGAGACCTGATGTATACCTCCCACTCGGCTCAACCACAGCTCCATCCTGATCGAGGGGCTTTTCGAGGGTGAAACGGCAAGCACAGATGCCACGGTAATCCAGAGGATCGCAGACGCCATGTGCCGACCCGGCAGAGGCGTCTTCCGTATCCGAAGGTAGCGAGCTCGGCATCCCTCATGTCGGGGTTGAGATGGCCATCGGCGGTCAGAAACGCTCCGGCTTGAATGCCTCAGGATCAGGAAATGTTTCGGGATCGTGCAGTATAGCCCTGGAGCGGGACACACGGTCATTGAATGACCGGGCTATCGCAGCATGCAATGTGTAAGTATTACCACGAGTTTCCTAAGACGAGGGAGCCGGCGGGTATGCGGTAGCCCTTGTACTCGTCTTCTACTGTGAGCGATGGGTGACTGCTGAGGGGTAGACTTAGATCGCACGCAGCCAAGCAGGATCACGATGATCCGACTGACCTAGAGGAACTACAGGGCGCCACCTGGACATAATGAGATGGAAACATGCACTTCCGGGCTACAAACTCACCTCATGACTTCTTTTCTTATAGCAGTGATATATGGCAACGAGGTTGGTCCGAGAAATCTGGCAGACGATCATATCCGACAACACGATCAATCTCTTCTTGTGCCTTTCGTTGAACATCTGGATATAGCAGCATGGCGAGGACGAAGGTTCCGAAAGATGATACGGACTGCACGGTTATCAGTATAAGGCAGCAAAGTAGTGAGATATCATGTACAGACCGTCTCAGTACCACCTGCCCAATTACAATGCAATTAACAATGCGTGAGAATCGCAACTTGTAGATAAATCTCACCAGCGAAAGCCGTTGCGCCAATGGAACTGAACATCTTCTCGAGGTGGGCCTTGTCTCCGTCGTCGTCCATATCGTTCAAAAGCGAGCGGAGTATAGATGGTGAGGCCACCCCGTCAGCCTTACATAAAACATGCATTTCAGACCCTAAATCTGTATAGCTGACGTTGCGCACCATTGCTTTCTTGACGGCGCTGAGGGGAAGCTCGGACACGGCATCCTCATATTTGCGCCACTGAGCAGCTTGACGCTTGAAGCCAGCTCCAGGAAACCAGGTTGGCACATATTTCACTGCATAACGTGTGAGTGCGCGTGCAACTATCGCCAATGAGTCTGCAACGTACGGATGGGGATGAAATCCACGAGATACGCTCCGTAAGCAGCAACCACGTCTTCGATATATATCGCTCGCTCGATATTAGAAATGTATGGGTCACCTTCGGGTAGCACCTCCAGGCCATAGGCAATACCCATAGATACAGAACCCGCGAAGCTAACAAGAAGTCATAGTCAATTGACCCACTTCATCGATGCAGTATATGAGAGTCGTACTGGCGGAAGCGGGCTATAAAGTTATCGGGCGTCTCCAGAAGATGATGCAAGACCTCCCGAGCACCTTTTAGTACCCTCGGTTGATACTTGACAACGTCAGAAGGCTGAAAGTGCTGATGGAAAATCCTTCGGCGCAGCCTCCACGAGTCGTCGTACTTCGCAAGGGCGAAATTCCAGCCACATCCGACTCTACATCAGAATGAGGAGACCTGGTTGGTTCTCAGAAATGGCATGGTAATCTCACAAGTCAACCGCCATTGGATAGCTGGGCCTTTGATAGCATTGTCAGAATCGGAGGAAGCACTGGCAGTGGCTTGTACATGGGATATGAAACTACCGGTCTGAATAAATGGCAGACCTCTTATCGAGAAGGTCACTCGTCGCTTGCCTCGAATTGAGGATGACAAGGAAGTGCCAAAGAGATTGAGGTATATCACATCAGAGTCTAGATCATAAAAATCGTGAGCTCTTTGGTTGAACCTTCTGAGTATTGTGTGACGCACTGAATATCGCCCCCACTTTTGATATTCCAACCATTCGAAGCTCTTGGGTGCGTTGAATATGTTCCAACAATCGGCAGACCTCTTGGACCCGGGGGAAGTCGAGATCTCCTGGGACGAAGGAGAACACCAATGACCAGGGCTGTGGCAGGATGCCTGCCATGCCATAAGATCTAAGTGATACAAGTCCATGCTGGAGGGGATGTAGTGGGACTGCTGCTGATTGTGACGCTGAGGGAGTTTTATGAGAATGCGGTATGGACGCTCCACTCTTAAAACGTACAGCAGGGGACGTGAGTACGTACCAGTCCTTTTCAAATGTGCAGCGAGGAGATGCAGATCCTGTGAAATGATAAAGGACGGTCATAGAGAAGTGTGCACATTCATCATAAAACAATCTTCGAGCTCCATGTTACTGGGCATAGCCAGCGATGACGTCGTCTGAAGAAGATTGCTCGTATCAGTAATTGGTCAGTCAAGGGGAGGTCATGAGCACGAAATATTCAGAACCCACAATTACCTGGATGGATCCCGAGAAGCCAACCCTCTCAGATAGTCGTCGAGCGCCGTGACTTCGGGCGGACACGCTCCAACGGTAATGAACGCTAGCAAGGACATGAAGAGATTTATGTGGACAATCTATGAAACCATGGGCTACTCACCTGAGTCATGCACTCTGTTCGGTTCAATACCATCCCTTCCATGATTAACGAGGTCGGAACCTTGAAGGTTCAAGATGTAAAGTACGGCAACTATTAGTCGGCACGCCCAGCATAAATGAAGAGGTGTTTCAACCTATATAAGTGCTGCAGCAATACTTATTGAATGGTGTACTCATTCAAACTGCCTGTGACTTTCTAAGGTGCAGGAGCACATCTCTCCGTGAGAGGTTTCCAACCTGAGATACGAGCTGATAGGCCCGAGGCTTAGCTATGTTAGTCGTGGAATGGGAAGAAGAGGATTACATCGGCCAGCACTTCGCAATCGGGAAGAACAGAGCGGAGACGTTCTCACTGGCAATCGGAGCGCACAGTTCCGCGCGGCAATGCGTCTGCAGGTCCGCTGAGAGACGGGGGCGACGCAGCGAAGCGGTGCACGAACGCGAAGGGGACTTGAAACAGAAAGTCGGAATCCAGCTCGAACGTGAATTGAAGCGAATAGCCACAATTGACACGTCGAAGCCGCATTTCGAGTTGACGACATGTGGTGGTTCGCAGACGGCAGAGGCGGTAAGTAGGTTTAGATGTGACGCTAGAGAAGCAGCAGGCCTAGTTGGATCTGCGCACTCCAGACAGAGACGAGGAAAGGTATTGCCTCTTCGCACTGTGCCCGTCTTCCGCCCTGTCTGGCACCTCCGTGTCCAGATCAGGTCGCAGGCGTTTCCGCCGCGCGAGTCACTCCTTCTCAATTTTTGTGCGTTCTGACAGGAGCGGCGTGGTAATCGGTGCTAATTCTAGGGCCGCTGCAGGCGGGGTGGTTGTGGTGCTCTGCTTGGATTCTTCGATAGCGCAGTAGGACGCACAGATCGAGACATGTTTCACCTGCACTCACCTGGCCATATGTCCTCATTCTCGAACGAAACACCCATTTAGTACGGCCCAGGGATGTTTGGCAGCAGTATAGATCTGAGAGTGCTAGGGGTGCGCAATAATATTGTGCGCGTACATGATCTGAATCATGAGAGGAGCAAACGCCGAGCGCTAAACGCTGCTATTGCACGTGCCACGCGGCGCATCTCGATTCCTCGCTTGCATCTCGCGGCCAAAAGTACTCCTCTCCGAATCGAAGTCTGGCATATATACCTGTACATGGGAAACCAAAGATATGTACATACATGAGACTCAGGACCGAGACCACTCAGAGATTCATATATGGAATGTATGCACAGATAGTACTTGCTACTACTTTGTCTTGCAATCAGTCCAAGGCAGGAACGGTCGAGAGAATCAACGCCTCTGCAACAGGAGAGCGTGGCTCGAAAACGCACTTGAAAGGCGGCGGGTGGCTGACATGAAAGTCAGGACAACGAACGGCACATATAATCCGATGACAACACAACATACACCACCAGCCCAGTCACGTATTCCCCGTCCGGTTCGATGATATGGCCGTCCTTGTCCTTAGGCTTGACCAAGGTGAACGTTGCAAGCACCGATGCAACTGTGATCCAGATGGACGAGAATGCTGTTGAAGTTCAGCTACAATGGACCGGCTACAAAGTAGCAGTATCTGCGAGTAGGAGAACGTAACCTCAGTCAACCGGTATAAGAAGAACTAAATGTATTGTAATACCTGCGAGTAGGAGAACATACTACAGGTATGTGAGTAAACAATATAGTACAGACTAGAGGAAGGGACTTACACCTCAGTCAACCGGTATGGGAAGAACTGAGGTGCAGTCTGATGGGGATCGGGTATATATACTGCTACATCAGGGCAGGCTCCTGAGTCCGAATTGAGTCTGAACCTTGTAAGGAAATGATTGAATAGAAAGGAAAATAGACCATATGACTGATATAGTCGATACCGAGATAGAATCTCAACACAATGAAGATGAGGTGACGAGGCTGATGGGGAGCGAGAACTCGAAGGTGGTGAAGACCTGGAAGCGGAAGACTGCTGAAGCTGGTGCAGAGATCATTTATTATCTCGAGCTGCCGCAGCTATCGCACATCCAACCCATCATGCTTCCCTCCGAGATGTGGGAGAGTCTTCGGATGATCCACCAGGCTCGTGGATTTGGCACTCGCATGTTGCTTTGCCGTGCATTCTTCAAGATGCAGGTGCGTCCAGGCCAGTCGATGGCATCCTGGATTGGTGACGTCCACCATGCTGGCTCGAACCTCATGGAGATTGGTGCAAACCTTGACGATGAAGATCTCGTGCTCGTTGTGACGAACGGACTCCCCCCCTCCTACAAACCCCTTGTCATTAACCTCGATGCGACACCCGCCGACGAACTTACTTTCAACTATGTGATCATGCGCTTGCTCAACGAGGAGTCTCGCCAAGCCACACTTTGTGTATCCGCTGCACCGTCATCCACCACCGCTACTGCCGCCTCCACTTCGACCGAGAAGCTGCGCCGTCCACTTTCCACGATCACATGCTTCAAGTGCAACCAGAAGGGGCATTACCAGGCGAACTGCCCGTTGAACACAGCCCCCGCTGCACCCGCGCCCGCTGCCGCCCAGCAGGCTCAGACCGCTTACGCTGGAGAAGGCGAGATTGTCGAGGACGTGGCATACCTCGAGGATCAGTGGTAATTTTCATGGGGTGCTTGATTGTTTTGTTTTTTCAGTTCTTTTGTTTTTTCCTCATGTTCGCTTACTGTGCTTCGCTCGAGGGGGTGTGTCAGAATTTCCGAGCGAACACAGACATTACCATATTTAGATACCCACCACGCCATAGACAGCCATTGTATTCACTTACGTACACTTCAGAGCCCATCCAGTGAAAAATCCTGTCTAGACGGACCATCCGAGGGTGAGTTTTGCCCGTCTGGCATGAGGCGTCCGATGTTGGCCGACGGAAGGAAGGTTTCCGTATAGACGGGTGGGCCGATGGAGATGGAATATGCCGTTAGGAACGGGTTGTCCGATGGTGAGATTTCCCGTTGGCTACGGATGGGCCAATGGAAGGAAGTCCCGTTGGCTACGGGTCGGCCGACAGTGGAATTTCCCGTTGGCTACGGGTCGGCCAATGCTAGAATCTCCCATTGGCTACGGGTCGGCCAATGGTGGGATTTCCCGTTGGCTACGGGTCGGCCGACAGTGGGATTGCCCATTGCCTACAGATGGGCCGACAGTAGAAATTCCTGTTGGCTATGGGTGGGCCAACAGTGGGATTTCTGTTGGCTACGGATTGGCCAATGGTGGGATTCTCCGTTGGCTATGGGTCGGCCGACAGTGAGAGAATCTGCTCCATACAGGTTGACCATCCATAGCTAGACTGTTCTACTGTTAACCTAACTATCATCAAACTACCTACTGCTGTGAAACTTCCGCCTGCCAATGAACTGCCAGTGAACTTCTGCCTGCCGATGAACTGCCGCCTGCCGACACTGCCACCTGCCGACAAACTGCCGCCTGCCAACAAACTGCCGCCTGCCGAACAACTTCCGCCTGCCGATAAACTTCCGCCTGCTGATGAACTTCCGTCTTCCGTCTAACTTCTGTCTTCTGTCTAACTTCTGTCTTCCATCCAACTTCTGTATCACTGCAGACCATTTGTGGAACTGATGTAAACTTGACTTCTGAAGAGAATGGGGGTCTACTCAGATCATTTGAATGACAATTGAGCTCACAATAAATCCAGCAAGATTGTGCACTCAAAACATGTGGCAGACTGCCGAAGTTCCGTCCGGCTGCCGAGTGCTGCCGTCTATGTTCCCACCAGATGCATAATTAAATTTCGAAGAGAATGAGGGTCTCTTCAAGCAATTCAGATAAGAACTGAGCTCACAATAAATCCAGCAAGATTGTGCACCCAAAACATGTGGCAGACTGCCGAAGTTCCGTCTGGCTGCCAAGTGCTGCAGTCCATATTCTCACCACATGCAGAATTGAATTCCAAAGAGAATGAGGGTCTCCTCAAGCAATTTGGATAAGAACTGAGCTCAAAATGAATTCTGCAAGATTGTGCACCCAAAACATGTGGCAGTCTGTAGAAGCTCCATCCAGCTCCTGTTTTGCTGTTTTCTATAACCCCCCAATGCAAAATTGCATTCCGAAGAGAATGAGGGTCTACTCAAGCAATTTGGATAGGAATTGAGCTCACAATAAATCCAGCAAGACTGTGCACCCAAAATGTGTGGCAGGCTGCCGAAGTTCCATCCAGCTGCCAAGTGCTGCCGTCTATGTGCCCATCAGATGCGGAATTAAATTCCAAAGAGAATGAGGGTCTACTCAAGCAATTCGGATGAGAACTCAGCTCACAATAAATTCAGCAAGATTGTGATGTATTGTTAGTGAGTTTAGTAACACCAGAGACTTTGCAGTGTATAACTTGAAGGTGTATGCTATGTGATCATCCTGATCTGCTTTTGATGTGATGTACTCATTGTGTTGCACTATTGCTACTAGTATAGAGCAAGTGAATTTAGCAAGTATTCACTGACTCAGACATGATGTTGAGGATTTCACTTGAACATACCCCACAGTCCATAAAGCATGTGATGACCTGGCATTGTATCCGCTTCAGGGTGAATGAAAGATCAACTTGATTGTAAGCAATCTGTACATCTCTTACAACTTCAATGTTCATATATTAGTGGATTCTCCAAAAAATGCATTTTATGCTAGTATGTGCAGTATACATTGTATGTGAAAGAGACACACATCATGAGCAATTGTTGCACATCTATTGTGTGCCAGTTCTGGATTGATTGACTTATGCGTATATATTCTGAATGTTTACTGTTCTGGCATATGGACAGCACTAACATTCAGAGCATGCTTGTAGTCAGAAATTGATAATGCTAGCACTAATAGGTGCGACCCCAGACCAACATTAGCCTGACAACTTTCTCATTTAAGAATGTTGACATATTTGCAGCGAGTGCTATTGTCACCTGAAGCACAAGAATTTCTAGACCCTCATGCTCTGTGAAATTGAATTCTGTGTTGGGTCTGTGCATAGATGGTGGTGGCGCAGTAGTTGAAACCTGCCACTTTGTGTGGGTGGCAATCTTGCGGAATTTATTGTGAGCTCAGTTCTCATCCGAATTGCTTGAGTAGACCCTCATTCTCTTTGGAATTTAATTCCGCATCTGATGGGCACATAGACGGCAGCACTTGGCAGCTGGATGGAACTTCGGCAGCCTGCCACACGTTTTGGGTGCACAGTCTTGCTGGATTTATTGTGAGCTCAATTCCTATCCAAATTGCTTGAGTAGACCCTCATTCTCTTCGGAATGCAATTTTGCATTGGGGGGTTATAGAAAACAGCAAAACAGGAGCTGGATGGAGCTTCTACAGACTGCCACATGTTTTGGGTGCACAATCTTGCAGAATTCATTTTGAGCTCAGTTCTTATCCAAATTGCTTGAGGAGACCCTCATTCTCTTTGGAATTCAATTCTGCATGTGGTGAGAATATGGACTGCAGCACTTGGCAGCCAGACGGAACTTCGGCAGTCTGCCACATGTTTTGGGTGCACAATCTTGCTGGATTTATTGTGAGCTCAGTTCTTATCTGAATTGCTTGAAGAGACCCTCATTCTCTTCGAAATTTAATTATGCATCTGGTGGGAACATAGACGGCAGCACTCGGCAGCCGGACGGAACTTCGGCAGTCTGCCACATGTTTTGAGTGCACAATCTTGCTGGATTTATTGTGAGCTCAATTGTCATTCAAATGATCTGAGTAGACCCCCATTCTCTTCAGAAGTCAAGTTTACATCAGTCCCACAAATGGTCTGCAGTGATACAGAAGTTGGATGGAAGACAGAAGTTAGACAGAAGACAGAAGTTAGATGGAAGACGGAAGTTCATCAGCAGGCGGAAGTTTATCGGCAGGCGGAAGTTGTTCGGCAGGCGGCAGTTTGTTGGCAGGCGGCAGTTTGTCGGCAGGCGGCAGTTTGTCGGCAGGCGGCAGTTTGTCGGCAGGTGGCAGTGTCGGCAGGTGGCAGTGTCGGCAGGCGGCAGTTCATCGGCAGGCAGAAGTTCACTGGCAGTTCATTGGCAGGCGGAAGTTTCACAGCAGTAGGTAGTTTGATGATAGTTAGGTTAACAGTAGAACAGTCTAGCTATGGATGGTCAACCTGTATGGAGCAGATTCTCTCACTGTCGGCCGACCCATAGCCAACGGAGAATCCCACCATTGGCCAATCCGTAGCCAACAGAAATCCCACTGTTGGCCCACCCATAGCCAACAGGAATTTCTACTGTCGGCCCATCTGTAGGCAATGGGCAATCCCACTGTCGGCCGACCCGTAGCCAACGGGAAATCCCACCATTGGCCGACCCGTAGCCAATGGGAGATTCTAGCATTGGCCGACCCGTAGCCAACGGGAAATTCCACTGTCGGCCGACCCGTAGCCAACGGGACTTCCTTCCATTGGCCCATCCATAGCCAATGGAAATTCCTGCCGTCGGCCGACCCGTAGCCAATGGAAATTCCTTCCGTCGACCCATCCATAGCCAACGGGAATTCCTTCCATCGGCCGACGCGCAGCCAACGGAAATTCCTTCCATCGGCCCATCCGTAGCCAATGGAACTTTCTGCCGTTGGTCCATCCGTAGCCAACGGGAAATCTCACCATCGGACAACCTGTTCCTAATGGCATATTCCATTTCCATCGGCCCACCCGTCTATACGGAAACCTTCCTTCCGTCGGCCGACGTCGGACGCCTCGTGCCAGACGGGCAAAACTCACCCTCGGATGGTTCGTCTAGACGGGGATTTTTCACTGGATTGTGTGCACTTCACGTGTTTGCCATACGCTGTCACCACGGACAAACACGACTTCTCAATTCAATTGTCGAGCTTCTCCCGTGCTTCTATTTGACAATGAAGACCTTAGAACCCTGTTCAGTGAATGTCTAGAGTATTGGGTCAAGTTATGTACTTGAAGTAGGCTCTGACACCAATGTAAGCACAGAACCAACAATACTGAAGGCAAGGTCAGTGCACACTGGCACACAGGCACCTTTGAATGACTTACAGCGTAATCAGAAAACCTTGATGTGCACCACTTTTTTTCTGGTGCATGCGCCCGGCACCTACCTCAGCTGCACCTCTAACTCTCCTGGCCTGCACTTGGCCTGCCATTGATTGTTGTACCAGAAGAAGTACAGGAATAGACATAGGACATTAGTACATGAGTTCTCTATGTATTTCAATAGTAAGATCTGTATAACAACCCCTGAACATGCCATGTAGGATCCGGTATACAAGCAGCCTGAGGCTCGATGTTGCCTAATTTAGTCATTGAGGGTGTCGGCAGCCTTAGCCGCCTGGCAATATCCGCACAAAATAAAAAATGGCACACGTCAAGGTTTTTTGATTATGCTATAATCATATTGACCACTATGTTCCGCTACTTATCAAGGTGTGTTCATAGCTGCCTCAACAGCCACGCACCCCGGTCCATTGAGCACTCCCCTCGCTCATGCTGCCCAGATACTGGTTTGCACCCGAGTGCCCATTTGACGTTGCGAGCACAGGCGGGTTCACCGTCGCGGTATTGCACTGCATCACTGACATCGTCGCGAATATCGCTGTGCTGCTCGGCCCGTCATGCCCCGTGCTGGCGAAGCGGACAAGTGTGAAGCCCGGTGCAGGCACTGTCACGGTGCACATGCCCGCGTCCTGGTCCCACGACACCATCGGTGCCCTGCAGGCGGCCGTCAGAGCTGAACACCGGGCCGAACGTCTGCGGGGAAGTGAGTCGGGTATTTGACGAGGAGGATGATCGGCGTGGCTCACCTGTCCTCCCCAGGTGATGTCGAACTTCTCCTCAACAGACGGCGCGACCGGATACCTGAGTGCATATCAGTCGTGAGCACTGCGGCCCCGGGACATGTACATATATCACTCACTTGTCCTGAACTTGGGCAGGCATTGCGCCGGGAATCGAGATTGTCACGGTATAGTCGTTGGCATCAGATGGCTCCGTTCTGTAGTTGAACAGCGCAACACGCACGAGCGAGCCCCGAAGTATCTGGATAGCATATAAGCCGCGAGTTTTGCGGCCTCGGAACACCCAGATCCATCACACGCGTCACGCCTGGAATTCAAGATGGTCACGGTGGGGACAGAGTAGAATGATAGTTCATCGGTGAAAGACTGATTCATCAGCAGTGCTATGGCTAGGCAGTCAAATAACACGAGCGAAGGCAAGGCAGGGCGGAGAGAAACACGTACGTGTCCAGCACCACGAAGCCAGCAGCTTCTGCGGCCGTGCTCGCCGCAGTCACACGCACATTGTAATAGCACGTCCTGCCCACGCGCATGCAGTAGTGTGTGAGAAGTTGTGATACGCGTCTACAACCCGTAGTCGAGCAGCCAGAGCGCACCAAAACATCTGCTGAGCCTGGGGAACCCGCCGCACGATGCGGTGTCCGTTCAAACATCACCAATGGCTCAGCCGCCTGAGCTATTGATATACGCGGCGATCATGCTGTTCACAAGGGACTGCACAAACTCGGTCTGTGCGTCCTCCGGCAGGTCCATTCCTGCATAGATTGAGGCGCATCTACCGTCCGGGTAGCTACAACAGATGTGAGATTGCATCCGCGTGTGTATGCACCGAAAGTACAACGTGTTCCAGGCGTCTGCTACAGCTCGTGAGCGGGTGGAAACACAGCATAATCAAGTGCCAGGAGATTGAGGAGATACTGATCTGTGATGGTGCACCTTCAAGAGTCCAGTCACTCACTGCGATCGTCGACCCGATAGACTGTTGGTCGTCGCTATGTTCGCGTCCGCCTCCATCGCGGAGGCTGATTGCCCTAACTCGCCAAAGTAATTGGACGTGTTATACGACGACGGGAGGTGTCCATGTCTGCAGACATCGGTGCCAAGTTTAGATGATAAGTGCCGAGCAGATTGGGAGTGGAGGGACTCACCGTGCATATAGGTCTGGCCTGTTGCCAATCGGGAGGCCGAAAGGTTGTCGCCGAAGATTTGTTCGTCGTCCTCGGCAGCAGTGAGGCGGAGGTTGAAGGTGTTGTCCAGGGACACGCCGATGTGCCATGTTGTATTGACAAGGGCAGAGATGTTGCACATCAGGAGCTCCAGCCTGAACGGAAGCACTGGCGTGTTCGTCTATTGGACACCATCGAGATGTCAGATGTGCGCAACGGGAGTATCGGGGAGTCAAACGTGAAAAACACATACCAGACGACGGGTGTCAATCTGTTGTCTCCCCAGTGGGTTCCCGTCTGCAAGGCTTGGGACTAGCGCCGCGTCATGTTGAGCGTTGCCACCAACACGGAGGTGTACACGCCCAACACAAGCCTGTGTGGGCGCCGTCAACTTCAAGAGAGGTATCTGCATGTATGATCTGCTCCGCTATCGTCATGAGAAGATACCCCTAGACACAGAGGCACATGAACAAATGACCCGTTAAGCGCCACTGCGGCTTGTGTTCAGCGTACGTGCGAGATCGGGAGAACAAGATACTCACTAACGTTGGTAGTGACAGACAACTCACCGGAAAGTGCTGCTACGTTGGCTGCACTGTGCTGCAGTTCGAATTCCAAACTGCGTATGCGGAGGAGGACGGTGGATTGAGTGTGCTGGGATCGTATGTATGTCGCACTCACGGAGATGCCGATAGAGGTGGCAGTCGCGACAGGCTTAAAGGAGAGGAGTGCGATTTTCATGCTGGCCATGGTCGCGGGTGGCGATAAGGGTGCATGGAGAACCTGTCCCGATCTGCAGCACGAGTTGGCTGTGATAATGTTGATAGAGGTGAACCAGCGCACGGTCGGCGGAACCTTGCGGTCTATGAACTTTAGTCTGCGAATAAGCAAGATATCAGTTGGCGTCGAGACACCAGGACTTGACCAGTTCCAGAGCGCAGGCTGTTATGAAAGCATATGTGCTGGCAGCCTTCATGCCAGCAAGTGTAGGTATTCGCAGCCTACGAATGCCCGGGTGTACTAAGTTAAGTACTAACGGTGTAGTAGTACTGCCATTGCCAACACGTGGCACTGTGGAGGTACCCAAGTGCTTACTAAGCGACCCTTGGCCCGCCCTCCGGCTCTCCGTCATTGCATGCGACGACCAGCTGGTCCCGTCCTCGAGCTCTGTCTGTTCTTCCAGCTATCGACAATATCTCTCGGCTAACAGTCTCTGACCGTGCGCGTGAACCTCTGGGCAACTCTGTGCGACTTTCTACCCGCAACTTCACTCTTCTCGGACTTCGCAACTGTCCTTCGCGCAGATACTCACCATCGGCTTGATCACCTGCCAGTTTTCTCTCGTAACTTGTTCATGTGCATCTTCGCTCTCAAGCACATTGGTAGCGAGCTTACGATGATCATAGGGCTCGGTAGATTCAAGCACGTGCATCCACATCTAGAACGAACTCGACTTCAGCTCGACTTGGCCTCGATTGCGGTTGGGCCAGCCCCGTCTTTCTACGTCTGTCTCCGACCCGCAAATTTACTTGCCCGAAATCCCGCCAACATAACGGCGCTCTTTGCCCAAAAAGGAGCTTAGTATTATCCGGTGACCGTCACTGTTCGTAGCAGCTTCACAAGCCCGTTCAGCTTCGAACGATGTGGCATAATGATGCACTTATCTTCGCTGTGCAGGACAGCCCTTCTTCCCTACCTTCACAACACGCAACCCGTCCCGCGCCCGTGACCCTTGTCGCCGAAAAGTGTCCATTCCGTGATCCGCTGCAACTCCAGTCGTTCAACATGAACGTCTTCAATCCCAAAATCCTCGACGCCAGTATCCGCGACGTGACTGCGAGCCTAGCCGATGAGCAAAAGGCAGATGTGTTATTGCACGCAATGGAGCATCTCCACTTAGAGCGGTTGGTTTCGTCTGGCTTCTGCACACTCTGCTTGCCTCCTGACAGCAGTCATTAGCTCGAGGACACTCATAGAGAATGCAGTGCAATCCTGTTTATTGATATCTAAGTTGTCGTCCGCAAATGCCGCCAAAGCTCGGTTGATGCGGGCGAAGGCTAGGCTTGCCGTTGGGCTCCGTGTCGGCGCGCACAACGGTCTGTGGCGGTCCAGACTTTCCATTCTAGATGATTGCCTTCTGACACATGCGCGTTCAGACCTTCAGGCCATTCTCAGCCTCGAACCCGAACACCCTGAAGCCAAGTCACTCATGGAGCAGCACGTCGGGCAGACAGGCAAGGTAAACGCTTCTCGACGTCGTTGCTTATCGCCTTCGGGTCTCACCCATGCCGTCCTTCTCGAAGGCGCTTGCCGACCCGAACGCGCCACCCGCCTTCTCGACGGAAATTTGGCGCGAAATTGCGCTGTTGCTCCCGCCACGCGATCTGAAAAGTCTGCTGCTCGTCCCACATGTGCTGTCCCGCATTGCGAGTGAACTGCTCTTCCAAAACATTGATCTTCATTTTGGTGCGTCGCGCGATCAGCGGCAATTAACTAATCAGCGTCACTGAGCTGATGACGTGGTGGGCAGCATCGGACAAGTGGGAGTCACAGCGCAGCGCAGATATACTGACACGCATCATTCTGGACACTGCGTTTGCAAAACATGTCAAGACCATTCGGGTGTTCTTCCAGGCGCGAGATGTCTCTCCGATGTCGTTCCAAACGGGTTTGCCGCTTTCTGTCGACGCATTCTCGAAAGTGCTCATTTTTTTCGTAGGCATGTTGGCAAACGCGTTACCCAAACTCATCAATCTGAAGAATGTACACTGCTCCATGAGGTGGAGAGACATGGTGTCGTTTTTGAGGACCCTTGAGGGTGTCAACGTGCGGTTGAGGGGCTTGTCGCTGATGTAAGCCCGTACTCATCCAGTCTGATATTTTGTCTCAATTTATATCATACAGCCCTTCGGACGGGATAGCTGAGCTACGGTTCCCAAGATTCAAGCATATCACGCAGTTCTCATTCAGCTCGAAAGGCGGCAGCTCTGCACAGGTGTACGAATTTATCACGCAAAACAAGACGACGCTCCGCTCGGTTTATTTGCAGAACCTGAACTGGACATTCCCCTCGGACGCGCTTTCGATCCGGAACCTAACGCACCTCGACTTCCTCGGGCTTTTCCCCGTCGACTCACGCGCGTTCGCCGATATTTTTGCGAATGGGCACCAGCTCGAGTCGCTGCGCCTGCAATGTGTAGTGGACTGCACGGCGTCAATCCAGTTCCGCGAGACACCCAAAGCGCTCCCGTTCTTGCGCCACTTCGCATTCTCTCTCCTCGGCTACAGCGTGAACGACCACGACCTGTTTCCTGCGATCTCGGAGTTCTTGCGCGACCGCAAGGCGCTGCGCACGCTGCAGCTCACTGTGCCGAGCGCGGACTACGCGCAGCGCAGGCTCGGATACGACGCCACAGTGTGGGGCGTGCTTCCCTCGCTGACGGACCTGCGCAGCCTGACGGCGACGCTGCCCAAGGACGTCGCGGCCGCCGTCGCGATGTGGCTTGTCCCGCGGGGCGTGCATGCGCTCTCCCTGCAGGCGGCGTCCTCCGCGAACCCGCTCGAATTCGTCTCGGTGAGCCCGTTGGCCTGCACACGTCCTGCACGCGCTGATTGGCTGCGGCCGCGCAGCAACTGCGCGCGGGCCTGCCGCCTGGGCTGCGCTTCATCGGGCTGACGCACTTCCAGATCGAGGACCCGACGGCGGTGGTGGAGCACTTCCCGACGGTGCGCGTCGCGCGGATCGACGATAACTACTATACCGTGAAGCGGGAGCACGGGAAGGCGCAGCTGGAGGAGTGGCCGATGGCGCGCATGCAGCACAATGTGAAGGAGTGGCTCGAGTGCTACGGGTGCGAGGACGCGGAGTGGCGGCACCCGGAGGAGTTCCTGTAGGTTTTGCGTTTCTTCTGCGGTTCTTTGGGTTGCTTACGGCTTGGGACGCGTTCGCAAGAGGGGTGTAGTTATGGTACTGACTTGCTAGGCTGTTGCTATGTTGCTCTATGTTTGCTTTGTGTAGGCCTCACACGTTGGATACAAAAAGGTGTAGAATATGCGACTATATTCCTCGACCACAATCTAGATTCTCTTCTAGCTAGGTACACCGATAAACGTCGATTTTTTGACACATTGCCGCCCACTTCGAGAATTCTAGCATCGGTAGGCTAACTGTGGGCTACAACATATCATGCGAATTGAAGATGTACTCGAGGATACAATGGTGGTGCAATATCTATAAGGAGTGGGACGA
>JABYQE010000085.1:0-119850 GCA_022376435.1 Amylocystis lapponica | reverse complement strand
TTGCGGAGGCCCACCCCTACCTACCCGGCTCATTTGATCGCCCTCCGCGCAACCCTGCCGACAAATGGAACAGTGGCTACAAGGCATGGGAGACACTCACCTACATTTTTGGCATGTGTCCTGCACTGCTGCGCGGCGTTCTCCCGACGCGGTACTGGGCGAACTTCTGCAAGCTCGTCTACGGCGTGCGACTTCTGCATCAATTCAATATCAAGCCCGATCAGCTTCGCGCAGCCCATCTCGCCCTTGTCGAGTTCACTGAAGAATTTGAAATACTCTACTATCAGCGCATCCCAGCCCGGCTCCATTTCTGCCGCCAGAGCATTCACGCTCTGAGCCATCTAGGCCCGGAGGTCACTCGCCTGGGTCCAGCTGCGTCGTACACTCAGTGGACGATGGAACGAACCATCGGCAATCTCGGCGAAGAAGTCAAACAACCATCAAATCCGTTCGCAAATTTATCCGCACGAGGCGTTCGGCGTGCGCAAATCAATGCACTCAAGGCAATGCTTCCTGATCTAGACCCGGAGGTACAAATTCCCCGAGGGGCAATTGATCTGGGTGGAGGCTATGTGTTGCTACGTGCAGCTGACCGTGCTGCACGTCCTGTCACAGCAGAGGAGGACCTTGCCATCCGCAAGTATATGCGGAATGCAGGGGCTACTCCATCCGACGAGCGGATTTCTGTCGTCCGCTGGGCACGTCTCCGTCTTCCCACTGGACAAGTCGCACGCTCGCTGTGGAAGGAGAAACAGAAGTCATTGCAGTGTCTGCGCGCTGCGCGCAATGTCAAAGTGAGTACCCCGCGTTGTTTTGCATTGAATCTTACTCATATGATACTTACAGCTACAACACAACACCGAGCTCCGATTCGGAGAAGTGCAATATTACTTCCGCACACGAATGCGTCTCAGTGCCGATGCCGCCGAAGACATGCACACGTTCGCCATGGTATATCTTTACGGTCCTCCGGATCCTGACATTTTCACAAGCTCATTTCAAACGGTGCGGGCGTGCCAATACCAAGGCAACGCCAACGCCATCGTAGTAGATGTAAAGAAAATCATGGCTGTTGTAGCCATGATACCAATGCCTCTTATATCATCCGAGCGACTGAATGCACAGCAAATCAAGGATCGATTTTACGTGATGGAGAAAATGGGACTGGACGTGGCGTACATAGGTGGGGTGGAGGAGGAGATGGACGATGGTGAGGCCGACGAGGGAGGAAACGAAGTAGTCTAATAGTGTCCATTACATAGTTTTTCTATTCTTCACTTTGGGCACCCCAAATGTGCTGCGAGGATTGCGCGTCGAGCTTCGTGCACCAGCACCGCATGGAATGCCGCCCTTTGTAAACCCAGACGATTCGGTTAAGACGTCGTTGGGATAGTTATAGCCGGGCCGGTAACGAGTCTGAACAGTGATCAGCCTCCGCGCAGAACTGTTTGAGTGTACATATGAATTACTGACCGACGCGGAGATGCGTCCATGTAGCTCATGCATGGACGGTCCTGGAACCCTTGATTCGCACACTTCGCGTCCATGCTTGGTGCTCGTCTCGAGGTTCGCAGGCTCCGGAATGGGAGATTCACGCGGCTCGTACTTGACGGATTGCTTGACGGATACCTTGAGGTTCTTGCTGTATGTGACGGTCGCCTTGATGCTCTTGCACGTAGACTGCGGAATTCCCGTTTCGTGTAGCTCCTGCTTGATTTTCACCTCAGGGATCTTGCTCGCAGGCTCTGCGACGTTCAATTTGTGCTGTTTCTCGTATGGGGGTACACTGAGCCCGGATCCCCCAGATCCCGCTCAGCTAAGAATGTCTGACATAAAGATATGGCCCACTTACGTTGCGACGGCTGCCGGGATATGTGGTGGTGTTGTAGCGGGACACGAAGAACAGTGCGGGTTGCCGTCCACAAGACGAGACCAGAGTGTCTTTGTCAGAGCGAGCTTCGCTAGAATATCCGCGTAGGTTGATGCGAGTGTAGTGGCGTTCGTCGCATCTGAGAAATGTTCGGCGTTGTGCATCAGAGCCAGTGCGGGCAGGAGTGCGTGGTGGGCGAGATCAATCAACAAGGCGTGGGTAGAGTAGAATTGAACCCATGCAGACTCTAAGGAGGGGCTTCGCTGGTGGAAAAGGTCGTGCAAATCGTGGCAGAGTGAATCGACGGTGTTGCCAGCGAGATAAAGGTCCCGGATGACTGCAGGAAGAAACACAGGGTTTTGCCCAGGACCTAGTTCGATGATATGGTCCATGCCCAAGCTTGGGCATGGTAGAGTCGCCGTGAGGGAGTCCGAGTCAAAAGGGAGATCAGCTGTGTCCATGGTGGTGTAGTACGGTGGCAGTCTGAATCTGCCGACGGATATGTCCACAACGGCACGTGATGTGGTTGCATGCGTGGCCACGCCATCGCCTCTCTCTTCCCCGAAATACATGTCTTCCAGCGACATGTATTCGCCCGCACTGGACCTCAATTTGGGGCACGCTGCCATTGTGCAGCGCTCGCGCTCGCACAGCGTAGCGCGCGCAGAATCTCTCTGGCCAGAGACACCAGACTCGTCTTTTTTTAGCAACACGGGCCTCGACGATACAGACTCCCAGGTGCTCAACCACGCGCATACAGTCAGTCCACTGCAGCGGCGTGGTTCGCTGGGCCTCTCTGGGCTGTCCCCGGCTTACGTTGCAGGCGGATATGTGCGCCATGTCCCGTTTTCGTTCTACTTACTTACAGACTTCTCTCACTAGGACTCCCCCGACCCTCGCGCGCAAGTGCTGAGACTCACTGCAGAGAATGAAGCCTTACGGTGAGTTCACCTTCCGGTCTAGCCTAGATGGTATCATTATGACCTCTGGAAAACACCGAACATAACAGCCACGAAAATTACGAAATCTCTATGAATTTCTCAAAAATGCGGTGAGGTACAAACTACATTGAAGTGCATGCCACGCTAATGATCTTGCCCAGCGGATCACACGAGGAGTTGACACGTGCCTATACGGGACTTTTACAGGTTGTCTCGGCGTTGCAGGCGACTGGAGCTAAAAGAGGCGACGACCCTACCACAGGAGCCGAAGACGATACTGCCGGAGCCGAAGATGATACGGTGGTAATCTCGGCTGCAACCAAGAGCCGTTACGGTCAAGCGAAGTTCACAACTCGCGAGAAGTTCATGGCCTGGCTCAAAGGTGCACGCGGAGCTAGCGAGATCAACGTCGCGCGTAAAGAGAGTGGTGAGGGACAGGAGGGTGCAGATGATGACTCTGGCGGCAGGCAGTGCTGCTACCTGGAGGACGACCAGGGATGTACTGTCTCGCGAGCGCGCATTGATCGCATGCGAGACCACGCACGAGCCATCTGGAACCTTTTTGCAGAGAACAATCGTGCTCCCTCAACATGGTCCCAGGCTCCCCTGGACGTCCGCAACGAATTCCGTACTGAAATGGTCAGCAGATTCCCGGAGCTGCGCCTTTGTGAAGATGATTGGAAAACCGACTACTTGGCAATGAAGAACTATCCGCATTGGCACAAGCGACGCTACCCGAAGACACCGGTCATCAAAGACGAGCACCAGGTCCACGGGCGTGCGTCGCGTGCAAAACGTACCGCAACTTCTTTGTCGCCAGCTGACTTGGAGGACTTGGCGGAGCCAACGGCAAAGAAGGTGAAGGTGGCAGGTACGGAGAGCACGCACGACGGCATCGCCACCGCCGTCGTGGTTGACGAGGGCGAAGGCCCAGATCTTATGGTGCGTCACATGTCACTCGGCCCAGCGGTTTGATACCATAACACCGGAGAAGGCCAAGGTGCCAGGTACCGAGCCCACCTTGCAGAACGGCATTGCAGCCCACCCTGTGGTTGACAAGGGCAAACGCCCGGCTCTTGTGGTGCGTCACTCGGTTCAATGTTTTGCTCCCAAGCTGACAGATGTTAATAGCTAAAAAATGCGTTGTGAGTCGAGGCCGGGCAACACGAAGCCATACTACTCACAGCTATGCTACAGATCCGGCCTGTTCAAAGTCTCCTCACCCGGCGTGGACACAGGGCCGTTGCCCGACGAGCCTACCGGCGCCGGCAACTCGGATACTCCGGGTATACTCACGAGCGACACGATTGACTCCACGCCGACGGCTAGCTCTGTGGATGTTCCCGCGCCGCAAATGGACGGACGGATTGATGTTCCCCCGACGTGCGAGCCAAAGACTCCGCCAGACGCGCTGTTGCCCGCCACGTCGACCTCCTCTGTTAAACAATCTCCGGAGCAACCGACTACAAAGTCGGGCAGCGCGAAGGCCGGAGCCACCAATGTGAAGGTTTACAAGCCCTCGTTGTCGACCACAGCCAGGTACGTTGAGTGCCGTACTGTCATTGGCATATTTACTCACCCGTACAGGAACCTGTGCGGTATCGAGTGGAAGAAAAAAAATCCAACTGGTACAACTGAAGACTTCGCGAACTATTACAATGGACTCTTACCGGGAGCCAGAAAGGTACGGGACCTCGCGTCGGCGTGCAACTCAAAGCTGACGTGTGCGGTCACTTAGGCATTTGTTGAGCAGTCGAAACAATTGGTATGTTGCTCTCGAATTGGCTATCATCTAAACTTACTGACTTGACGAACAGAAAGCCGCCGCCAAACTCGCTGCGCCGGGGGACAACTCGCTGTCCCAAGTCGAGGACTCGCAAGAAATCGACACCCCGATGTCTCAAGGTGACGGCGCACTGGCCTGCCTGGCTGCGACAGCGGCGGAGGTTGCAGCGGCGTAGGTGGGCCGCGCTGCGGGCGTGTTTGCGGGGGTGGTATGTATTTCACCATCTCACTGTGATTCAATATAGCTTACTCTACTTGTTATAGGGTGTATCGGATAGAACGCGACGTGAACACAAGGTACGGCGGGAAGCAGCATCGCGGGGGCACCAGCAGCAGGCGGCGAGGAGCAGCGGGCGCGTGCGCTAGCAGCGGGCGGCGGGGAGCAGCGAGCGGGGGCGGCGGCGTACGGTGCGGGACAATTCGGACTGCGTACGGGAAGAATCGGGATAGCATTCATTTGTACGCTACGAGGGCCGATGGGGGCCAATACAAGCAGTTTTTTAATTCGTTTTAATGAAACCGGGGAGCGCGAGAATGGCCCGTATCCGCCCCAATATGCGCAGGCCGACGAGGGCCACTCAGGCCCGATGCGAGCAGACGACTGAGCGGCCCTGAGTCCACATAGTCCCAAAAATCTGCCCTGAGCGGCCGGGTGGTTGTGGGCCACTCGTGGCCACTCAGGGCCGCGTCGATTCTCTTTTTTTTTTGGTGGAGCGTTTAGTATTCATGGGAACCATGTACTCGGTCGTCGACAGTCGACATCGTCGCCTTCTAGGACCCGCTAGGATAGCCCGGGCATATAGAACCCGCGCAAGTTTACCTATAATCACCCCGAGGAAATGCAGTTACGCACTAAGTGTGGGACTCCAGACATGAGCCGACTCAGGATACTGATGCTCAGCGTCTCCCCCTCCATACTTACCTGTCACGCTGATTATCCTATCCCTAGTGTAGCCTGAGAAGGCTCTATACCCACTAAAACCCCGGCCTCTCGCACCCATTCACGGGGGAGAGTATCTTCCTTCAACAAAGTACCTTTCCAGGTCGACTGGACTAGTTTGGCAGGTATAGCCTTCTTTCCATACCTCCGTACACTAGCTGTGGCGCAGTCCAGACCGAGGCGGTCGTTAATAACCGCCAACCATTTGTTACGGATCTCATCTTGTGAGTGCAACTTTTGATTATCGTGCCCGATCACACGCTCGCAACGCAGTTTCCAAATCAAGTGTGCAGACTCAGAGACCAAGATGCGATACAGCCTGGCATCCCCGCGGACTGGTTTACCTTTAGCATTCAGGAATTCAGCCAGCCCGCAGGCCAAGATGGAGCCCATTGTTGGCCATGTCCATTCTCTGAGCTTTTTGGACCACAACTCGTGGGCCAGCTCCCAGATCTCTTCCCGCCCAGGGGCAGTGCATAATGTAAGTATATGTTCCATGGACTCCGTGCATCCACAGTGCGCGCACACACTTCTCTCCTGTATTTCAGCTGAAAAATTTGGCCGCAGCCATTTGTCTCCAATCATATAGGCGTCGTGCATCGCCATCCAGAGGAAGTATCTCGCTTTCTTCGAGATGTCCTTCGATCGTAGGGACAACCATATGTGCGTATTTGTCGGAATCTTCCCGAAGCACTCATTCGCCGCCACCTTAGTTTTCACTAGATTGGCTTCGGTGCGTTGTCGGGAGTGACTAGACGCCATTTTAATTCCTCTAATCGCTTGGTAGGCAACCGCCTGAGTCACCTCAGAGAGCCGAGCACCTGAGATTTTCAGCAACGGGTCGACAGTCAGATCAAGCTCATCAGGGGTGGCCTTCTGCGCTGCGGCACCAGCTAGCCGGTCAGCTGCCTCATTCCGCTCATGTCCGTTATGACCTTTTACCCATTTCAAGCGGGTGGGGAACTTGCGCTGTCGCAATCGCGCGACCGTAACCTGAATGAGTTGGCGATTGTTGACGCCAATATAGCCTCTATCTTCTTGCCGCTGGAGGTTCTTAGTAACGGCATCTAAGGCATATTTTGAATCAGACTCTATCTCCAACTTACACAACAGTGGATTTATTTCCGCTGCTGTTTTCACAGCTGTGAGTTCTCCACTTTGATTTGACTGTCGCACAGTGTTGGGCAGGCGTATTGCAAAGTTATTCTGGTGATTCTCTGCCACATATCCGCCCGCCCCTGCCGCAGCGTTGTCCGCACCGTTATTGAAGCAGGAGCCATCAGTTGCAATGCTGAGTGTGGGGACTGTAACCGCAGTACCCTTTACAGGTGGCCGTTCGTTCACAACGTCACCCTCCGTGAAGACACGGAATATGTGGGCGAGGGACCCTGTGGTCATCATATGGTCCTCAAAATGCACCCAATCATCATCATCATCATCCGCAGCGTCATGGGGGCCGGCAGCAAGCCTGACTGGGGTCAGCAGCGGGTTCCACTTAGGTGGTAGACAGTCCATGAGCTCTTTTGCTCGTTGAAAGCAGGCATGTGGGTTGGAGCAGTCTGTCTCGTCCCTCTCGCGAGTACAGGATTGGCATGTACATGTGCGTCGTGGGCGGTGATCCGGGAGTTGAAGGCACCGTGCAAGACGTTCTGCATCACCGACAGTATACACATTGTGTGATTGACGTAGACATACACTCAGCCCCTTCATGGAGATTCGTCGCATCCGGGGACCGGCTTCCCTGTGTAGCCAGATAGGCATAGCACGAAGTATGGCATCAGAGAAGGTAAGACCCTCGGGCCTCACCCCATACTTCTTCGCCAGAGAGAGTAAGTCTCGAAGGTCTCGCGACATTTTGACCTTGTGACCAACACTTGTCTTCCATGATTGCAGGAACGGATTGACCTTCAAGTGGGCCGGGATCGTGGTGTCGGCCTGCGGGGTCCGTAACGCGAAAAGAGCATCAGCGAAGTATGCCCAATAGGGTCGGTCAGAACCTAGGCGCAGGTAGGCTTTCAACCACATTATACCAATGGCTTCGTTACGAGCTGATATGTCAAGCAGATTTCTCCCGCCATCACTAAAAGGGGCCAACAGGGTGTCCATACTGACAGGGCTCATTTTCTTCTCATCCCAGATATAGCGCCTGATGCGCTTGCTTAGTCGCTCCTCGACAGACTTTGGCATCCCCTGTACCTGAGTAAGGTACTGTGTCATACCCCCAACAATCATTTGGATGATGAGTCGCCTTCCTTCAATTGTCGGGTGGCTATGATCCCAAGCATCTAGGGCTTTGTCAATTTTCTCCAGAGTTGGGGCCCATGGTCCTTCGGCATCAAAACCATTGCCATACCAGGCCCCAAGAATGCGGATGGCTTCACCCGCACCCGCCACATGGACATCTGTGGGTACGGCCGACCCACCCGGTTTAATACAGCGGGACAGCATCAGGTGAGAACGGTAGTCTTCCTTTCCAATTGGAATAATCTCTGTCTTTTTCACATTGAACTTCGCACGGGCTGCCATGCACCAGTCTTGCAGAATACCTGTGAGATCATCAAAGTCATCACGTTCTGACAGGTACGTTGTCGTGTCATCAGCAAACAATGTTGCAATCACCCGGCTTTCCGTTCCAGGGATTTGGAACCCTTCTAGAGAGGACTTCCGTAGCGAAATGGCTAAGGGCTCTATGGCGAGATCAAAGAGTAGGCAAGAGAGGGGGTCGCCTTGTCGGACACCCCTAGTGATGTCAAAGGGAGTGCTCAGAAAGCCATTTAGCATTACGCGAGTCGTTGCGTGTAGTACAGGGCCTTCACAGTATTGATGAACTCATCAGGAATCCCAAAGGCCGCCATGACCTGCCATAGGTAATCATGGGCTATCTTGTCGTAGGCTTTCTCTTGATCCAGCGCCACAATTGCCCCATTGATTTCGTAGGCTTCGGCATACTCCATTATCACTCTAGTCAGTTTGGTGTGGTCTGAGATCTGTCTGCCAGGGATAAAGCCTGCCTGGTTGGGATGTATCAGCGTCAGAGCTACATCAGCCAGTTTCATCGCTAAGGCCTTCGTGAAGAGTTTGTAATCCGTGTTGAGAAGGGTGATCGGCCGGTAGTTACTAACCAGATCTCTCTCGTTCTTCTTATAGATCGGGCACATCCAGCCCTCTGAGAAGTTTGTCGTTGGGTCCACTCCGAAACCCTCAATGTCATTGAACACCATCGTCAAGAGGCCGACCACGTCAAAAGCCTTTTTGTCTTCCTTGGCATCATCGGCCTTGAAGCGCTCGTGAAGAGCCTTCCAGAGTTCGTAAGTCGCACCATCTATGCCAGCTGCACTGCCATTTTTGGATAGTTTGAGTGCGTCAAGGACATTGTCATCTACTAATTTTGCATGTAGGTTCGCTTGTTGCTCATCAGACGGTTTTGTCTCTATACGGTCGAGGTGTGAAGTGATCTGCTCATTGCGCTCCGCCGGATCGAAGACCATTCCATCACGTTGTAGTGTGTCGTGGTATTCCCGGGCCAGCTCAGCCATCTTATGTGAGTTCTTCTCGACCTGCCCATCTGGCTGTTTCAGGGCATAGATCATGTCGCGTGGTCTCTTTGCTTTATTCGACTGTGCCCAATATTTGCACACAGTTTCACCCTCTAAATGATGTCTCGCAGCAACATTCTTGCGGGCTGCCTGGTGACGTTTTTGTTCCAAACTGGCTATTTGACATGTTATTTTAGCAGCATTGTCGACACGAGTCGCCTCTGATACTGACTCGTTGGACATCACTTTACTCCGTTCCGTTTCGAGGGCCCTCATCTCCCTCAGTACTCGCGGTACGACAGCCTTTTCTTGTTTATGAGCCATGTCCAAAATATCACGCTTGAACTTGCTCCATATTCGCTGCGCATTCTGGGTTTCACTTCGATGTCCACCCAGGCTAGCTGCTGCAGTGGTAGCTTCGTAACCTCGCTCCTTCATATACTTGGTAAGGGGCTTATCATGCAAGAGATGTAGGGGGAACGACCAATGTCCCTTTCCGACGTATGGTGCTGCCTCAGACGAGACAAGAACTGATACTATGTGGTGGTCAGCACCAGGGATCCCGGTGGGTTGTATGTTCCAGTCCCGTGCAGATTCCAGGATAGCATTTGACACGTAGATGCGATCAATTCGTGACTGTGAAGATGGCACCCTCTGCGGGATGCTTCCCATCATCGAGGTAGCCGCAGTGCCCCCTTGAATAAAAGAGTAAAGCTTAGTGTCAGGGAAGGTCGCTCGCCAACCATCCCTTAGCCGGAAGGTTGACTTTAGGTCATCTAAAGCGTCCACAGGGCCGTTTGGATCTCCATGCATAGGGAGCTGGTCAAGAGCATCCTCCACCATGTTAAAATCCCCTAACATGATGTCGGGTTTGGCTTGTCGGGGATGGGACTCAAACCACTGCTGGAGATCAATCCAGAACTGAGCATTATCACTCGGGGAGTTTGGTGCATAGACTCCCAGGAAGGTGAGCACTTCACCTTGTCTCATGCGGGCGGTCGCTAGGACAGCTCGCCCGGGGATGACCTCGGTGACAGAAACAGCTTTAGCTTCAATGAGTTCTTTGTTGAAAACAAAGGCAACACCTCCACGGGCTAACGGGCTGTCTGCGTCTGGGGAGGCCCAGATCTTCAGTCGTTTGGCAAACATCTTCTCGACCTCAGCACGTCGAGCCTCTGACATGTGAGTCTCTTGGACCACTAGTATGGCGATTTTCTTTTCTCGCACAAGCTGATTTACATGGTTCCACTTGTTGTTGCGATGATTAGGGTTGGGATTCCCGTAACCTTTCAAGTTGAGCGACGCTACTCGCACAGCAGCTTTTTTCACACTTTTTTCCTGTCGGCGACGCCTCAATCTAGGCATTCTCGGAGGTTGGGCCTGCTCCGAGTCCCTACCAACGTCATCGTTCATAGGCTCCCCACCAATGTTGTGATCATCAGGTCTCTGTCCCGAGTCAGGGGGTCCCTCCGAGTTATCCCCCTCCTCAGCTGGGTCATTGTGGCGGTGTTCTCTGCTGCCAGAACCACCATCTGTGTGTGGCAGCTCCCTTCCTTGGGGAGCTTGCCTCGTTATACATCCCTCATTGTGGGGGTGAAGCGCTGACTGCGCCATTGCCCTCATATTGGGGTCAGAGCATAGACAGCTCGTTGATGCCGTCTGCGACGACGTGTCCAGGGTGCAATCCACCGGTGCGCTTCCATGTGAAGCATTTGTCTGGTGCTGACTTGCACCATGTGTAGGGGGGTCGTGTTCCTCGCCCGAGGGCCCCCGGGACTCAGGGCTACGCAGCCCAAGCTCCCAACAACCACCCTCTACAGTCCCGCCTACCGTACCACTTCCCCCATCATCAACAGTTCGGCCGGCGGCTGAGCCCAAACCGCTCCGGGGAGCAGCTCTCGATCCACCAGTACCTGTTAAACCGTCAATGTTAGTACTCCAGGAGTATGTGTGTAGTCTATGGTTTGAATTGTTAGTAGCCAATATATGTGACTCCACCCCAGGTCAGCCGCACCCAGAGTTTCAATGTCAATGGAAATAGTTGCCCCCCAGATACGCGCTCGTTTGGGCGAGCAACACGTACCACAAAGGGCTTCCCCACACGGGGAGACTCTACCTACCACAGCCTCAATAGTTGTATTTATACGCCTTCCGCTCTGGTAAGTAGCTTCCTTTGTTCTTGACTTGTCTAGCGGGGCTGTGTGCAACTCCGCAGCGGCGCTCATGTCTTCGGCGTCTGCGTTGTGGCGTAGTCTGCTTTCCAAATTGTTGCAGCCAGGCAGGTTATCCTTGGCGCATATTTTGCCCCAACATGCACAGTGGCAAGTACTCGTGCATCTCTGACCAGAATAGTTGTTGCCCGTCTTGCTTATTTTCTGCCCTTTCTGATTATTATGTCCTCTGCATTAGCGCGAATGTTAGGTCCATAACATCAAATGCACAGATGTACGGAGCGATGAAGGGAAAGAACGTACAGTCCGAAAGGTTCCTCCTATGTGAGTGTATTTGCATATCTCAGACAGTGCACCACGACAATTTGAGAACATGTGCGGCGATAATCACTCATAAGTACTATCCTAGACAGCATGACAAATATATATCTGGGGCCCCGCACTGCTCCTTGACATCTCTGCCAAGGGCTCCAAGGAGGTGATCTGGTGGGCCGACCTCGCGCAGTACGAGGGCGAGATGCGGTGCAGAGCCCGCTCTCCAGACGGCCTCCTCCTGCTCTACACAGGCTGTCCCCGGCACCGGCGCACCGCCACGTATCTCGACCACTCGTTCCTCACGTGTTGGCGTACGGACACTTGGGGTCGACGCGCGTGGACGGGCCTGTGGAATTTGGCGCGCACGAGGCCGTCCTGGGTGCCGGGGGCATCGTCGCCGAGAACTTTGCAACCTCGAGCTGATGCGAGAGGGAAAGTAGACCGTTCATCTCGTCCCGCTGAATATCGGGGGTGCGATGGCTCCCCCGTCCGTGCGTTTGCCTCCAGGAAGACATAACAGGTGTGTCCCTGTCGCATCTCACACTGGCATGTCTGCCTTGCGCACGGCCTATCTCCCAACAGCGTTAGCATAAGCGTCCTCGGTTCGCTTCTCTCCGCAGCCGAGCTCGTATGCAAACGGCTCGAGATGGCTCTGTCCTTGAGACAGACAAGGCGATAACATTAGGTGGAGATCTGTTATGCGTACAAATACACAGATTACCGCAGCACGAGGGTACCAGACGCGCATCGGCGGTCATTGCTCATGCCTAGGGCCTTCCTGTCTTTCCGGCCTTTTAATGGACATGCAGCTCCGATGAAATTCGAACCGTGCAGCCTCGTTTCTTTTGGACATGGTGCAGGCGCGGAACAGCATAGCTCGAATGCAGCGTGACTGGGCTGCAGTCCATCCGGATGCTGAACAGGCGTATCGGCAGTGGCAAGCGTCGAGACACTGCAGGATAAGATCGGGATCACAATCGAAAAGACCACTGTCGAAGTGAATGTCTTCGCAGTATGTGTGGACGGGAGTGAGGTGAGCGGCACACAGCGGTCGATGAAGAAGAGAAGGTCAATGAGGCACTTGAGTGGCCGCGCTTCATCGGTGCTTTGTGCCCGTGTCACATGTCCGTTTTTGGTGAGTGGCACAGTCTATCATGATCATCAACCTGGATAATCACTGCGCTGCATTCCTGCAGGTAACACTGTGTCTATGGAAGAGAACTGAAGATTGCAAGGCTAGTTACGACGGAAGGTTTGTTCGATATATTATTTGGTGATTGAGCATGCGGTCCTCTCGCGCACATGGGTTGGTCTTGTCGTTCGAATACCTTTCCCTAGATAACTAGTATCTCGTAGCACCCACGTCCCATAGGATGAGTACACGGAGAGAGATCTTGACCGCCTCAGCCCGCCTTAGCCGAGATCGCCCGTGGGATGGACTCAACACCCATGGCCGTACGTAGCCTCGAGCTCTCCACTGACTCACGAGATTGATGCCTCGTCTCTTCTTCTATGATTCTTCTGGAACCCCAGTGCGTTCATCGAGAGACTGAGCATGGCCATACTGGCTCTATACTGGTATGCCTCGGGAGCACCCGTTACGTTCTCCATCTTATGTTCAGGTCACTCCCCAAATGGTGGAAAGCACTCTGCGCCGTTTGAAGTGACTCACGGGTACTTGAGTGCCGAGCAGGAAGCATCTCACCCCGTGCAGGGGATCACCATGACGGGAAATTCGTGTTGATTGAAGGAATGCAAAGGTTGCCTGGCGGAAAAGAAGAACGAGAGGGCGTGCGATAGACATGGCGAGGTTCGTCCCGCACCAGGGGTTCCTGATGCAGTGAAGGAACTGAGACCTTGCCGCACCAGAGAGGGTGCTCCATGAATTGCCACCCGTTTTGGCAAGGTCGATGTCTGATTAATGATTCCCCATACTTTGGATGATCCTGCCTGCGGCCTGCATACTCTATCCCCACTTCTCTGTGCTCGACCACCGCCTCGTCACCCGAGACAACGTCGATAATAGTAAGATGGACGCTCCATTTCATCGTACACCGATCTAATTTCAGGAAGTACCACGGACAATATTAGGGTCACATTGGTAGGTCTAGCAATTGCACCGAATGTGTTGCTCTGACATGACTGTTTCGCCTTAATCGAAGTAGGGAGTGGCTATCGCGCCTCCGGTCGCGAATGTCCCAGTACAGGCTGGAAGTGCGGTGCCGGATGGACCACGTACGAGGCGGCACTAGCATATCGAGGGAGGAGAACGCACCGTATGCCTCTTGGACGTCTCCCATTGTCTACACTACCCGCAAACCTCATCGTCGTAATGTGTACCTATACGGCGAGTATCCTCGTTGACTGGAGATCAGAAGACCGCAATCGAGCCTCGACGAAGGTCGTCTAGAGCCTCGAGGCGTCGCTGCGTCCGCTGGTGGATAAAGGCTCGCTACTGGCGTTGCCACTCCATTTTCTTCACATCGAGGAAGCAGGCCTTGATGTCGATACAGACGGGTATATCTTCAGTCTCGGCGTCGAAGTGGATGGCAGTCGACTCAGCTGCCGAATTCACCGGATTTCTTGGCCAGTCCATCCACGTACTCGGGATGGAGCTCCCGCCGCTCCTCGGTCGGTGCTTGGGATCCCGGTCGCGGGATACGGGCGACCAAAGCGGTATCTCCGACCCAGACGACTGCTGCCGGCTTGAACTGCGTGTGGGCGCCTTTGAGCGAGTGCACAGTCAGATTGGCTTGTTCTCCATCTTAATCACTACTCACTTTTCCTTCTTCGGTAAATAGCACACCTTTCGTGAATCGACCTTTGTCGGGTTGACGGTAGTGTCGAGAAGGAAGTTCCGGCTCTGGATATACAGTGAGTATTCACATTAGCACGAGGTCGAGGAGAGCATTCACTGACCAATGCATTGACCTTCTCTTCGTTCGTGCTTTTGTGTGTTCTCACAGCCCATATCGATTCCCAATCACCCTGCCAGTCACCTTCTATGATGGCCTTGAAGCTGTGTGGCGGCAAGCTTGGACGGGGTGAGCGTATTGGAATGGGCCGGGCCCGCTCTACTCGTGTCGGGAGGAGAGGTGGGTCGTCCATCTCGTAGAACTCAAATATAAACGAGATGGGGCGAGGTACGAATGTCATGGTGAATCTCTGAAAGAAGGGTAGAGTGGATCGAGCAATGTTCGAGGATACATAAGCAAGGTCAGCCATCGTCATCGTAGTGATAGCTGCCATACTAAGTACCTTTTCAGGAGACAAGGTGATTGTGGAGTTGTAGTTGCAGCGCAGGTGGTGGTACAAGAAGAAGAACGCACAACCGCGTGCCGGCGCTTCAACGGTCGCGCGTGTGGCGGCGCACGCACGGTTCGTGTCACATACTATTGTGAGTGACGCGCCCCATCGACGTATTCGCCTCGCCGTAGCGATGCCACTCGATGAGGTAATGCGGCTGTTCAGGCTCGGAGTCGGGCTGGCTTCCACTCGAACTCCGAATGTCCCCACAGCCTAAATGAAAGCATGGTGAGGTTTGACATCGTCGTAATATCCCTGGCACTTACCGTTGTTTCAGGTTGGAAGGGATAGCATGTGGGCTGTCGCCCGGCAGCAGACCGAGGTTTATTTCGGGGGAGGTTGAAGTCTAAACAATAATGTCAGTGACCAGCATGATACGGAGTTGTTGCGGATGGGCTAACCAAATGTTTGGCCTCCTGTTCCGTCTCACGTTAATAAGCCAATCTGGAGGTCCCATTTTTCCTTTGAGTATGTCGTGATATTGCTTGAGACGCATCGGCATCGGCGCGCGGATAGGAACGAGTTGTCAGAGTTCTGGCACCTCGTTAAGTGGCAATCTTTGAAGCGACACCTGGATGCGTGGATGGTACTGAGAAGCAAATCCACCCAACTGTCGCCCATGTAGGATGCGCCGGGGACAGAGAGAATTGTTATGATTGGTAACGCGTGATACGGGGAGGATCAGGCTTCCTTGCGCACAGCCAACCGGTCGAAGAATTTCTTCCACTCGAACTGTTGATGGCCGTAGAACGAAGCCAAGCGCTATGTCTTCCCTGTGTTGCCACGAGGTGAGGTACGATGTTATGAAAAAGGTTGCTAATACTCACGCTGCTCCAGATCTGGCCAGACGACTCGTGGGTTGTCGATCGTAGCGAGCTGAGGACCGTCTCATTGAGTGTAAACAAAGCCTGGATAACGATGTGAGTGACCAACGTGATACGAAATCGTTGTAGAATGTTCGACTGACCGAATTGTCACGCTTCTGTTCCGTGTCGTGATGGTTACTCCAGTCATCTGCCCAAATTTCCTCGAGTATTTCCACAGCTTGGGGGAAATGTTGTTGGTCTCTCTGCATGGACGGGCAAGGGCACGTGATGGTTGGAACTTCGTGAAATGCTGAAATCATGTCTGAAGAGGAGAATATATACTTCGGGTATTAATGGTATGAAGTGTGCTGAGATATTTTCTGACCCAAGAATCAGGGGTGTAGGACATGTCGGGGTGAAAGGACGAAGGGAGACGTTGTGGTTGAGTGTTCGTGTCTTATGGGGCAAAGTGCTTTGACAATGGAATCTGATCTGGGTGAGTGGCACCTTTCCTTTGTTCTTAAATCATCAAGTTGAAGGTTCATACGACTCCTTTCGTGCCCATAGGTGCTGCTTTGTCTGTGCGACAATGACGCGCGCACTGTGACATCTAGGTTGGCTCTCTACCACCGTGATTTTCGCAACAGGCGACGCTGGAACGGGCGATTCTATCGGATCATTCTTTGACTGAAGTGGCCTGTTACACCTTGGCTTGTTACTTGTTTTATGTTCTGCATAGCCCGATATGTCATTCTAAGTCAAGTCTGACGACGGTCTCTTTACAGCGCTGGAAGAAGTGACACCAAAACTTCGATATCCTCGATCTGATGGCGCTTCTTGATCGCATGCGACACACAGGACGAACTACACACAGAATCAATGCTACAACGATAGCCACCAATGGATCATCCGGTGGAAGTTGTCTCGCGCGGCCGGAGAATAAGCTCTATGCGCATTTTGCTGATAGGTAGATCTGGACCAGTTTAATTTCCCTTCCGAATCTCGCAGTCTCGTAGATGCATCAGCATTTGTTTTTGTTGTCTCAACTGATAGGTAGACTTACTGCTGACCACTGTACATATGAGCAACGCCTGATATAAGCGTGTAAGCCGAGATCATACCGCAAGATGATGATGTGGCAACTTCGATCGCCTCTGGCCCTCTGCCACCAGCTGGTACGGCGGCAGCTCTCTTCTTCGATCTTTCTCTTCGAGGCTGGGCACCTTGGCCAAGTTCTACGCATAGAGATGCGTCGACATGGAGTCCCCATGGCAAACAAGGATTGTAGCTTCGACTCCTCGCTTGCGACTAGGAGAGCTGATACAGGAGAGAATGGATCGATTATCGCTCAACCTGCGGCCATATGGGTATGTCCTTTGCAGTGTTCTGAATCCACGCAGACTTCGTTGAGGATGGAAGATGCTCTTTTGGCTCCAAATACTCAGTAATCCATGAGTGCTAACGTAGTCTTAAGCAGGCCACCCCGCGTAGGGACAACGTACGAAGGCATTAGAAGCGCTTTCAGTAGCCGGAAAGTCCTGCATATTGTCAAAGAAACAAGTTGAGCGAAGAGCTTCTCGAGGTTCAGAAGAACATACGGTGGAAATCAGGAGGCTGCTGCGTCTCTTTCTCTCAGTACGTTGAAGACGCTCGATCGATCGGCCGCAGGCGGACATGTATCGTCCGTCGGCAACGGACAACGCACCGAGATGGAGACTCGAAAGCGAACTGACAATGGATAACACAGCGGGACGGGGACAAAGCAACACAAGCGAACTACAAAGCAGGGTATGTGATGACGACAACAATGGTGTGGTAATCGCTCGATATAAATACAGGTGCGCTGAGATCAGTCACAGAGGAAACGGTCAGTTGCACTTCTTCTGTGCAAGAAGAAGATGCTCACCTTCTGACGTGCCCGTCTTCTAGTGCTACACCTCCTGCGCGTCGTATCGTACGCAGCGACTGGACTGATTATCCTCCTCAAGTGTAACGGCATCGAGGGCAGAAACAAGTGATTTCTCCTCCTTCGCCGGAAGTATGTCTCGCAATAACCATGCCAGAGCTCTCGGCAATGGGGGCATCACTCTCGTTGTCGGATCCCACTCCAGTATCTTGTTCGACCACCCCAAGATCTCGGCCACATTTGTGGGATTTTCGAGATTGACATCGTCATACTCAAATGTGTCGACCTTGACCACCTCGGACTGTGGAAGAGATGGCAGCGTATCGAGGGAGTCCAGTGGCGACAACAATCCTAGCGACGCATCAGGCTCCTCAATGAGTCCAAGTGCCGGCGGCCACTCCGGCTGCGAGTCGTCGCCCAAGAAGATGCTGAGCTCGGGACATTGTCTGGATGGATGGCCACAAAGTGAGTGCTTGTTCATGCGACATGATCCAGTGCTAGTACTCACTTGCGTCCAGTAAACGCATCGCCCTCTCCAGGGCTATCGACCCTGAATGGGTCGAAGACAAACATTTCACGAGCCTGGATGAAGGAGTGAGTGGCCAACTTGATACGGAATCGTTCTGGGATGACCGGTTCGTCAGACTCCCCCTGCTTCGTATCGTGTTGGTTTCTCCAGGTGATCTCTATGTTCCAGTCGCCCTCGAAGATTTCCCTGTAGCTCGATGGAGGGAGAGTAGGTTTCGGCATGTAAACAGGGATTTCATGCCGAACAACAGGTGCTTCTTGAAGGGATTGCACCATGTTGAGGGCTTTCAGGTGAGTGAGATGATGTTTGGAGAGTGCCGATGAATGTTCAACCTGATTGGTCAGTGTTGAGCACGTCACGATGAAGGGACAAAGAGAGATGTTGGGGCAGGCCGATGTGTTGTCTAGCAGCGTATCCCGAACGGGTGCGTCGGATTTACACGTTTGATGAAGGCGAGTGGTGCCTTGCCTTTGTTCTCAAGCGACGGCTCATGCGCCATCGATATCCCAAAGCTGGGTGATTCTTACAAGCCCAATGCCCTGCGCCGATCACGGAGAAGGGCTGATACCAAGGACGGTATGATATCTTCTCGAGCCTTGAGAGCGGGAGATCCACTTACAGAAGGCATGAGGAGACCGCTGTTTAGTGAAGAACATGTCGTGTGTTAGGCAAGATCCCCGGCGCTGCTTTTTGGTGTCGTCGACGGACGACATGTCAATATATAGAGGAGCTGACAATGGACAACACAATGGTGTGGGGAAAAGGAGTACAGACGAACTACGAAAGCAGTACCACGTAACGACGAGCGTCGCGTATACTGATCAGGACGGTGCGCCCTCAGATGACTTGTCACTCGGAGGAACTAACATGTTGTCTCGATACATTTGCAGGTATTCGTCAGGCAACGCAGTTCATTCTGGCCGGTGGAAGCTTCGAGGGTCGCATTTCTACCATGGAAGGTTAACGTACGGCATTCAGAGAAATTGCCTGACGGCGAAACATCGAACGAAGATAGACAGAAATGAAGGGAGCATCGACATATGCGCTATGTTCTGATCTAGGCAGGTCTAAGTCGATATCCTGTCGAATGGATCGAGCTGATGGAGACTCACGCTTCCAACTCCCTAGGCAACATAGATTATCGTCTCGGTGTTGTGTGGTATATCTCGTCGTTTTCGAATGAAGTGACAGGCCTGCTCGTGGAACCGTCATATTCTCGATGAACAGTATAGACCGGTTCGTGAGCCAAATACCTCTGTGCCGTGCGGCGCTCGTCGTGATACACCACGAGAGAAGGCAGATTGATTGGGTTTATCCTCGAGCCGTTTTTGAAGTCGGTACTGTCATCCTCCATGCACTCGGCCAGCCGAAATTCGCGCCACAGCGCTTGGCACTCTTCGAATTCCTCCCGCGTTGGCCAATTTGGGTCGACACCAGGTCTCGTGTGCGTACTGTGAGGGAACGAGGTAAGGTCTTATTGTCAAAAAGCTAAGTTGAGGCTCACATTTCCATGCCAGGCAGCCAGCCCACCCCAGCGCTTTCCACCCATACGTAGTTCAAAATAGTGTCCGGCCAGAAGTCCTGTGTCTGCATGCTGTGAGTTTTCAATTCAATACGGAACTGTGGTGGGTGTCCGACTGACCGGCGGCTTGAAATCCTGTTCCGTGTTGAATTGTTGACTCTCGTTCCAGGTATGACTCCGCGCCACATTTTCTTGTTTTACAGTCTGGATCCTCTCAGGCACGGAGGCTTGATGAGACGACACATTCGGAACAGTGTGTCTTGAATTATCCGGTGCTGTGTGTTCATGGGGCATTGTAGAATGATACGAGGAAGTGTCCAATGCGACTATTGTAGGTTGGAGTGGGAGGACAGATGAAAGAAGACTTTGAGCCCCGCGCGGACTTTATAGACCCAAGGCGGCTGCACGGCCACTTTGATTGGGCATGCCAAATCCGGTGTTGCATTCCTGCGCGTCTCCAACATCATTCAGTGCGCCAAGACAGGTATGTTTCTTTATCTCTGATGGGTGGCCATAATACATTTGACATGAGACGGACAAGACAGATTCATCCTCTACCATGAAGTATGGCAGTCCCTGCTTTTTGTAAGACGTGGGTCTATATCAGGGACGAACTATGCCCATAACCCTCGCGACAATCCCGACATCGTCCACGTGCTATGCACTGTATACCTATCGGACGTCTCCCATTGTCTAACCTGCCTACAGACCTCATTGTCGTAATGTGTGCATATACGGCGAGTATCTTCTTCGTCTGAAGATCAGAAGACTGCAATCAAGCCTCGACGAAGGTTGTCCCGAGCCTGGAGGCATCGTTGCGTCCGCTGGTGGATGAAGGCTCGCCACTCCATTTGCTTCCCCTCAAGGACGCAGGTCTTGATGCAGCCGGGTGCATCTTCAGTCTCGACATTGAATTGGATGACAGTCGAGCCAATCACAGTTTCCTGACCCGGGGGCACCGCTGCGTTCGCCCGTCCTCTGTGACCGGGATCCGAAATGCCAACCGAGGGGTGTGAGCTCCATTTCGAGTATATCCTTGCCGATGGACTGCATGAAAAGTCTGATAGACTCTCCGGCTGAGTCGAGCCGTTTGTGGCGCCCCTATGAGAAGGTATGTAGTTAGATTGGTTCGTCCTCCATCTCAGCCACTACTCACTTTTTTCTTCGGCACATAGCACACCTTGGTGAATCGACCTTTGGCGGGTTGAGGATGATGTCGAGAAGGACGTCTAGTCTGGATATACGGTGAGTACTCACATTGGACAATCGGGGAGCGCATCCACTGACTAATGCGTTGATCTCTCCGTCCTTCATTTGATGTGTGTTCTCATAGCCCATGTTGAATCCCAATCACGCTGCCAGTCACCTTCTATGATGGCCTTGAAGCTGTGTGGCGGCAAGTTGGACGGGGTGCGCGTATTGGAATGGGCCGGCCCGCTCTACCCGCGTCGGGAAGAGATGGGTGTCCATTCGTAGAACTCAAATATAAACGAGATGGGCGAGGTACGAATTCCATGGTGAATCTCTGAATGAAGGGTAGAGTGGCAAAAGGATCGAGCAATGTTCGAGGATACATCAGCGAGGTCAGTCGTCGTCGTCGTAGTATAACTGCCATGCTAAGTATCTTTTCAGGAGACAAGTAATTGTGGAGTTGTAGTTGCAGCGCAGGTGGTGGTACAAGAAGGGCGCACAACCGCGTTCCGGCGCTTGATGGGTCGACACGGTTTGTATACAGGTCACATGCCATTGTGAGTGACGCCTAGCTTTGTTTTCAAGTTCAAACAGGACTAAGTGCACAGCAGTGCCTATTCGTGTCTCCTCTGACGACACAAATGAAAGATCGGCATATTACCTTAACTTTACATCCATAACTCCCGTTAATTTCCTGGACCTCACACGTCGCCCAAAACATGCTGCATGGATTCACAACTCAATGGATGATGGGCAAGATAAGAAGACGATGTTCAGGGCACAAGGTGCAGTATGCAGAGAGAAAACAGTGGTGCGACAGTTGTTTTACGAGTTATAAATATATCGAGGACTGAAACCAACACTCAGTTTCAGGATCACAATAATATTAATAGCATTGTGGCCGATTCAGCGTCTGAGCCGAGATTCTCCGATGATGACTCCTGATATCGACAGTCAACATATGGCATCGATCACAGTGTGTGGTCTTCAGTGCTTGTCTGCGAGTGAAATATCTTGACAGATTAAGAAACTTCGACTCTTACGTCAAGCAATGAAATATTGGGAAATATGGTCTGACTGCAGGCTGCAAGCACGGGTAAGTTCTCCCTGATTTTCTACACCAGACCACTGCCCCAATAGCGCAGCTTTTAGCCAACATCACCTTATATAGGTACCGCAGTACGGGGAGCCAGATGCGTCCTTGAAAGGGGGGTTCGTCTGATAGGCGGAATGCAGAAGTCGACCGGCAAAAGGAAGCGTGAAGTATTGGCCTGAAAAGCATGCAATAGATACGATGAGGTTCGTCTCGCATCACAGGGTTCCCCGATGCGGTGAAGAAGCTGAACCTTCACGCAGAATCCACCTGTCGCCTACTAATCTTCGCTGATCGGTAGCTCAGACTATATCAGACAATGTACAATAGGACAATAGGACAAGCACGACAGAGACAAAGGACAGGGCCGCTCGAAAAGGAGACAGCCTAATGGTATGAAAGTCGATACATATATACACCACGTACCGAGACTGATTGTCAGTCCCGCAACCTAGTAGAGGGACCAATCAGCCCTATTTCTCGTCCACAGGGAAGCCCACGTACCTCTGCTGAAGTTATCACCCACTCTATGTCCACGCCTTGTCTGTATGCCTTCTGCGCCTGACTTGGCACACAGGAGCGGGGAAGGGTGCTCCGTTGATAGCCGTGCGCTCTGACGAGGACCCTTCAAAGTACGGGAAATCAGGTGTTGATCCGTCCGCAGCCTGCGCACTCTCCATCTCCACCTCGCACCCGTCTTCGACCACTGCCTCTTCATCCAAGACAACGTCGATAGGAGTATATGGACACTCCATTTTGTTGTACGCCGATTCGGGAAGTACCACGGGCCTCATCAAGGGTGTACGAGGTGGGACTGAAATTGTTGGTTGGCACCTCACGACGTCGTTGGCCCATCCCAGGACCTCGTCCATATGCGAGTCTCTCCCGAGATACTCGATGTCGTCGGACTCGGGGACATTGGCCTCGATGGTGTTCAGCTGGTCCAACGACGACAGCGTACCGAGGGAGAGTGATTCCGGCGAGATTATCGAAGCACTCGTCCTGTGCCCGCGATATCGTTCCATTGGAGAGATGGGCTGCTCGGGGAGTGGTACTGGCTCCCACTCGAATGCCGAATGCCCCCATAGCATGAGCCCGAACCCCATATTCTTCCTACATGGACGTATAGTGAGGTTCGACATTGTTGTGGCATCACTGGTACTTACTGTTGTTTGTCATGTGGATGGATGACGTGCGAACTGACCAGTGGCAGACCAAGGTTCGTGTCGGCGAAGATTGAAATCTGAACAACGAGGTCAGTGACAGACATAATACGGGATTATTATTGGGCTGACCGGATGTTTCTGTTCCGTATTGTGTTTGTCACTGTAGTTGATCTGGAGGTCCCACTCTTCCTTCAGCGAATCACGACAGCACTCTGGAGGTATTGTGGGTGTCGGTGCGCAGACAGGGATGAGTCCCCAAGTGTCTGGCACCCCATTATGCCGTCGCATCGTCTCTGAAGCCTCTTGGATGTAGTGATGCATTACTGATGATGGGTGGATGGAACTGAGAGGTTGTTCGAACACAGTGTCGCCGGTGTAGGACGTGATGAGATGAAGGGACAAAGACAGGTGTTATGGTTGGGCTCACGCGTGGATGTTTACAACGAGGCGTATCGGGTCTGATCTAGGTGCGTGGCACAGTGCCTTTGTTCTCGATTTGTTTTAGCGGCTGTGTGCAACTCCGCAGCGGCGCCTGTTTATCTTCGGCGAATCAGTGTTCATTGTGGCGTCTCTCACTGAGTGACATTCTGGTATACTATTCGCTACTGTGGTTCTGGAAATGTATATTGGTGAACGGTCATACTCTGAAATTGACTTGTCGGGCCTTTTCCCGTCTCTCGTCCTTTTTTATTTTCGCTGTGGCTTGGGCGTTAAGTGCTTCTATATTGATTATCCAACAGGTTCTTTTCCCAACTACAGCGAGCCTAGAACACATCTCGCGACCATGAAGCGATTAGATGGAAACAGGTGATGGCATTCAGTCTGCAATACCCAGCCCGTATGTGAGTGTGTTCCTATTTTGCGATTGGCGTTATAAATCAAGATGCAAGTGCAGCGATTCAACCGCTCGTCATGTCAGACCATATGGCGGATGTTTTTGTAGCCTCTGCATCATGATGCACTGACCTCCGGGAATCGATAGGTTCAATGTCATCAAGGGCAGAGATACACCTTGAATTTGTCGTGACACTATTCTGAACGCAGTGCAAATAGCACACAGGGCCCTCTGGTGTGCTTATACGATCAATTTGAAGCGGCCGGATGTAAGTCTTCACGGCTGCGTAGGTGTTGTAATGCGCTCATCTGGAGAATCCAGTTCTGGTTTGTGACCATCTCATGTGTCAGACCTTTGATTCTGGTTTGGCCGCCGTCCGTATCGTGGATATAGTCAGGGACAAATATATTCATGCATGCGTGCGCGCTGGTCGGCCGGATTCTTGTCGTCTCGTACTTAGATGCATGACTATCAACTTTGTGTGAACGTGGTTATATCCGATAATCTCAGATCGCGCGGCGTGCGATGACAATGTGGCAACCGCGATAGCTTCCGCGTCTTGAGTCTGCTCTCCGGGTCCTCTATAGAAGTATCTTGTCAGTGTATGGAGTAGTCTCCTCCACCGGGGAACATATGGGTACAACTGCTGACTGATAAATATGTGGTGCGGATTGCACAGGCTCTGACTTGAACACGGGTATGCTCCCCTCGATTTTCTACGTCACAACCACTTGATAAGACTCTCTGTACAGATTGAAATGAGCTAGAAGTACATCCATGTTATGCAGGGGGTCACTAAGGAGTTCGAGGAGGAGGGCAGAAGTCGACTGACAAAGGCCAAATGATGAAATCGGTCATGATCACCTTCAGACTTCCGCTCTTTTGATTTTCGCCGATCGACAACACAGCAAGATGCATTCAGACTGAAGCGCACAATGAACAACGACACAATGCGATCATGAATGGTATGATAGCCCTTCAGCGATATATAAATATGTTGCATGCTGAGATGCACTCCCAGCCTGCCGCCTGCAACCTACACCCGGCCGGAGGCGCAATTAGCTCCTCTACTTCAAGGGACTCCATGTACCTCCACTCGCTATTGCTTCTCGCCAAGATTTGCACGAAGGGATCGGATGAGGCTTCTCCAGTATGAGATTGCCCGCTCTCGTGATGACCCGCATGGTATCGGTCCTCAGGCATCAATCGTTGTCCCTATGCTCCCCTCTCTCCGCTCCGCACTCTCGTCGACGACCTCGTTCACCGGGGGGAAATCTAGTATGCAGCGATACAACGTCCGAAAGCAGCGAGGGTACGACCACGGGTGTCGGAGGCGTCTGCTTAACCCCTGAACCCCGGTCGAATACCTTATCGGACCATCCGAGCACCTCGGCGACATGTGGGTGACTTCTGATATCCTCGATGTCGTCGCAAATGATGGGATGGACCTTCACAGTGTCAGCTTGCGGTCAAGATGGTGTCAAGTCGAGGGAAGTGAGCGAATTGAGGGAGGACAACGAGCTCAATATTGAGTTCGCCTTGTCACCACGATGCCATGTCTTGGCACAGCTGGTTCCTCGGTGAGCTGCCTCCACTCGAACTCCGAGTCCCCCCAGAACGCGATGCCGAGTCCCGTGCCTGTCCTATATTTCCACCAGGTGAACTTCAATGCTATGGAGGAATTTACTAGTACTCACGCCTGCTTGACAGCAGCTTGGCGAACGTCCCCAATTCTCAGCTCGTTGAGTATAGTATTGATGAAATCTACTGGTGCCTAAATAATGAGGTCAGTAGCCAACACGACACGGAATTTCTGTGGAAGATTCGACTGACCGAGTTTTCGTGCACCTGTTTCGTTTCTTGTTTGTCACTGCAGTCGTAGTCGAGGTCCCGGTCTCCTTCCAGTATCTCGCGATAGTCTGTGGAAGGCAGAGTGGAAGGCAGAGTCAGTCTTGGTGCGCGACTGATCATGATCATGGCAGGAGCCTCGTAAAAGGTATGAATCATCTTTCAAGCTTGGCAGAGGACGGGAATGGACTGAGGCTATATTCGGAAGGCGCTGAGATATCGCTCAGCCCAGGATGCGTCGGGGTGAAGGTATAAGGAGTGAACGTCTCGTTTTATGAAGTAGAGCGTGCGGAAAGGTGTATCAGGGACTCACGTGAGTGATACCATTGTTCTCAATTTGTATGTTCTCCGGAGCGGTGCCCATTTGTCTTCGGCACAGCGGTGTGCGTTGTGGCGTTGCTGGCACTTTCCTACATATATTCCTGGTGTCCCTTTTACTGCTGGGAATTGTGGGCATCCGTTGATCTCATCCTAAGCGATGCTCCGAGTTCAACCACATTAGCTGTTGACATATTTTTCTTATCTCTCATTCCGCGTTGCTCGGCTTGATAGGTCCTTCTGACATCTTTGACCGCATCATGCCTATCGTCTATCCACGCAGTGTCAAGGCTCAATAAGCCCATATACATCAACTGTGTCCTCACAGAGGCCGAGTTTCCTGATCGCGTTGGAAACATGAGGTGAATTCCACATTAGTCACCCTTGTTCACCGATTAATTACATCAGAACAAGCCGGAATCAGACTGAACGGAATGCCGGACGATATCTCGAGAAGAAAGTGGGAAACGACACAAGAAACATTACACAAGTAGAGAACGATACAAGGGTAGATTTTCCATCTTCAAGGCATAAGCATTATGTTACACACTGATGGATCCTAGTCATCGCAGTATTTCTCGTTCAAGAGTCAGGCATCGGCGCGTCCAGATGCTCTGCACCCCTTATCCCCAGTTCCCATCTTCGTTGACCACTTGGTCAATCGCGGCATTGGTGGCTTGTCCGATCCGCTATATGCCTGTTTGGTAGTAGAGTGGGCAATATTGTGCGCGTCGGGGGAATTGGCGTGACCGCCGGGTCCCCTTCTAACGCATCGTCCGACCATCCGAGCACCTCAACCACATGGAGGTGCCTGCCAAGATCCTGAACTCACTGCAGCCGACAGCCTCAACCTCCGCACCTCGAGTTGTGGCAACGAGGATACGGTGTCGAGTGATGATGTCGACGATATCGACGACAGCGACGAGCTGGAATTATGACCACGGCGTCTCTCCTTGCGCACCGGAAGTCTATACTCCGGGTCCCACATGGACTTAGAGTACTCCTGTGGCGTCAGACCGACTTCCGTATTTTCCTGTACGGCCATGAGGTGAGGTTCGAGATTATCGCAATTCGTTGGTACTCACGGCAGTTCAGCCTGAACAATACATGGGCTACGGATGCATAGTCGGCTAAGGACGGTCTCGTCGAAGACCACTGGAGCCTAGATAGCAATGTAAGTGGCCAGCATGATACGGAATTGTTGCAGAATATTCGACTGACCGAATACTCGTGCTCCTGTTTCGTTTCTCGTTGTTCACTGCAGTCACAGTCATACAGCATCGCCCAATCACGTTCAAGTATCTCCCGGTAGCTCGCGGGAGGTAATGTCGGTCGTGGTGCGCGGATGGCAGGAGCTTTGTAAAATATTGTAGTCATCTCTGATGTGCAGGTGATCATAGAATGCAGGTAATGCGTGCTGAAGGTTCTCCAACTGAAATGTCGCTGGCGTGTTGGGGTGAAAAGACAAAAAGGACTGTTGTGGCTGGACGCTTTATAGGACCGAGCGTCTGGGCGGCCAAGCCCACGTAAATGGTCATCTTTGTTCTCGGTTTGTTCGGCGGGGCTTCTCTGCAGCGGCGCCTACTAACGGGAGGCGGAGGTGTCTATTAGGGCATTGAACATGTTGTAATCATTTGATAATACATTGTTACTATTGTTTCGAATGTTTAGGCCGGTGACAGTCTTCCGGATACCCATGCCTCAGCCAATCAGATCGCGAGAATAAGCCTGTTTTGGGAAATATACCGAGCCTAAACATTCGAAAAAATAGTAACAATGTATTATCAAGTATTTGCCTGCTCTAACAGGGCCTCCCGCCTCCCGTGTAAGTGTCTTCGGCGAAGCAGTGTGGCGTCGCTGTCTTCTTCCGTTCGCACTTGCCTAGGTGATGTTCCTGGAAATCCGTTTGCTGCTGGGTATTGTGCAGCAACGGGAATCTCTGAAACTCTGCCTGAGTGGTGCTCTGAGTCCAACTACATAAGTTCAAGTTTGCAGCGTATCACGTCGCAAGTCCTTCTGACATATTTGACGGCATCGTTGCTATTGCTATAGCACAATGGCAACATCAAAATTCCCCAAATCCCTATCCCTCATCACTCTCCGACGGAGTTGCGATTTGAGAAGGAAATACAGGCATAGCCTACGGCATGAGTGATACTTGGTATGTGCGGAGGAAGTGTCCGTCATTGAGCATCATGACACCATGAGGACAGCCCTGACGAGAGTAATTTGAGGCATCGGCCTCGTTGTTGCATCCCACACCAGGATCTCGTCCGACCACCGTAGGATCTCGGTGTTATTGGTGGCATTCTTGAGATCGTCGACGACTCGTGGTCCTCGACCTTGCCGACCCGGTCGACGTCGGGCTGCGGCAAGGACAACCACCTATCGGAGGAGTTGAGGGTGATAAGCGCTCCTTATGACCTTGGTGATTTACTGCGAGGAATCAAGTGGTGAGTCTTTCCACAAGGCGAAGCCAAGATTACATGTGCCTAGACACGGAATAGGTGAGCGGCCCGACTAACTGTCTGGTCATCAAAACCGAGCGCAGGTAGCCACTCCACCGGCGGGTTGCCGCAAAAGAGACGGCAGAGCTAAGTACATTGTCTAGATGACTGCAAAGTGAGTTCCTGTTTACTATGCGACATTCATTTAGTGCTAGTACTTACGTGCGCCCGGTAGATGCATCACCCAAATTCCAGGGTGATCGACTCTGGATGGGTCGAAGACAAAGACTTCAGGAGCCTGGACGACAAAAGTGAGTGGCCAATTCAGCACATAATTGTGTAGAATGTTCGACTGACCGGTTCGTCGGACTCCCCCTGCTTCGTATTTTGTTGGCTTCTCTCTATGTCCTGATCGCCCTCGAATAGTTCCCTGTAACTCGAAGGAGGGAGAGTGAGTTTCGGCATGTCAACAGAAATTTGATGCCGAACTGCAGGTGCTTCGTGGAAGAATTGCACCTTTCAGGTGAGCGAGATGGTATCTGGAGAGCGCTGAAGAGTTGGCATCAAGGTTGACTTCCGTGGGAGGCGCGAGGGGGTCAAGCCAGAATAAAGGGCATATCGCGTCGTGGACGGGATGGTAATTGGATGAGCCTTGGCCTCGAGTCGCATTCGTCTATGAGTGTCCTCCAGATCCTCTGATTGTCTTCCGCTGTCGGTTTCTCGTTGGCATTGAGTGGCAGTGGGGGCTGAGGTACACATCCATTTGCGGCCAACATGGGGAGTGCGGCGGGGAGGTGTCAGTGGGGAGAGCGTTTGCTGAGTGGCCAGTATCGAGCACGTCAATATGAAGTGAAAAAGAGATGTTTCAGCCTGCAGGTGCACTTCGTACAACGGTGTGGCAGCGTATTCCGAACGGGTGCATCAGACATTTGATGAAAGTTCTGTGCCTTTGTTCTCGATTTGTCAAGCGACTGCTCATGTTCCTGGAACTCGATGGAGGACGTATCGGTCTCGGCTTGCGGGTAGGCATATCATCCTGAGTCGCGTGTACTTCGAAAGGCTGCATCATCGTAGATGTCTTCGGAGGTAAGAGTGAACTAGGGATGGCTTGCAAGGAGTGCCGGGTGACAGCAAGAACTACCGCTATGATCACTCCAGCCGGGAGTCCTTTCACAAGGCAAGGCCGAGATCGTATGGATTCCTAAATACAGAAACGGTGAGTTCATGACTGACTGTCTGTTCACCGAAGACTTAGTCTGTATGCACTGTCCGTTGGGATGTCTCTGGACGGTTATCAGCCATCGGTCGCCGAAGACATCGCACGTATATGTATTGCAATGGTGGGGGCGATAAGAAGACAGTGATGCCATCGTGGACAAGGGCTGCAGAAGATGTGATTGCTGACTTTCGACTTCTGGCCTGGTGTTGGAGCGGTGCGAACCGAGGTGGAGGGAAGAACAGTAGCCATGGTGCGGGATGAATATGGGTTCAATGATGCAGCAGCTATCGCGACAAAGACGACTGAAAAAGTAATGTCGAGTCATTTGCGGGGGGTAAGTGATGAAGGGTCTGTCGTTGGGGAAAGGAGATAGTATTTGGACATGCTCACAGCCGTGGATTTATAGGTGCGGAGGATCAAGCGATAGAGTGTTTTGTTTTCGTGACGTGAAAGCGGCGGTGAGTGGCCTGACAATCCATCTATTGTCCCGCTTGTGCAGACTTTGCACAGGTCACCAAGCTAATGTACATGTGAATATTGACAGGCCCAAACGGTCTCAAGGCGCCTTACCGCATCTTGTGTGCCTACAAAAAGCTGTGTCAGCCCGGATGTTAATATGACGACTCCGAGCTCATATACTTACGCGCAATTGGAAGCCGGATTGATTAGCCTCTTTGTGACCCAGTTCTGTGAGGGCTCGAGAATAGATCAGATCTATGCAGGTTCTCGAACCCCCCTTGCTGTCGTTGTTCGATCCTCTGGGGAAATGATAAGTATTCGAGGAGACTTTGTCAAGTCGGCCTGGGCATCGACACCGACTTGGATGCGCAATTGATACTAGGGTCGGTGTGTCACTGGCAAGACATATCACTGCGTGCAGGGTCCGCAGTACCGAGTCGGAACATCAAAGGAACATTTGAGCTCCTACGTAAAATGTGTCTAGCGTGTCTTGAGACGGAACATTTTGAATACATTTTGGATATTCTCACAATGTTCAGCCACAAGCCATTGTAGGAACAGTGAAAATATTTGTGCTGGGAACATTTAAATTTATGCTAGACAGAACATGCCATGAACATTCAAATTGTTTTCACTGGGAACATTCAAAATGTTTGGTGGAAGAACATTGTAAACTCATTTGATATATTCTCGCTCCACTCATTGTGTACTGGCACTCGAGGTAGCCCAGGGCTATGAATCGAACAATGAGTGGAGTGAGAATATATCAAATGAGTTTACAATGTTCTTCCACCAAACATTTTGAATGTTCCCAGTGAAAACAATTTGAATGTTCATGGCATGTTCTGTCTAGCATAAATTTAAATGTTCCCAGCACAAATATTTTCACTGTTCCTACAATGGCTTGTGGCTAAACATTGTGAGAATATCCAAAATGTATTCAAAATGTTCCGTCTCAAGACACGCTAGACACATTTTACGTAGGAGCTCAAATGTTCCTTTGATGTTCCGACTCGGTACTGCGGACCCTGCACGCAGTGTATGTCCAGAATACCCGTCAGTTACTATACTGCGTATAGCTGAAGACATCACCTCGGGGTACTCTTCAGACTGCAGCTGAGTTGTTGGTACCCGACGGGAGATGTCGGGCGATCGGCCCAAAGCGTCTCGGCGTCTAATCTGTCGATCCACCAGGCTTACTCTGTCGACCTGCAGGCTGCGTTTGATTTACTAGTAGTCACGGTCGTGCTTGCTATCTTCATTATATACTGGTCTGCCAACACTGTATGTGTAAACTCCCAGAAGACGTCGACAATGGAATACGCCGACGCATATAAGGCCATAACGCCGACTACCCAAGACATCCGCGGGACTATGATGCGGACATGTGAGACGATCTGGGTTCATTGCAGGTGGCTATGGAGTTTGCGCTCTTGTGAGTACTAGATCCAGCATCACAAGGTCTGAGGTTCTCAGTCAAGCTGATCACTCGCGATCACAGGTCCAAGTATCGTGCGTGCTGATCAGGACGGTTGTGCCCTGTGAGTCCAATGAATTGTCGTGCGGAGGATCTAAAACATTTGTAGGTGTTTGTCAGATAATGCAGATCCATCTGGACGGTGGAAACGCGACGATCGCACTCCCTGCACGGAAAGGATAACATACTGCATCGAAGGAAACTGCCCGACGACGAAACATTCAACGAAAAAAGAAAGAAATGAAGATAGAGGGTACATCGACATATGTACTATGTTATGATCTAGGCAGGTTTGAGTCGATATCCTGTCGAATAGATTGAGATGATGTAGACTCACACGCTTCCGACCCCCTAGGCCACATAGCTTCAACGTCTCGGTGTTGCGTAGTAGATGTTGCTGTCCTTGAACAAGATGACAGCCTGCTCGTGGAACCACAACATTCGCGAGGATCAGTATAGACCGGCTCGTGAGCCGAACACCTCTGGTCGCTCTGTGCGGTGCGGCGGTTGTCGTGACCCGCCACAAAAGGCGGGTTGACTGGATTCATCCCCAAGTCGTCTTTGAAGTCCGTATTCTTCTCCTCACTGCACTCAGCCAGCCAAAATTCGCGCCACAGTGCTCTGCAATCTTCGAATTCCTCCTGTGTCTGCCAATTCAGGTCGACACCAGGTCTGGTATGTGTACTTTGCGAGAACGAGGTAAGATATTTCGTAGTCACAAGGCCGATTCAAGGCTCACATTTTCATTCCAGGCAGGCAGCCACCCGAGCACTGTCCACCCATACGTGGTTGAAGATTGTATCAGGCCAGAAGTCCTGTGTCTGTATGTTGTGAGTTTCTCTATAATACGGAACTGTGGCGGTTGTCTGACTGACCAGCGGCTTGAAATTCTGTTCCGTATTGAAGTGCTCACTCGCGTTCCACGTTTGACCTCGTGCCACATCTTTTTTTACAGTTTATATTCTCAGGCACGGAGGCTTGACGAGGCGGCACATTTGGAAAAGTGTGTTCCCCGGGCATCGCGAATGATACGAAGTGTCGAGTCTAATGCGACTGTTGTAGACAGGAGTGGCAGGACGGATGAACGAAGACTTTGAGCCCTACGCAGACTTTATAGCCCCAAGGCGGCTGTACAGCCATTTTGATTGGACATGCCAATCCCGCTGTTGCATCGTCCCGTAGTGGCAGCTTTGCACTGACATCGTTCTGAGGGTGTCGCGTCTGATGCACCAAGCCACGTATGTATGTTAATCTTTGATGGATAGCTATAATACATCTGACATGAGACGGACAACACAGCTATTTCCTCGGCCATGAAGTACGGCAGTACCTACTTTCTACACGACGTGGGTCCATAGCAGAGACGAGCTACGCCCATGATTTACCCTCTCGATAATCGGGGGACCGACCACAAGCTATGCACCGTATTACTCTCGGACCTCTCCCATTGTCCATCAATCACCCTAGTTACAGACCTTATTGTCGCAATGCGGTGAAGATTCTCTTCGTCTGGAGGTTGCGAGGCCAAACTTGCGATCAGAATAGAGGGCGCAACAACAGACTGGGGCCGCAATTATGCCTCGACGAACGGCGGGTGATCGGGAGTGACAACTACACCATATTTATCGCGCAGATGGTTGTCCCGAGCCTGGAGGCGTCGCCGTGTCCGTTGGTGGATAAAGGCTCGCCACTGGTACCGCCACTCCATTTGCTTCTGCTCGAAGACGGTACAAATGGGTATATCTCTGGTCTCGGCATCGAAGTTGACGGCAGTCGACTCAGCTGCAGAGTTCACTGGATATCTTGGGCAGTCCGTCCACGACAATGTACCCGAAATGGAGCTCTCGCCACCCCTCGGTTGGTGTTCGGGATCCCGGTCGCGGGAGGTGGGCGAACGTAGCAGTGTCCCCGACTCAGACCATTGCAACCGGCTTGAGCCTCGTGTGGCGCGCCTGTGAGCGAGTACGAAATCAGATAAATTCGTTCTCCCTTTCAGCCATTACTCACCTTTCTTTCTTTGGCAAATAGCACACCTTTCTGGAATCAATCCTTATCGATTTGAAGATGGTGGCGAGATGGAAGTCCTGGCTCTGGATAGACGGTGAGTATTCACATTGGCACGAGGTCGGGAAGAGCATTCACTGACTAATTCATTGACCTCCTCTTCATTCGTGCCTATGTGTGTTCTCACAGCCCCTGTCGAATCCCAATTACCCTGCCAGTCACCTTCTATGATAGCCTTGAAGCTGTGTGGCGGCAAGGTTGGACGGGGTGTGCGTATTGGGATGGGCCGGGCCCGCTCTACCCGCGTCGGGAGGAGAGGTGTGTCGTCCATCTCGTAGCATTCAAATATGAACGAGATGGGGCGAGATACGAATGCCATGGTGAATCTCTGAAAGAAGGGAGTGGGCGCAAAGGATCGAGCAATGTTCGAGGATACATAAGCAAGGTCAGTCGTCGTCATCGTAGTGATATCTGTCATACTAAGTACCTTTTCAGGTGGCGAGGTGATTGTAGAGTTGTAGTTGCAGCGCAGGTGGTGGTACAAGAAGAAGGGCGCACAACCGCGTTCCGGCGCTTGATGGGTCGCGAGTGTACACGGTTCGTATACAGGTCACATGCTTTGGTGAGTGACGCCGTAGCTTTGTTTTCAAAAGTTCAAACAGGACTAAGTGCACAGCAGTGCCTTTCTATGTCTCCTTCGACGACACAGATTGAAAAATACGGCCTATTAGGACAACTTATAACATCCCGTCAATTCCTACACAACGCCCACAAAACGATATACGGATTTACAACGCAATGGACGACGAAGAATGAGACAACAAAACCAACACTCAGGGTACAAGGTACGGACAACGCAGCATATGCAGAGAGAAACCAATGGTGCGATAGTTGTATGACGAGATATGAATATGTCGTGTACTGAAACCAACTCCCAGTTTCGCAACCTGGTAAGGAGAGCAGTCAGCTCTCGATCTTTCATCGTGAGATGGCGCGTATGCATGTACCTATCCGCGTGGTCTGAAAATCATCTACTCTCGTGAGGGTGTGGAACCTCAGGCGTCGACTCACTCGTATGCTCTCTCTTCGATTTGCACCCTCGCCGAGCACTGCGCCTTCTCTAGCTCCCCGTACACCGGCACAGCATCAGGTAGCAGTGAGGACACCATCATGGGTGTCAGAGGTATATGCTTGACCACCGGATCCCATTCCAGTACCGCGTGGGGCCGACTTCCGAGATCCTCCATGTCATCGCACGCGATGGCATTGGCTTCCACGACGTCAAGTTGGGGCAATGAAGATGTCGTATTGAGGGAGGATAGCGACGATAGCGACGACAGTGAGCTCAACGAGGAGCTCGACTTGTCGCCGCAATGCCTTTCTTTCCGAATAGCCAGCTGGTCAGGTAGTTCCTTCCACTCGAATTTCGAGTCGCCCCAGAACATGAGGCCGAGTCCTGTGTCCCTGTTTGCTGCGAGGTGAGGTACGACATCATGCATAGGGTTACTAATACTCATGCCTGCTCCAGATCTGGCCGGACGACCGGTGGGTTGTCGATCCTGAGCGAGCCGAGGACCGTCTCGTTGAAGATGGACAAAGCCTGAATAACGACGTGAGTGACCAACGCGATACGGAATTGTTTTAGAATATTCGACTGACCGAATGTTCACACTCCTGTTCCGTCTCGAATTGGTTTCTCCAGTCATGTTCAAGATCCCACGTCCCGTCAAGTATTTCCCAACAGCTTGGGGGAAGTGGAGTCGGTCTCTGTACACCGATGAGCACCGGGCGCGTGATGGTGGGAGCCTCATAAAATGTTGTAATCATCCCTGAGGAGGAGGATGTAGACAACAAGTCAGGTATGATGCAGTGTGCTGAGATATTCTGACCCAAGTATGACTGGTGTAGGATACCGTCGACGAATCTTCTGCCAACTCACGCGTATGGGGGTGACCTACCAAGGGACGCAGAACGACACAGACTGGGCGGCGCGCTCGCGAAGAAGTTGATCATCTGCGATCATAGGAGAAAGACGTTAAAATTGTATCGTGGGATATGTCATGGAGTATCAGGCAAGAGATCTAGCGTCGATTGGCCTGTGGGAGTACTTTATGCATCGTCAAACGATGCATACACATCCCGGGACGGACCTATACTGCTGAAGCCCTGACAGGTTTACTCCTTGCGCAGGAGAACGCAGAACGTAGTATATTCAAGGGAACCATAAGAGAAAGAAATATTTGAGGAAGCTGGGAGGGACATCGGACACACAACTAATACCGTGTTCTGATCTAGGTAGGTCTCAGTTGACACGCTGCGGAATGAAGTGGGCTGATGAAAACTTACCCGCTACAGGTATGTTGCTTACGATGGACACGCCCAACGTCTCGGCGTTGCATAATTTAATGCGATGTCGTTGACTGGGATCGCTGGCCTCATCGAAGAACGGACATCTTCCCTAACTGGCTCGTAATTCTGGAGCCTTTCCTTGTCCTGTACCCCGTGGGTCTCGTGGTATGCCGAGAAAGAGGTCAGACTGGCCGTATTCACTCCCGGCGATTCCAGCAAATTGTTTGCGAAGTTTGCGCTGTCATCCTCTGTGTGCGGGGCGACCCAGAAATCACGCGTCATCGCAGCGCATTCCTCGAATTCCTCCCGCGTCGGCCAATTCGGGTTGGCGTCGGGCATGGTGTGTGTACTGCGAGAAGTCAGGTCTGGTCTGGTAGTTGCATATCGAGTTGACACTCACATTGGCATCCCAGGAAGCCAGCATACCCGTGCATTATACACCCACACCGGGTTAAGGATGATGTCCAGCCAAAAATCCTGGCTCTATATGTTGTGAGTATACAATTTGACACGGAGTTGTGGCGAGTCCCTGGCTCACCAGCGGCTTGAAGTCCTGTTCCGTGTTAACTTGTTTACTTGCTTTCCAGGTTTGATACCCCGTCTCTGTTGTCCATGCTACATTTTCCGGCGCCACCTTTACTTCAGGTGCTATGTACCCTTGCACCGTCTCCTGCACTCTTGTCTGAGCGCCCTGAAGCAGAGAGGCGAGACGAGGTGGTATATTACGGGCAGTGCGCATGCGCCTTGGTCTCGTTGAGTCGCGGCATTTCCCGGACATTGTATCAAAAAGACACGAGGATGTGTTGGAGACCGGATACGGCGATATGCTGCGATGGTGAAGGTCTGAAGCAGAGGACAGACAGATGAAGACCTTGGACTCGGCACGCGCTTTATGGACGCAGGATGTTGGACTTCGACGGGCTCGCTTAGCGTCCGTGCTACATGCCAAATCCGGCGTCCCATTGTTCTTCTCGGTTTCTACTAACCGGTAAAGGCATCTCTTTCTGGAATCATTCGAGATCCGAAGGTGTGCGAAAACATGTAATGTGCCATTGTTATCATCTGTTGTTGACCGATTCAGGAGACTACGGTCGCAGAACATCGTTTATCCCTCAGCTTAGATATGGATGTCCGCCTTCGACGGTCCGTAATAGTATGTTTGACACGAGACATTCAAGGCTAATACAAATATCTACAGATACTTATATGCTGGTGATTCGACACGAGCAAAAATCAGTCAATCACCTTCAGCTATTCAAAACAATGGGCTCACCTACGCAGTACGGCTCATACGTTTTATGCCCACGTCAGATACATGCCGTTCATAATATAACCCTCTCGAGGATTCATCAGCACGCCCCAGAGGCTCCCCTTCTTGACATCTGCCAGCCATCTCCTGGAGGGCACTGCCGTAGATGGATCCCATGGCTGAGCCTCAACGAATGGTGACCTTGCTCCGAGGCGATCTGGAGTGATGGCGCCAATGAGACGGTCGCGCCGTAGAGTCTCCTGTGCCTGGACACGGCGCCGCACCTGCTGGCGTGTGTGGGCCCATTTCTGCCTCCACCCCATCCGCCTTACTTCGAGGACGCATGCCTCGATGTTAATGCAGACTCCAGTCTCGGCACAGGAATGGATGACAGGCGACTCAGGTGCAGAATCTACTGGACTACCCAGGCAGTCCATCCACGAGGATGTACTCGGAGTAGAACTGGCCTCCCGGAAATAGGGGGACTGGAAGACACGGCGAGGCGGCGAGTGCGGTGGGGTTCCCGGCTCCGACGACCACAGCTGACTTAAGCCATCTGTGGCGTGCCTATGAGCAGGTACAAGGTCAGACTGGTTTGCTCTCTGTCTAAGTCACCACTTACCTCTCTTCTGGTGAGATCCAAAACGCGTCTGGGGAATGAACCCGTATATTGTTGAGGATCGGTTTCTACATGTTCGGTGAGTATATACATTGACACGAAACCGTGGAAGTCAACCACTGACCAGTGCTTCGACTTCCTCTTCTTGCGTGTTCATGTATGTACTTGCGTCCCCTGCCAGAGCCCAATTGCTGTGAATGACCGTCTGGAAGCTCTCAGGCGGTAGAACAGGGCGGGGTGCCTTAATCTCAATTGGATGGACTTGTTCAAGCCGCACCGGGAGTAAAGGTCGGGGTGCATCAACCAGACTTGGATAGACTCGCTCAAGCCGCGTCGGAAGTAAAGGCCGGTCCTTCTCGTCGTAGAGTTCGAACAGGAATATGGGAGGACGCGTTGCCATCTTGTGACAGATGGGGAATGGGGATGGTGGCCACAAAGAACTAGAAGTGTTCGAAGTCATGAACAAGGTTAGTTCTCATTTATCAAGGTCCTCGTTGTCATGCTAAGTACCTTACTAGGTTTCCAGGACTGGAGGTAATAAAGGGCGAGGAAAAGCGCGGTTGGTTGTGGGAGAGAGGCACCTAAGCGCGCGATGGCGCTTTGTGGGTCGCGAGTGTGGCGTCAAACGCGGTTCGTTCACAAGTCACATGCTAAGTAGACAGGCGGACGCATTGTTCATCTTTTAGATGGCTATACTACATGCTTACTGTGTACCCCTCCTAGCAGGTTCTGCTTACGGGCATAGGACGCGGTCGCTCAATAATAGAGGCACACCCAGGGAAGTGACATTGAATTTCTTGTTCTCGCACAGAGGTCTGAGACCTCGTGTGCCTGCCCTTCCTGTCTTGATTTCGGGACTCTGGTGGTTCCATTCTGTCCTCATCGGTGCATAGAGGGACAACAACGCGTGCTTCCCGATAGATCTCGGTCGTGCGTCTTGTGGCGTAGCTTTAAACAGCATTCAAATCGTCTTCCTCCGAATTTGGAATGCTCGGAGGACAGCGATCATTGCCGCAGAGCAAGTGGGGCCCGGTGTGCTGGATGCGATCCGCAATGATGTGTGAGTTTTTCTCCAGCCTTGCGGACCCAATTTTTCGCCGTTGACGGAGGCATGCGCTACGTTCTACGTTTAGGATATCATTGTTTCCTTTCTTCCCGGCTTAAGCGACCTCCTTGCGCTCTTCAAGTCTGGGTACACCTATTATCGTATACACGGTTTTATTGGTTTGTTCTTCATGTGAGCTTTTACTCTGTTCGCATGCCATGAAGCCGCATTGACATGTCCTGGGTTCGCATCCTTGTGAATAGTTGTGGCCTGTATCATGGATCCCACTTGCACTGCGTGAAGATGTCAGGGATGACCAACGCACGACGCATTCCTCAATCGTGATTCGTCCCAAGATAACCAAGTGGTAGTTTGGATGTCGACCATCCCTTGTCCACTCAAAGGACAGATTAAACCATTGTCTGCTTGCGAGACGAACGAAGATGCTTGAAATTTGACTACAGCGACTTGGACTTTGTCGACTTTTATTTATCCTAAGGCTACTAGAGGCGTCGCGTTGAGAGTAATCATCTGGCCAATGTAAGACATGTGAAGGACGTGTTGTCCCCAGCGCTATCGTGGCCGTTATGCAGTGTATGCCAGTGACTCTCGGCTTCGGACTCGAACGTTACGCCACCCGCTTGCCAGTACTGAGCACCGAGCTGTATATTAGGCGCTTAGTACTAGTAGTCAGTCCGACTCAGTCGAATCTCAACCACATACTTGATCGTCGTTCAGACACTGTCGTTATTCATTCCCACATGACCCAGCGCACAATATATGCACTTCTGCGGTCGTTGCTTCCCTAGTGGATAGGAAGGATCAACATCGGTCGTGACTTTCTTCGCATTGGGCAAAGTCCCGAACTTTCAGCGGCTCCTGGACAACCACAACCGTCATGAGTATTGCATACCATACACGGCCGTGGGCAAGGATTGCGACGGCGAATAGGCATATCAGCACGTTCAGGGCGGCGCAGAAGTTCAAGTTCCTGAGCACTCAAGGTGAGTGCGCAGGTTTTCACAATGTCCTGGCGCCTTCCACTCGGCCTCAGGCTTCGGCAGCCACCTTCTAATTGCACTCAAACCGCTGACAACCACATTGTACGTTTATAGCCTCAGCATTCTCACCCCGCACCACCATGTCGACCCTTCACAAGTTCGTCTTGTACGCCCCGGACGTGAACGACTCTTTGCAGCGCCGACTCGCCGTGCGGCCTACACATCTCGAGAATGCTCACAAGTTGACTCTTGAGGGTTCTCTTGGTGCGTAGACTAGCGATACTTTGTCCGATTGAGCTTATCTATATGTTCTGCTACGAGCAGTTTCAGGAGGTGCTATGCTGTCGCCGGAGTCCATTGCCTCGCCCACGGCCGAGAAGAAGATGGTTGGTTCGGTCATCATCTATGCTGCTGAGAGCTTGGAGGCGTGCAGGAAAATTGTGGAGTCGGACATCTACTACACCTCAGGTGTGGTACGTGCCTCTCCAGGGTTACGTGGTCTGAGATGGAACACTGATTGACATCTTCCGGCAGTGGGACAAGGAGAGCTTGGTTCTCCTGCCGTTCATGGGGGCATCTTTATCTCCTAAGCCAGACGCGTCATCCAAAGTGTAGAATCGATTCACATGACAAAGCCAGATGTATATCATTCTTGTGCTATGACAGGCCGAACCTTTGACGCTGCATGAGTGCTGCAAGATTGTCACTGAACAACTAGTCATCTTGTTTACAGCGCTTTGGATCGATGAAGAATACAATTCTTCCTTTTAGCATTTTGCATCAGGCTAGTGCAACACTGGTGTATCCCGTGAAGTGGTGAGAATGACGAACAGGTGTCGATACTTCATAGACGTGCTTCAACAGTTCAACCTTTGGTGTGTCATTTCTCATGATGCTCCTTCGATTTTCTGGTTAAACAAGCTTAATTGCTGTAGCAGTTACCAACCTCTGGCGCAGGTTAGCAATAATTCCACGACTGTTTCCTTGATTGAACGTGAACCGTACCCAATATCTTTGCTCTCTTACGAAATTTGGACGGCACATGGGGTGAGTCGGGTTTGGATAGTGCTACGAGATCCTTGACTGATCTTGGGCGTTGTACTAACCACTCCAGATTTTCTGTGGCGAGTGAAAGCCATACGTCCGTGGTAGAGTTGGGTTAAAAATAGAGCTCTACGGCGGGATCCTCGACGAGAGCAACGCGGGTACGTCCCGCAGTACCTGAGCGCGCACGCAGAGGCGGGGCCCGAGCAAGTGCAGGGGGTCGGGTTGACTAAGGACGGGTGGATGCGCGACCTGCTCATCGTGTACAACGTGGGGATCGCGCTCGAGGTGGGCGCAGACACAACCGCTAGCGCAATGCTGAGCGCGAACATGTTCTTCCTCATGCACCCCGCGGCGCTCGCCCGGGCGCGCGGAGGTTGACGCGGTCGTTGGGGCCTCGCGGCTGTCCGAGTTCGCGGACGAGGCAAAGTTGCCGTACGTCGTCGCGTGCACCAAGGAGATGCTGCTGCGGCGCCCGCCGATCGTGATGGGTGCGTGCTGCGGCCTGGTGCTCGAGTGCGACGGCGCGCGGTGCTGACGCACATGCAGGTGTGCCGCATGCAGTGCTCGAGGACGATGACGTGTACAAGGAGTACTTCATCCCGAACAATGTGATGGTCATAATGGGGAACGTGTGGGCGATGCAGATGGACGAGACGCGCACCCCGGACCCGACTGCGTTCATCCCGGAGCGCTTCCTCGACGAGGACAACCCGCGCGAGCAGTGAGCAGTCCCGTGCCTCGTTCCGTGCTGTGCTGTTGCTGATACATTGCTAGCTATGTGTTCGGGTGGGGGACAAGGCGAGGCGTCGCTGCTCGTCATCTGAGCGCTGAACATCCATGCGCCGAGGCTCCCAGACACCAATGATGGATCGAGGACGGGGACGTGGACCGATGGGATGGTGAGTCTGCCACGGTTGTACGGAGTTGCTTTCGCACTGCGCAAAGGACGGCGGGAGCTGGTCACGGCTTCCTATGAAACTTAGCGAGGGTGGAGGGCAACGGGCTTAGAGGCGGACGTGCGCTGAGGGTGACATCCGACAGGTGTTGCAGTGCCTTCGATGAACGCGCTGATAACATCTTCTTTACTTGCTTCTATGCGGTCGCAACGATGCCGGAGGGAGCGTGGCAATGATGCGGCTCGATCGACGTGTTTGATGAACGTTAACCCTTGTATGTGGCGTCGTTGTGGCGCAAGTGATTCGAACAGCTGCCACGTCTATTAGGCTGGCTCCCATATGTACTCACTGGCAGGCTGTAACAGATCTAGCAGCGCCATTGCGAAGACGATAGAGGTGTGTACGGATCATACCGAGTTGCAACTGCGCAACTAATGTTCAAATGATCCAAATCCCACGAAGAGCACGCTCACCTTGACGTCAAAACGCCCCATCCCGCCGAATCTATCGGCCTGGTCACTTGTCGATGTCCTGGAGTGTATGGCTCGTGCAGTATCTTTGATGCACCGCAGCGGACAAAGGGCACCGTCGTTTTGAAGATGTGCAGTATCGGTTGCGACGGGGTTGTTTTTGGACTCAGTGGGCTCTCCGCAGTGCCAGATCTCGAGTTGGAATTCCGACGGTCTCGCGGATATCACGCCGGTCAGATTGGGTTTCGAGCTGTCAAATTGAGATCTTGCCCTACCACTGTGGATTCAGCTGTATTAATCGGGGCTGCCAATGCTACCGCCTGTTTGGTCTACAGGTCCATACTCGGATGTGCGTAAACCAAATCATTTTGTCTGCTGGGGCTCTTCGTATGGATCAGTCAGCACTTTTATGGAGTTCTTCATGACTGACAGGCGCTTGGAACCAGTGACTTCGACTTACGCTTTGTCTGCTGGCACATCCGACCGAATCCGACCGAATGTACGGATGGCGCAGAGCTTCTAAGTCTCAATGAGACATCAATACATGGGTTTCCTGATTCTTGGTTCCATCGCACATACAAGAACTGTAAGGTATTTTACCACTTGATTCCCCCACGTAGCTAATCCGCCAAACCAGGCACTGCACGTTTGCCTACACCGATGGAGCCTGAGAATCTTGGGCTTATTGTTTACTTTATTCCTGTCAACTTCGGATGCCATGATATCAAGGTGTTTTGATGCATCTTGACAACACCTGAAAACTCCGTTTTGCCGAAACATTGCGAAGCCACACGGATCTATCCAAAGACATTGAGTACTCGCTTCATAACTGGTTTGGTCTCACAAGGTATGGTTTAATGGGTGGCTCTATTTATTCTATGTGGGACGTTGTCAATCTGAGACACGGTGTTTTCTACCTCCGGAATTCACCAAGCTAGCCACCAGGCACCCTGGAATCAAGTCACAGTGAGGACAGAAATTTAATATTTGTGGTCCTATGCTGTGCACTACCCGTGCCTAGCTTCCGTCTCATATAACCATTCCCTTCGTCGTCTGGAGGAATCCCCTATACTGCAGTGCTCCCTGTCAACCCAACCGACCTGTGAACTTGACAGCGTAGACCTATTGCTTCGCCCAGCCCGGTGAGTCCCCGCCCGTCTTTCCTGGTTGCACCGGGATCTCCTTTAAATGACTCTAAAACAACACGACATAGTATAGGCATCCCAACAAAGGTATATCAAGAGGAACAGATTAGCAATACTTATCATTTTCTGTATGTCGAGGCTCCCTTGTTCTTATAATTTCGCGTATCAGCTAACAACCTCATAAACTAGCCTGGCAATTGTCCCCAAAAGCGGAAGAGTTGGTACCATGTCGTACGTCAATAGATCTCACGCAAGTCTTGCGCTCATTATACACAGGACTTTGGAGCCCTATGCCGAGATTACCTCCACTCCTAGACTTCCGGTGGAGGTCTGCGAGAAGATTGTTGATTCCCTGGAGCCCTCCAATATATACGGCGACCTGACATACTATCGGACTCTCGGTTCCTGTGCCCTGACCTGCAGAGCATTAACACCTCGGAGTCGCGTCAACCTCTTCCGGGGAATCGAGCTCACTAGCAGAGCCCGTTTCTACTCCTTTGCAAAGCTCCTGACCACTTCGCCTGATGTTGCGGAGTATGTCACATCTGTCCACGTAGCTTGTGACGACTTGAGGTTGGTAACCAACTTCCCCATCGTGTTCGCGCACAAGCTTCCCCGTCTCAAGTGGCTGGTTTTCTACGGAGATTTGGAGCGAGACCAGGTCCTGCCGGCGCATCCCGCTTTCTACCTGGCAATTTCCACATTCTCATCAGTAGTCAAGCTTTCGCTGTACGACCTGTGGTTTCAGACCTTTCAGGACTTCATCGACCTCGTCTGTTCCCTCCCCAATCTCTCAAATCTCGATTGCACCGCACTAAAATGGAAACGGGTTAGTGAAGATCCATTCAAACATGCGCAGTACCAGCACAAGCTCAACTTATACTCTCCCAATGTATGTGAATATTTATGACGGAACCATCCCGGTTGCTAATGCCAATCCGGTGCTGTCTGGCTACATCGAACTTTCCAGTTGGACCGTTCAGACTTGATTGCCGCATCTCGGATGTTTTCAGCTGTCCCAGCTTCTTTGTCACACGTGGGACTCGGCTTCAGCGAAGACATTTCAGAATTCTTACTAGGTATGAGTCCTACTACCCCACAGTCATCTGAACTTTGCACGTGCTAAAGGCCCATCCTAGACGAAAACATATCCCTTGCCCGTTTTCCAACCCTCCGCACACTCATAATATGGCTGTCTCTGCCTGCCAAGTTCCCGGGCTATTTCTGGGTCCCCGGGCTTCTTTTGAAAATCACGTCTCCTCACGTCAGCGAGGTTGTGTTCAAGTATCAGTACGACTTCGAGGTCAAGGACTTTGACTTTGACAAGGAGCTCGGCTATGTCGACCATGCGCGGATCAAGGAGATCTTTTCGCGGAAGCTGTTCTCCGGTCTTCAGCGTGTCTTATTTGTCTTTCGGCGGGCATTTGGTGACGCATACGGGTATAACCGGGACAAAAAGCATGGGAAACTGGGCGAGCGGTTTTCGAAGATGCGCAACAGGGGCTTGCTGGACGTCACCTTCCGATCCTAGGTGCGCATTTGCCAACTGGTTCTGAGATTGGAAGCTCTCTGCTGAAGTCTGTGGTGTAGGTGTCGGGAGCATGTGCCAGAGATAATATGCATTTACCGTGCCTTCATGCAGGGTTTCGGGACGCCCTTCGGCTTGGCTGTGTCTTTCGATGACCCAAAGTCCCGATCGTCGATATCTCTTTCGTTTTCGTTCTTTCATCTGAATTTACTACAGACTTCTATTAATTCGGCCCCCACTCATTTCATTATAATTCAACTCTACGCTAACGTATCTTCGGTACCGTCTCTAATTTTCTAGTAATCTGTGTGAACGGTCGGCGTGCCAGTGTCGGATAGCAGCGTACACAGGAGTCCTTACAGGAATCCTTCGTATTTATTCCACGGTCGTTCTCTCGCTTCTCACCCACTGGTCAACGGCCACGGAATTCCTACTGTATGTTTCGATGTTTAATTGCAGAGCTGGTTTATACTATATCTGTCTGCTTTCGACGAACTCGGACTCTGACCATTAATTTCTGCTGAACCATCTCCTGGCTTCTCGGCTCTCATGGCCATGGACTCGGGGGACTCGCGAACAATCAAGTGCGGAAGCCGGGGAATATCCTAGTGAACCACAATCTGCAAATTAATTGTCCTCAGGCCATCGATCGGTTTTTAGATCTGTGTACTACCAGTCGAACCTCGGCTCTAGCGCCTAACTCGGCCCTAGCGTCACGACACGATAACCATCGTGTTCTTCTGTGCTGCATTTACCACTCTAATGATTTCTGATCACTGACGACCCTTTCACTTTGCGCGGAGCATGTCGACATTTGGTGGTCGTCGACGCATACTACAGCATGTCGCGGACTGCCGCACGCTCGTGTCGATGTTTAAGAGGTCGTGGGACTACCTTTTTGATCGTGCAGGCGCAGCAGTTGCTTTATGGTGAGTAGGTGATCCGTCGCACTGTCAGGAATCTCTCACTCAGGCTGATCGATCCCAATATTTTGGAACCACCGGACGTTCGTCAAGCGATGCAGCTCCGTCTTAGGACGCGGAACCATTGTCAATCACTTTCCTTGCATCGCATTGAAAGAGATTGTCCGAAATTCATACAGGAAGAGTCGGTTACAGCAATACTATAATCAAGTTCCGATCTAGGTGTCTCAGTCGTTATCCTGTCCAACAAACACAAGGATATAACTCACGTGCTGTTGCGGGCATCGTATCCCTGTCCAGTGCCCACGATAAGAATATGTTCAACGTCTCGGTGTTTCATAGTACAGTGTACCGGCGCCCTCGACTGGATAGGAATGCCTTACGGCGCGACGACATTCCTGAGGATCGGTATGAGGCAACCCTCGATCCATGTACCTTTCTTGGTCCTGTTTGGCATACGCACTGCCCTTTGTGCGTATGGATGGCGAGACGACACGTGGCGTCACGACATTGGACTCGTAATCCGCCTTCGTTGGCCACCCTGAGTTGCTATCAGGGTTGGCGGGCACTCTTCAAGGAAGTAACATCAACACTGACAGGTACATAACTGAGTGTTTCGAAACTCACATATCCTTTCCAGGCTCCCAGTACACCCGTGCACTGGACACCCATGCCGGATTAAGGATTGTGTCAAGCCAGAAATCCTGAGTCTTGACAATGTGAGTATTCAATTTTACACGTAGCTGTGGAGGGTCCCCTACTCACCGGCGGCTTGAATTCCGGTTCCGTGTATGATTGAACACTTGCATTACAGGTTCGATCCTGCGCTACGCCTGTCTGCCCCACATTTTCCTGCTGCGCGAATCGGACACCCCCAGAGAGAGAAGCTCGACGGGGTGGCACATTCGGGAGAGTACGCCTTGGTCTGTTCGGTGCTGAATGACGTCTTGGGCCCATGGTGGAACAATACGAGGATTCAAAGTCGAGTCTCAAGACGATGTTGCTGGAGTAAGAGGATGGAGAGCGGGTGAACTCCGCGCGGGCTTTGTTGGACGGTGGTTGGATTTGATTGGACTTGCTTTGTCTTTATGCCACTTACCAATCCGGGTCTGCTTGTTCTGCGCATTTTCTGCTAACCTGTAAAGGCAGCTTTCTACTGGCACTTCTTTGAGAACTAGAGGTGCGTAGAAACTATCTGAGAAAATCTCATTTGGCGGCTAATGGACTCGGGAGATTACAGTTGCTGCATCTCATTATACATTCCTTGCGACATTCAAGGGCGATACAGATAATTACAAACACGTGGATGCTTTCTGTTCGACACAGGCCACAATCGATAATTGTCCTTCTTGGCTCCGACACTGGATTCGTCCATGAAATCCAGCAGTCTATGCCTTTCGTGCGACGTGGGCCCACATCAGACACGAGCCGCATCCACGATCTACCCTCGAGGATCCGTCAGCATCGGATGCTGAGTGCTTTAGGGACCGTCGTTCTCGTCATCCGCCAGCTATCCGCTCCCGCAATCGTCGCTGTTGCTAAGTTGGCCCTCTATGTCGCAAGTATCCTCCGCGTCCAGCGGCTCGCTAAGACGAGGTTGCGACTGAAAGAGTCTTCGTCGAGGGAGTGACGCAACAGCCGGCGCGCGCGATGGGGTTTCGACTAATGGAAATGTGCTCCGAGGCGATTGGGAGTGATGGTATGGGCGGGATTGTCTTCGTCGCGCACAAAGACATCCTGGAGACGACGCTGCACCCGCCGGCGGATGAAGGTCAACCACTCCTGCCTCCACACCATCCGTGTCGCCTCTTGGATACACGCGTCGATATTGATGCTGACATGCTGGTCTGCAGCGGCAGCGTCGGAATGGATGGCGGGAGAGAGAGCCGCGAAGTCGGCCCGACCTTGCAAGCAGTTCATCCACGAGGACGTGCTTGTGGTATACTCTCTCTCTTGACGTTCTGGAGGCTGCAAGTCGCTAGGAGACGGCGGGGACAGCGACGTTGCCGGATCGGACGGCCATAGCTGGTTGATGCCGTCTGTGGCGTGCCTATATACATGGTCAGATCTTGACGTCCTGTAACGAAGCCACCACTTACGTCTCTTTCGGCAGAATACTGCATGCATTCTGCGAACCAGCCCATGTTGAGTTGAAGGTGGCGTTGGGAAAGTCTTGGGTCTAGGTATATTGTGAGTATTCATTTTGACACGAAGCTGTATGTTCATGCACTGACCAGTGCTGTGACTTGTTCTACCTTCGTGTTATTATGAATTCTCATAGCCCGTGTCAGATTCCAGTCGCACTGAAGGATGGCCTGGAAGCTCTCGGGCAGTAGAGTGGGCCGGGGTGCTTCGATTGGAACTGGACGGGCTCGTTCACGTCGCGTCGGAAGCAGGGGGAGGTCATCCATGTCGTAGTATTCGAACAGGAATGTGCAAGATAGAGTTGCCATGTGGTGATCGTAGAGGAAGAGTTGCAGTGGCGCCAGGGAATCTAGAGGTGTTCGAAGATATCAACAAGGTGACTTAATAATTACCACAGTTGGTTATCGTGCTAAGTACCTTTATAGGGTGAGAGGACTGGGATAGCTGTTGTTGTGAGGGGAAATCGTTGTGGGTGTTGAGAAAGAAAGGCGTCTAAGCGCGCAACGGCGTTTATAGGTCGCGAGTGTGGCACAACCCGGTTCAAGTCACAAGGTCGAATCTTCGCGAGTTGGCGTATCTATTGCTATCCGTTGTCCCGTGAATTGCTATTCAACTTGCTCACTTTTCATCCATCCAGGCAAGCAATGTATTGCGAATGTACCGAAACTTTTGTCGCAAGAATCTCGTGAACATTTATCGCACTAGCTGGGATAGGCGAATATTGTGGAATTCCGCAAGCATTTTTGCGAATGATTGGTGGGATTACTATCACAACGACGAATGGGGCGCCGAAGGTTTTCACGACGTTGGCATGTCTTTCAAAGTTGGCCGCATAGGTGTGTGGTCAAGATGGGCATAGGGAGAACCTCAGAAAGCCGATTTATCTATGCCACTACGAAGACCGTCCTGCTACTGAATTCTTCATCATAGAACTCCATGTCGTCGGCCAACTTATATTGTGAGCCGAAAATGTTTTGTGCAAATTTTACGAGTACTAATCACAGCCCCCAAACGACCAAGATGATATCCTGGTCAAGAACGTCGACACCAGAGATGGCGTTCCGTTCAGTGATCAGCTCGCACCGCCGCTACAGTCTCAAGGCCTGGTATTCCTTGGACTCCGGAGATACAACCGTGCCGGCCTTCGACACGTCTTCCAGAGGTACTCGGCGCCGTATAGAGTGATCCCTACACCACCCAGCGCTGAATTTGTTTCATGACGCAACAAAATGCCTGCGATCGTACCCGTGGTAGGTAATTCGATTTGTCTTCCTCATAGCGCACGCAATGACCCTATGTTCGTTATCGGATGCCGTTGTGGAAGACAACCTGATATCCCGGTTCGAGGAATGGTCCATCTTCAGCGACGACGGACTGCATCGCACTGAGAATTCCATGTATCTTGTTCTGCACGCTCGCCCCCTGATATTGAACGACCGACTCGGGGAATGGCAAATAAATAGCACCTTCAATTGTAGCGCATTCCTGTAGTCTGGAGAACATGTCATGTTAGCATTTCAATAGTGATGTCTCCACCGTGACTTACATTACAAACACGAGAAGCTAGCAAGTATGTCACGTCGGAGACAGGATTCGGAAGAAAGAGTGTCCGTTTCCAAATATTCCGCGAAGCAGGCCTCCACGTACTCCAAGAGTGAGCACACAAGGGCGAACAAGTCATGCTTGTTTCTCCGGATTACTAGAGAAGAATATTTTGGATTCCAGAGCGTCTGCCAGTGAAACCGGCGCGGACGTGTGGCACAAGAATACCATTTCCATATCTAGTAGGTCTCCGAAACATATACTGACCTCCGACATTTGCTCTGTGATTCTAGTTCAAGTGACTTCACATATACAAAACAACAACTTTACAGCTCAGCTGAAATTGGAAGGAACCAGATTCTGCTCGTCGGTTTCAACGGTCTACACGAGTCAGTAGTTGCGAGAAAAAATAACATTCGATAGCAATAGACATTCTAGCTCTATCATTCGATACATTTTAGACAGTCCTTGATATTCCACACAGCACTGCGCAGAAGGATCATTTGTACACGGCACATGTAAGACAAGAGCTTGGACGAAGCGAGGGGTGAAGGTAGGGGTGGAAGGAGATAAGATAGGCCAAGGCATGTGCAACGAAGAAACTCGGGCGGGGGTTGAGGGGGACAGAATACACTATACAAGGAGGAAGAAGAAACCAACAAGGGACCAAAACGTCAACCAAAAACGCATCCCCATGCGACGGCCACCACGAGGGCGTAACATTCTGTTGCAGCATTATCGCCCATGGCATCGTAATCGATGGGAGCCATCGAGACGACGACTCGACCTTCCTATTCCGATAAAGCCCACAACCACAACGACGACGCGAGGATGTCGCGAGGTATGCTGCCGGGTCAAACGAGGTGCGACAGCAAGTCGACACAACTGCCCCGTCCACAATGTCCCCTCAGGACACCGCCACATTCGACTTCTGAATAATGGCAGGGGATGAGCGGGGAAGATGAGGGGGACTGGGCCTTCGCCGCTTCGCATCGCCATTTCCTGTTTGAACAGGCTGCGATTCGTCCTCCTCGAGTTCCTCGGAGGACCGTTTGCGTGTACGGACAGGGGTCGGGCTGACGGAAACAGCTGATGGTGAGTGTGCCCCGTCTTTCCGGGGGCGTTTGGGTGGAGAACCAGGTCGGTTGTGCTCGACAGCTGCGTCCGAGAATGCATCGTCTAGTTCTCTTGACGATCGCTTGCGTGGAGTAACCGGGTACGTGGGGATCTCGGAGATCGATTCTGAAGGGGAGTCGGGGATAGAGGTGTCATCATCCTTTTCGGATTCGCCGTCCTCCTCTTCCTCCTCCACAAAATCAGCGTTATCGTCTTCGATCTGGATCCCAACGGTCTCCTCTGTAATTCGTGCCGTCTGTTCGACCGTGGGCGCAGTAGTGAGCTGCGCCTGCGTCGGAACGACGTTGCCGTTGCTGATATTCTCCCTAAGGATTGCACGCTCACAGATGCTGCAGCGGCAATGGTACAATGGGCTGCACGCTTCCCGCCATGGCTGCCGATCAGAGGTCAATGAGAGAGCCGAAGAAAGTCAAAATGAGACGTACCGTCATCAAGGCCTCCATGCTGAAAGGCAGTAGGTGTGAGATTGCCACGGGGATGTATGGGATAGGCCGGAGAAGCTCCGGTGGTTTTAGAACCGGCGACACCGGAATAGGCAATGTCGGGGCAGAACCCGTTATGGGTGAGGCAACAGATTCGTCGTCCTTCGCACTAGGAGGCGGGGAGGGCGTCGTCTGCAGAGTCGTGGTTGATAGCACAGGACTAGTGGTGTGCGATCCATCTGACCTCGACGAGGATGATGCGTCGTCCTCATCCTTCGATCTTCTCTCGCGCTCCGACTCTCGCCGTAAATTTGCCCGATGCGCAAGCCAGTCGTACCCATTGTACCATACTGCAGGATCCCGCAACTCCTGCACAACTTCCTCAGCTGTCTTCTTCGCCGCTTTCACGGCCGGGTCCGTTCCGTCCGCCGTGCATTCGATCACTAGTTTGCGAACGATGTTCTGCATTGCAGGAAGGAGGATGTCTTTCATCTGCCGCTGAAAGGCCCGATAGACTTGGTCGCAAAGCTGGAAAGACGGAGGACACAAAGCCCTCACAGTCTTCGGCCGCGGGTGCTCCAGTCCGCCTTCACCGGTCGTGTCGGCTTCGCCGTCCTCCAGCGCTCCGGCATAAGTCGATCCCCGATTCCAAGGACATGGATGTCGTGCGGGAACAACCATCGCCCGATTTTGGTTCGTGTATCCGTACCACTGGTCCGCAGGGCTGATCCAGCATCCGTCCAAGATCCGGTTCCGCGCCCAGTCGTTGACTGCAATGTCACGAACGCCACCAGCCTCCTCCGTCATGCTCATCAGTTCTGGGTCCTCCTCGTCTTCGTCGTCACTGAGCTCGTCCTCGCTCGTGTACGCCTCACCTGCCTCCGCCCGCGACACGAAGCGCGACGCCGCGAGCGCCTGCTTGAGCATATCGGAGATCTTCGTGTTCATGCGGAGCCAATGTTTCTCCCGCGCCAGACCCAGCACTTCCTTTATCGTCCCCTCGCCCAGGTCAATGAACGCCTCGACCGATTGTCGCGTCTCCCAGTCTGGACAGTCCCATTTGTGGCCGCCGACGGCCTCGCGATCGCTGGCATTGTTCTGCACCCTTCGCCACAACCATTCGCTCCTGCACCCGCGACACGTTGCCTCCACCTCCGGCCACGTATCGTTGTCTTCGTTGTCCATGCAGCAAACCGAGGTTCCCTGCGAGTACTCCGTCTCTCCTTCGTATCGCGGCTGTTCGCGCAGGCAGATGCCACAGTACGAGGTCTTGCGGTGTTCGCGACATACGTAGACGTGGCCAAGTAAGGGTGACGTGATCGTGCGTCGGGAAACTCCCAGGCCATTGTGTGTGAACGGGGCGTTGATTCGGCACACCACGCACGAGCAGTTTGTGATGTATCGGAAATGTTGGTAGGGGGTTATGAAGATGACTTCTGCAGAAGCTGCTCCGCCGGTGGCGGGGGGAGTACGGTCGGGGGAGCGATGCTTTCGAGTGGGTCGATCACAGCCAACGCGTGTTTCCACCATTTGTGTGTCTCAACTACAGAGTCGTACGTCAGCGTGTGGCCAGAGCACGAGTACGCCTTAGCACGACAAGCTGCACCAAGCCCGACGAGACGCCACAGGGAAGATTAGATGAGATATAAGCGACTTACGAGCCATACTCCATGCGGGGCATAAGCACATTATCTTTTCCATTTCCAAGGCGTCACGCATGACACCGTAGACCATGCGAGATGGCCAGAGCTCCCGTACATCCCAGGTAGTAGGGAAGTAAGTCTGCGAGCATACGTCCGTCAAGTAGAACGTCGCGATGAGCCTACAGGCGGGTCAGTGACGAGTGGCGTAACCAGTTGTGGAACGCCCACTTCACGATTTCGGGTGGCAACTGCTGCCATGATCTTGTGTATTTGCCCTTGAAGGCCTTTGCCGTCGTGGACTGCATTGTCGATGGCTTTGTCGTCGTCGGCGACGGCGAGGACGGGGACGGGGAAAGAACGGCAGACATTGTCACAAAACTGTAGGAGGTGACAGATCGCGACTGAGGGGCGTCACAGTGCGATGACCCCGAGTGACCACTGGCTGCGGCCACAATGTTTTCCCACGCACGGACCAGGCTCTATTGTTGCCGCCTCCCGTGGATTTGCCGCGGCCCAGATGTCCTAACCGCCGTCGGGCACGACGAGCAGCATTCTTTCTCACCTTTGGTATCGCATCCTCATGATCTACTACATGCCCCTTCAGTTCTCATGCCCGAGCTCGATGAACCTGCCATTAATTTCAACGTAAATCTTGGATCTGTTCTCGTGTCAGATACTCGGCTCTAACTCTTAAAGCTTACTTGTCAATGGCATCGAGGAATCATGATCTTCTGGTCCGCCCGGGGCAATTGGATGCTGCTGTGACGTGATCTTTTTTCTATACAGTGCATTCCGAGCCTGCGAACGGACTTCAAATTTGCCTTGCGTTCTCGGTGAGGGCTCCTTGAGTCCTTCTCGAGGACGCGCACAATTTGTCTAGGCTCAGAGTTACTGCGAACATCGCGAAGCAATCCCGCAGTTTGTCATTCATTGGTTCTGGGGGACCAGGCGCTGCGCCGCTTGTTTCATGACCAGCTACAATATGTCCGCGACGTACTGGACGATCGTGATCGACGCCGCACTGCGTTTTGCCCCTACGGACGCGGCGCTAGAATCTTGACGCTAATGAAAAGAGCAGGATTCAAACGAAGATTAGGTCGAACAGATAGAAAGCTACATATGCGTGTGATTCACTTATGAGTCTTTCAGAGCTACTGACGTCAAATCCCAATACAAGGCAAGTGTGACATGTTATATCATAACCGCGACATAACCAAACAACTCACTTGTACAGCTTGTAAAGTATGTGAACCGTGTTGCCTGTATTGCACCAGTGGCGCCCATGCTCTCGCTCACCAACGGCTGTCCAGGCATCACACGCTGTAGCAGCGATCCGCTCGATCACCGTGCATTGTCACGTCAATGTACGTGTACACATATTCGGATGTAGGTTGTCTAAATATTAACCAATCTTCCTGTTCCTTTCATTCCTGAAGTCACGACGGTATCCTGGGCAATCAGACTGTTTCACTGTCACATATTCTATGTTCTTAGGATCGACAGATGTTGCTGCATCGAAGTGTACGACACATCCTTCCACATAAGGCAATCGTAGTATTCATTGACGTGCACAACTCATTGGCTTTGTTCATCTTGTTGCAGTGAACGACTTCCGTTTAATGTTATCGTTCTAATCATTGACTGTCGAAGATTGCATCGTTGACAACATCATAACCCACAAACCGTTGGCCATTGTACGTGAGATCATACAATACAATGATCTGGAGAAGAGAATCTAGATTTAAGGATATGTCTCTCATTCGACTCCCTGAAGAACTGTTTTCGTTCCGAAGCACGTAAATGCCCGGTACACTCCTCGCCTGTTGCTAACTAAGATCTCATCGACTCGTCGAGGACATCCACAAATCCGCTAACTGGGATCCAGATACTACTAGTCCCTCAGAATTCTAACTGCACACGAGTCGCTGCATTCCTGCACAGCAATTTGCATACTGTCATCCTTTTCATCGACCTTCTTTTGTCGAAGAGATCCGCGGTGAGCTAGTTAGGTCTCTGATACACAGTGCTTCCGAGCTGACCATCGGACGGAATTATCAGCTGATGCACCTTGCTCACCACACGCCCTTCTTGGAGACAAACATGCCATCTCTCGATGTAAGCAACACTCTTTGTCACTTTTGCAAGCCAACAGCCTCAAAAATATACAGATATATGCGTATCTTCGCGTCGTACGGGATTTCGAGTTCCCATCGTAATATCGCCTTCATGTGGAATCTGTGTCCCGTCGAGTTCACATCGGCGGTTCGCGCCGTTGGGCAAAGTGCGGTGTCCCGCTATGCAGGTTCCATGTAATTCCACAATTCACTGGTAAATAATTGTCTCCTAGGTCTGATACGGGTAGTAGGATTGACGATATTGCCACCGTAGAACCGCGGTCTTCCATAATTCGTCCAAGATATCTCGCATGTCATTCTTCTCATCGCATTGTGTTATCGATAACCCAGAGCGCATATCCACACTGTTCTCCACTGGTCACTTTTCCCGTTGTCCAACCAACCATCTCTCTGTTGGGACTTGGGCTCTTTCCGTCGCGTTTCGTGCCGACCTCGTGCATAACCGGGATGATTTCTCTCTGGCATATTATCACTCGTTCAGCACAACTGCACGCGCTTTCATGTGATATACTTTCTATGTTCTAGAAATGGCAGATTACATGAAGGGAATATTATATCCGTCACGCTGAACGCTGCTGATCCAAGCGAAGTACACAGATGTAGCACGAGCGAGTCGTCAAGTTCACAAGCACCCTAAGTATCCTCACCTAAACACAGTCATGAGTAGCCATGCGTACCCTGCATAACCCATAAGCAGGGCAGAGAATACTCATCGTCGATGTCGACCGCAGCCTCCATTCGTAGTACTGATACTGGGCCAAAGATCAGCAAAGGCTGTATATTGCACTGTCAACTCATCTTAACGAGCTCGAGCTTAGGAAATGAACCAGCACCGCTCTGGCAGAGAATAACTCGGCAGTTAGCACGGTGGATAAATCATATCCATTGGGTCGCGCAAGATCAGCCGGCTCGGTACTTGTCGGAACAGCATAGACTTCCCAAAGATTTCCTGCACCGCCAGAGCTGAATGGACGCACCAAGACGATGCTGCCCGCGAAACGCACAATGTCAGAATTGAGCAGTAACGCCACAAGGCGATTCCCATCCAGACGTACCATTGCTGCCATTCGGGAGACGAGTAACTAGAGCCCCCTATAAGATCTCGACAAAGCAGGACCAATCAGTTGTCACGCCGGAGAACAGAGCAGGGCGAAAGCTTGGGCTTGGATGTGCAAAGCGGTGTGCCACACCCGTTACGGACATGTGACCTACGCTTGGCCCGTCCCGCGCCTGTGGCCTGAGTCCTTTCTTCCTTCTACAACCACCCTCACACTGCAGCGTTGAATATCAGCCCAAAGCGCGCTCCCTATCCCGAGAGATATCAGCACGAGATATATACTGCGATATCCGCTCTTCGAACTCCATATCCACGTTCACCCCAGATAGTTCGCCACACTTCCACCCACCCACAACATCCACCCATACCGCATACACAAAGACATCGAGAAATGCCGAACGTCTTTGCCATCCTCTACCCGTCCATCTGGAAGGAGTGTTCCGTTGAGGTCAGATGCCCACGGCCTCAACTGCCTTTCGCGAGCTTTCGCGCCATTGTGGAGGGCGACTGGGCGGTTCCCCAATATCAGCGCGCCAATGCCGCGCAGAAAGCGTTCCCCGTAAGTCCCACATCATGATGGGCCTTCCGACGAACAGATGGCTCACAGCAGACACAGGAGGCGGATTTCCACCTCGACACGATGTTCAACCCAATCTGGGCGGACACACCGGCGGGAAGCTGGGCGTCTCATGGACAAAGGTAAGCGTGCATCAACACATCCCAGTACCCACCGCCTCACCTATGTCCACTAGGATCCCCGCAGACGACCCGTTGGCGCACGGCTGGGCGTCGCTGCCCAACATAATGGTCAAGCCCAAGCCGTCCCACGGGAGCAGCCTCAGCTTTGACTCCTCCTCCTCGTCGAGCTCCGACCCTCTGGCGACGCCCACTGCCACGCACACAAGCGTGGCCAACGAGCGACTGCCGGCCAAATGGGACAAGGCCGTCGGGAGCCAGCCGATCGTGGCGCGGCGCCCACTGCCCGCCGTGCCCACCACAACGCGCAAGGACGCCATCCCCTCGGGCGGCCTCAGCTCCGCGCAGAAAGCAGAGCTCGAGACGGAATGGGCCACATTCGTCCGCGAGACGCTCATTCCCGCGCGTCGTGCCGCGCAGGTTCCCGCGCCCCCAGCGGAGCCCATCCCAGCGCCGGAGGCCACCGTGCCCGAAGACAGCCTCGGCGCTGCACGGAAGGCAGAGCGCGAGGCGGAGTGGGACACGTTCGTCCGCGAGACGCTCATCCCCGCGCGCCGCGCTGTGGCGTTGCAGCGCAGTGTGCGACGGGCAGGCGTCTGCGGCGGTGTATAGGGAGAGAACAATGAAGGGCGGGGAAGAGATACGCCGAAGGAACGGCCGAGGTGTGCGTGAACGGAAGGTCAATGCCAGTCGCAGTGCCGAATGGACCTGCAATCTCCGCACTGCCCAGCCGTAATATGGAGGCCGAGAGAGGCTCTGGCGAATCTGATGGACGACGTGGAAGGTGGGAGGGGGGATCGAAAAGGCAAGCCTGCATCGGATACCTAAAAAATGTACCCAGCCGGCTGCACGTTCAAGAACATCGTTTGCGTTGGAAATAATGCAGGGAGATCGGAAGTCCGGGCCTGCTGGAAATGACCTCACTGCGAAACTGCAGTTTCCGCTGCGTGCAAACCGTGGAAGAATGTTGGTGTTCCTGTGTTCGTCCGGGTCCGGCGGGCCAGCTCGACATCACATTCTTGTAGAAGGCTCCACCTCACAAGTCTCCAGACCTACTTCTTGAGAACGGGGCCCAGAATGCGACATGGGCGTGAGCGTCCACAACCTAAAATTCCGGTTGATATTCGTAGGAATTGTTGACTACAAGCGCATACAGCCTACTTGCGGCCTCGCATAGCAACATCAGGAAGGCCGCAGGAACAAGGTGAAGAAAGGCCTGTCCCGCCCGCGAGCTCGACAGCGCAATGTCCTTCCGGGTATATGCGCATGCTGCATATGAAGGAAGACAACAGCATCATGCTCAACCAATCTGGGAGCGTCTCGTAGAAAAAGGTGTGATGTCCGCCCACTCACCGGACGGCTCTCCACTGATGTTCTCCGACACTTTGAAGCGCGGCGATTGTGCACCGTTCCAGCCGGATGCCTCGACAAAATGAAGCAGAGATGGTGCGTCATTTTCAGCCGTGTACAGCAGACGGAACCTGCAGTCGCCCCAGTGTCCGCTTCCGCGACGAGCGCAAAGTCGTCAGTGACTCCATATCGAGCGAAACACAGCCGTGGTTTAGGTATTATAGCGCACAGCCGAAGGGCTTCGGTCGAGCTGGCGCAAGTCTGGGAGGTGACGCAAGGGGCTCGTCCGATGCCCTATGGCTGCGTACCCAGAACCTCTGAGAGAGTACCAGAGGGAGGCCACAGGAGCTCAGGGCTGCGGCTACGTCATGGTCGATGACAGGGGCTAAGACCTGGGCATCAGGCGACAGCGAGACAACGAGGAAGAACCGGAATCCGCGAGCCTCGCTGAGCGGGTCATGGAACTTGGCCGCATGTTTGGCGAACAGGATTGATGGGTGTCGGAAGAGGAGGACTCCATGTGAGACGGATACAGATGTTTTAAAAGTTACTGACCCGACAAGGACCAGTTCAGTGGATGAGAGAATATTGGAGACGCAGCTGCGCCGTGCATCCAAGTTTGAAACAAAATAGGCTGGCTCACCATGAACGACTGCACTGTACCGAAGACCCTGAGCCCTCCGCGCTCAAAATTCGCGATGCCGAGCTGCAGACGGTGCCCAGGTGAGCCTAGGCACCTGGCGGAAACGGTTTGTCCTCTTAAAGGCGCTGCACTCACCGTACGACCGTCCACCATGCAGGAGGCAGCAGAGAGGCTCGAAGTGGTGCGTCCTGCCCTGCGATGTGTCCTTAATACAGATTGCTCACCAAAAAACGCAGAAGGAACGCTGGGCTGTCCCATAGTCCATGTTGTGCTGACAGCAAGCTCGATATACGAAGATGGGTGGCTTAAATAAACGCTGAGACAAGCGGCAGCACGGTGGATGTATGCATATGGTTTGGGAAGCTGGCGAACTCTGGGACACAGGGCTGGGAAGCGGTGAGTCGATGTAGACGCTCGACGATCACCTATTGGCTACTCGCGATCGGGCTGGCCATGCTCAGTTCGACCGTCGTTGCAGATGCGAAGCTTGGCTTCAGCCAACCTGCCAGAGGAATATGCATATTTCAAGTTCTTCTCACCGTGTTCAATTTATTTCTCTCTCTCAATATTCTCTCCGAGAATATTGCTCTAGGGATCACTCGATCTAATCGCATCCTATAGCGGGTCGGAATGATCACATGCTGCAGCAACGTTTCGATTGCCACTACGACGACCCCGGAGCTGTTTAGCTCGTCCTATTCCTCTGAGTCCTTGAATTCTCGCGTATACACCTGCAGGCTACTTCATTGTCAGCCTGGTTAACTGCTCGAGCTTTACTTTTCGGACTTATCTGCACACGACGTCCCCATGTATATCCTGGGCTCCGCAGGCCCGACTGTCGATGTCTGGAGTCTCCGCCCTCTCATCCAGCTTTTCAATCGAGTGTTTCTGTGGCTCACCGCTTTCTTAGTCTCGACAACCAGCTTTTTCTGTCAGCAACACCCTCAGGGCAATGCGGCTACGCAAGACCTCTCTTCTCCGTACCTTCTTGGTCTCGGTCCGCGCATTCTACCACTCTAGTTGGTGCATCCTGGCTGAAGCACATCTCAACAGGTATCGCAGACATTACAGGGTACGCGCCATGTTTCTTCATTTGGTTTCCTTCGTTGATCGGATGACGTCAGGCCGGTTGTCCAGACGAATATGATGGTGCGTCCTCATCGTCTCCGCCTTGTCTTTAGCTATTAATGTCCTTGCGCAGGGCTATGCAGATCGGCAGCAGACAGACACAGGGCTGCACATGCGCCAGCGAAGCCGCGCGTGGATCATTGCAGACGCGTCTGAACCTACCAGCAGAGTTGTTTTCATCAACGCAGGTACGTTCCTTTCATTTGAACAGTTTTTAGTAGCATATATGCGTGTTTGGGCCCCAGTCATTTTCCCGGCGGCGTTATCGCTATCACGGTCGCCTCCGTCTTGTCCAAGCACGCACACATGCAGCGGAAAAGCAAATCTGTGTTATTGCGTGTAAGCGAGTGTGTTCTTCCCGCACTGTTGTGCTATGACATGCGACGCAGCTCGTCAGGCGTATTCTAGTAGAATTTTTACTGGATCATCTCGCGCATAGTGTTGTCCAAATGTCGCGGGTTCTTCTAGAGATCAGATCTCACGCTCCTACTATCTGCAGATATCGGGATGGGCGACACGGGCATCCGGCGCTCGATCATCGCGGCGCTAGCAGACGAATTCCCCGGGCTCTATACGCACGCGAACGTCGCGCTCGTCGCGACGCACTCGCACAGTGGCGTCGGCGGGTACCTCGAGAACCTGCTCCCGCACATCACGTCGCTGGGGTACGTCAAACAGACTGCCGACGCGATCGTGGAGGGTACGGTGCGGGCTGTGCGGCGCGCGCACCATACTCTCGCGCCTGGTGTGCTGCGCGTCGGAAACACAACCATTCTGGAGGCGAACATCAACCGCTCGCCGAGCGCGTACCTGGCGAATCCGCCAGAGGAGCGTGGGAGATACGAGTATGATCAGAACAAGGAGATGACGCTCCTGCGGTTTGACGATGTCGAGGGAACTGCGCGGGGGTTCCTGAGCTTCTTTGCGGTGCATGGGACGAGCCTGTACGGGGTAAGACTCACGTTCCGGATGCGAAGCCTTTGCTGACTCCCTGGAACAGAACAATACACTTATCAGTGGCGACAACAAGGGCATGGCTGCATATTTGTATGAATGTGAGGGCCTTGCGTGCTCCTCCAGAATTGCTCTCAAATTGTGCACGTAGCCATGGTCGAGCCGGATTCTATGCCCGGGAACAACACCTTTGTAGCGGGCTTTGCGCAATGTAGGCCTCGACTGATTCTGTGCATGCCATCACACTGACGGTATCTTACCAGCTGAGGTTGGAGATACAAGTCCTAACACGTACTTCCTTCCATTTTATTGGGAATATCTTCTGATGTGACTTTGGTCACTAGCTTAGGAGCAGTCTGTGAAAGCCCCGGGAAGGCCTGGGACGGCGAGCCGTGCGACTTCGCGCACTCCACCTGCGGGAACAGAACGCAGGACTGCCGCGGTCGGTGCGTCGCCCTCCAGCCATTCACTCACAAGATCCGAAAGAACTGACTACGCCACAGCGGGCCAGGATTCCGCATCTCTGACTTCGAGTCGAACCGCATCATCGCGCAGCGCCAGGCTGACGGCGCGCAGACGATCATGAACGGGGACCTGTCCACCGTCGGCGGGCCGGTGACTTGGGTGCACACGTATATGAACATGTGCGCGGGCGTTCCTGTGGAGGAGTTGGCTTGGATTAATTGATCCGGTCCTGGTAGGACTTTTCGCACATTCGAGCTTCCGGACGGGACGGTTGGACAGACCTGCCCGGCTGCTTTGGGTGAGTGGATCGTGTTCTCCCAGGGAGGTCGTGCTGACGCTGGTTGGTGCCAGGATACTCGTTCGCTGGGGGCACTTCGTACGCCACGCCTCTGCTCGTCGGTGTGTTCTGGCGTTCTGACGTGTTCTCGCAGCGACGGGCCCGGGGCATTTGACTTCACCCAGGGCCACAACTCGTCTGATTCTCAGTGAGTAGGCGTGCACGAGCTTGCATGCATCGGTCGGATATACTCAATGGGCACTCCAGGAACCCCTTCTGGGAGTTAGTTAAAGGTGGGCGCGCCTAGTACTGTTTTTACATCTGTGTACTAAGCCAGTTCTTCCAGGTGCCATCACCCCGCCACCCCCTCAGGAACAGGTCGACTGCCACTACCCGAAGCCGATCCTCCTCGATACCGTGCGTGCGCCAATGCTGCACCTTGTGTGGTACTGACGACCACTGCAGGGATACGCGCACACGCCGTACGAATGGTCACCAAACACGGTCGACGTGCAGATGCTGCGCGTGGGCAACTTCGTGATGCTGATCATGTCCGGGGAGCTCACGACGATGGCGGGACGGCGTCTACGGTGAGCTGCGTTCGCCCGAGATCATCCCCGCCATCCTCGAGCCGTGCTGACTGCGATGGGTCTCCCAGGGAGGCTGTCCGTGCTGAGCTCATCTCGACCGGTGTTCTCGGAGAGGACGCATATGTCGTGATCGCGGGGCCTGCGAACACGTACGCGCATTACGTTACGACACGGGAGGAGTACGCCGTGCAGCGCTACGAGGGCGCGTCGACGGTGTTCGGCCCTTGTGAGCTGGTGTCTCGCGCTCCGGTGGCTGCTGCTCTCTGACCAGGATCGTCGGGATTGTGCAGATACGCTCGACGCGTACATCGACAAGTATACCGACCTCGTGCCCTTCCTTGCCGTGGGTGCCTTGGAAGCACCACCCTCGGACCCGGCGCCGCCAGATCTCACGGACCAGCTTATTTCGATGCAGGTACACATACTTGGTTTTGCGTGCTGCTCATTTCGTGAAATGGCCACTCACATCCTGCATCTCATCTCGTTTTGTCCAGAAACCTGTGGTTCAAGACAACCCGCCTTTCCGCAAGCACTTTGGAGACGTAGTCACGGATGTAGACGCTAAGGTGCCATATCGCGTGGGAGACAAGGTGACTGCGCGGTTTGTTGGGTATGTCTCCTCGCTGTCGTAGTAGCCGTATCTGACGTTCAATCGCGTCAAGGGCGAACCCGAGAGTGAGTGTGGTCGATGGGAAGCGGCATACTGCAGTGTTCGATACTGAGTTTCGCTATTGTAGAACAATCTCCGGCTGGAAGGCACCTTCCTCACGGTCGAGCGAAGCGATGGCGAGGAGTGGATCGTTGTCAGGTCGGATTCGCACCCGTCGACAACGTATCAGTGGTTGCAGACGAACACGGTGAGTGTCGTTCTGCCTATGCATCTCAGTTTGTACTGACGCCCAGGATAGGCCTTCGGGACTAGCGTTGTGGATATCACCTGGTGAGTGTCCCGTCATGCGAGCCGCACTATCCGCTGAAAGCACCCCTTTACCTAGGACCATTGAGGCGGACACGCTCCGTAAGTTTGTCCTCGAGTTGCCACCCTCGGTGCTAACCTCATCTACAGCGGGGATCTACCGACTGTCGTACTTCGGGGATGCGAAGCCGCTCATCGGCGAGCTCAAGCCCTTCGTTGGGCATTCCTCCAACTTTATGGTTGTCTGAACCATTTTCTGCCTCACGAGTGGTGTATGATTGCTTCTGGCCGGATTGTTTACCTCCTGAGTGCTCTCGTAGAATATGGCCAGTGACGTTTCCTAGACGAGTCACCAATATGAGATGCTCTGCTGTATTTCTTGACTGTAATATGCTTGCCATCGTCATCAACAGCCCAGAATTGAAGAGATTATCTTCAGGACTAAAGAGGAGGTTAAGGTCGCTGGTGCCACGTGGCAACCATCAGATCGATCGCATCTCGCGCTGCTTGAAGTTATGATTTTGAACACCACCGTCATCTCCTAGTATATGGGCAAGGCCGTATATCGTCCTTTCGATACTTCAGACCTGAAAAGAGAGGACAAGAAACGATTCACTGTTTATAATCGTCGCTTGAGACTCGGTCAATCTTTCGAGATACCTGTCACTCATTTCAACGTCAGATTGTAAGGGTGCATTTGTTGAGTTGCAGATACAGAGTACCTAAACAAGGCAGTTGCGAGCATGACAACGGTGTGCCATATTCTTTCTGAACCATTTCAAGACTAATTGGTCTTCATTCTCAGGAGAGCACAGATGTAACTTCCAGCCAGGAGCCCTCCACAGCATCTGCGCCATTTGATAAAGCGAACGCCGATGTAGTCCTACGTTCTTCAGACAATGTCGAATTCCATGTTCACACTCTGTTACTCGGGCTTGCATCTGGACTTTTCGAGGATATGTTCGCGCTTCCCCAGCCAACTGCACCCACAGGACCGGATGCCCATCCTTGTACTGGGCTGCCGCTGATCTACCTCACTGAGGATGGCCGCACCCTCGACTGCCTTCTGCGACTCTGCTATCCGGTGCTTGATCCTGTCCTAGACGACCTGGCGCTGGTCGAATCTGTTCTGCGTGCCGCGATGAAGTACCAGCTGGACGATGTCGTCGCGAGGTTGTGCAAGTCGTTGTCAGCCTTCGCGCCGCGGGATCCCCTGCGTGTTTACACAATCGCCTGCGTACTTGGACTTGATCAAGAGGCGCGGGATGCCGCTCTTGCACTATTCCACGACCGCGCCGACCTCTCGCTTGACACCTACATGCCAGATATGGACCGCATTACGGCCGGCGCGTACTATCGTCTCCTTCAGTACTGCGGAATGCTTTATAGCGGCAAGTGTCCGCCCGAGACATTCACGTTCTGCACGCCCGGAAACAACCCCGTAGTCGTCCTTCCAGGGCACGCCGAGTACTCGTCCTCCCCACTGACGGGCCCACATCCTTTCACTCACCAGTCGGCAGACTTAATCGTGCGGTCATCGGAAGGCGTCGACCTCCGCGTCCATCAGCTCGTGCTCAGCCTCGCATCTCCTGTACTCGCAGACACCCTAAAACAGCCCCCAGACCCCGACGCCCCCGCAGAAGGAGGCCTCCGTGTCCTGTCTCTTCCCGAACAAAGCCGCACGCTGGCAAAGCTACTTCAGCTCTGCTACCCAATGGAAGAGCCCGCATTCGAGCACCGCGACCAGACACTCGCCGTACTAGAGGCCGCGCTGCGCTACGGCATGCCGCGCGCGACGCAGCATGCGCGGCGCGCCTGGCGCACAGGGATCAAGCTGCACCCGCCCGCGTCGTACATCGCCGCCGTGCGCAACGGGTGGGCGGACGACGCGCGCGAGGCGATCTCGCACGCCGTGCTGGAGCTGCACGACGTGTACGTGCCCGAGATGGAGGACGTATCCGCGCGCGTGTACCGGCACTACCTGCTAGCGCGCCAGCGGCTGCGCGATACACTCTTCCCCGCCCCAGAGGGCACGGAGGGCACTCTGCCGTACTGGAGCGACACAGGTGCAGCGTTTGAGGAGGAGCAGACCCACCATCGGTTCACGTGGGCGGTGTGCAAGGCGCTCGCGGCCGCGAGCGCGGCGGGGGAGCGGGCGCAGGATAGAAGGTTGCTCGTGACGGCGCTGGTGCAGGACGGGCAGGGGACATGTGTATGCAAGGCTGCGAGCCTTGAAAGCCTGAGGCAGTTCGTGCTGGAGAGCCAGGTGTTGCAAACGCGCTTGCGGGAGGCGTTCGCCAAGGTGCGTGTCGCACGCCCCTTGTACAACTGCTCTGACATCTGCGATTAGATCGACGTTGGAACTTGATATTTGACTCTCTGAACGTATTAGCCGAGATTCTGCAGTGTCTAACGAGATCCTGGTGTGGGTCCCGACAGTGATGCCATTGCCGTTGAATATTGATGTCCAATGGCGGCTCTGCCGTCGGAACTGCTGGACATCGCACAGGAAAAGGACGCTAAGCGCGCCCAATTGTGCGCGATGCTCTGCGCAGCCGACGTACCAATGCGATTGGAACGCTGAGAGATACTGGGAAAGGTACGTGTCTTCACTGCGTTCAAGAATGTAATCGATTGTCAGGGGGCTGAACTGGCTGTTCTCGTTTCAGTCTGTCATATCATGTCGTCTCCTATGGGGAGAAATAAATCAATCTGGTATTGCATAAATGCTCCTAGTAGTAGATCGCTGGAAGCTTGAAGCAATGAAGAAAGTCTCGCACTACAAAAGTTGGCCATCATGCATCATGTGTAGAGCAATATTGATCGCGGAGGCTGTCGATGTGGCCGGAGGCTATCGAATTTACCACATTACCATCATGCGATATCTCCGCTCAGACGCTCATGTAGCCGTCATGCCTTTGATTCAGGCATTGTTCATACAATGGTCGGCAGGTGAGTGTATCCACTTGTCGAGAAAACACAGCACTTGTGCTAATGCAAGAAAGAGTCGGAAGAAAAATCAGACTGTTCCAGACCGAGCAACGAAATGTGAATAAACCCTCAGCTCGCCGTTCTCCGTGAGACACTCATGAAAGTGTAGCATGAAGCATCGCTGAGGGCAATCTGTTCGAATGATCATACTGTCGTTGAACGGCTAGTAATATATCCCTCATATCATGTGGTGTGAACAGCCATCGAACAAAAGCTTCAGCGGTGCTGGGATGAACACCTAGATCTAACAGAAGATATATTCTAGGGCTAGTACGTTGGGCTGTAGAGTTGAATTTATCACTGACGATATCTGCAATAACATGAATGTGCTCACATTGTTCATATATCCGGATAGCGATCGAGTGTTATTGATATCCCCTTATGGTCAGCTACGGAGACTAATTGTTCAGGATATGCCCACCGTTTTCAATCGACTCACCGCACGTAGCATTGATTCCTTTTGCACTTCGCCTTGTGGGTCCCATGCGATCAAGAATCGCCACCAGACCGAGGACAATGAACGAAGTCTTGAACGGTGTCAATCTTTGTTGCGAAAGAGACCACTGTCAAACTCAATTCAGAACGACTGATCGGGCTATGCAGGAAAAAGAACAGGTAACAAGCGAAAGCGTACCGAATTGCTTCAGTCACAGAATGTCCAAATAAAATTGTCAGTTCTAGTGTTGCATGTTGACGGCGGTAGATAGACATGACCAGGACGCCACAGCGCGTGTTGTCCCCGCGAAGACAAACTAGCATCTTTGAGTGCGAAACGAGTCGCATGCACTGTCACTTGATGATTTGGGAACAAAGGAAAGGTGCCACTCACTAAGATCGTTACTCCGCTCTCCATTGTCAACGCACTCCGTCCTATACTAAGACGCGAGCACCCAGCCGTAACATCCTTCCGTCCACCCCCCGCCATACTACTCGACACCAGTTCCACCTAGTTTGGTAGTTCAACGCTCATTCAGCCTCCCCTTTCGGTATGATCCAAGCTTTCCACGAAACGCCAAGGCTCTGGCGCAGGGCAATATTGAAGGGAGATTGCGAGGTGGCGGACAGGCTGAGCAACCAACACGATACGGAACGAAAGGTGGTTGAAGACGCAGTCGGTCGAACACTCCGCGCAACTCCGTATCAGTATAGCCACTCACAGTAGCTTCAGGGGACTTGCCTGGATGAACAAAAGATAAGCAAGATGAACAGCAATGCACAAAATAACGGACACCAATAGATACTGCCAACTCGCGCAGACCGAGTCTTGTGGCTTGAACCGGGTTGTGCCACACTCGCGACCTATAAACGCCGTTGCGCGCTTAGACGCCTTTCTTTCTCAACACCCACAACGATTTCCCCTCACAACAGCTATCCCAGTCCTCTCACCCTATAGAGGTACTTAGCACGATAACCAACTGTGGTAATTATTAAGTCACCTTGTTGATATCTTCGAACACCTCTAGATTCCCTGGCGCCACTGCAACTCTTCCTCGACGATCACCACATGGCAACTCTATCTTGCACATTCCTGTTCGAATACTACGACATGGATGACCTCCCCCTGCTTCCGACGCGACGTGAACGAGCCCGTCCAGTTCCAATCGAAGCACCCCGGCCCACTCTACCGCCCGAGAGCTTCCAGGCCATCCTTCAGTGCGACTGGAATCTGACACGGGCTATGAGAATTCATAATGACACGAAGGAAGAGCAAGTCACAGCACTGGTCAGTGCATGAACATACAGCTTCGTGTCAAAATGAATACTCACAATATACCCAGACCTAAGACTTTCCCAACGCCCCCTTCAACTCAACATGGGCTGGTTCGCAGAATGCATGCAGTATTCTGCCGAAAGAGACGTAAGTGGTGGCTTCGTTACAGGACGTCAAAATCTGACCATGTATATAGGCACGCCACAGACGGCATCAACCAGCTATGGTCGTCCGATCCGGCAACGTCGCTGTCCCCGCCGTCTCCTAGCGACTTGCAGCCTCCAGAACGTCAAGAGAGAGAGTATACCACAAGCATGTCCTCGTGGATGAACTGCTTGCAAGGTCGGGCCGACTTCGCGGCTCTCTCTCCCGCCATCCATTCCGACGCTGCCGCTGCAGACCAGCATGTCAGCATCAATATCGACGCGTGTATCCAAGAGGCGACACGGATGGTGTGGAGGCAGGAGTGGTTGACCTTCATCCGCCGGCGGGTGCAGCGTCGTCTCCAGGATGCCTTTGTGCGCGACGAAGACAATCCCGCCCATACCATCACTCCCAATCGCCTCGGAGCACATTTTCCATTAGTCGAAACCCCATCGCGCGCGCCGGCTGTTGCGTCACTCCCTCGACGAAGACTCTTTCAGTCGCAACCTCGTCTTAGCGAGCCGCTGGACGCGGAGGATACTTGCGACATAGAGGGCCAACTTAGCAACAGCGACGATTGCGGGAGCGGATGGCTGGCGGATGACGAGAACGACGGTCCCTAAAGCACTCAGCATCCGATGCTGACAGATCCTCGAGGGTAGATCGTGGATGCGGCTCGTGTCTGATGTGGGCCCACGTCGCACGAAAGGCATAGACTGCTGGATTTCATGGACGAATCCAGCCAAGAAGGACAATTATCGATTGTGGCCTGTGTCGAACAGAAAGCATCCACGTGTTTGTAATTATCTGTATCGCCCTTGAATGTCGCAAGGAATGTATAATGAGATGCAGCAACTGTAATCTCCCGAGTCCATTAGCCGCCAAATGAGATTTTCTCAGATAGTTTCTACGCACCTCTAGTTCTCAAAGAAGTGCCAGTAGAAAGCTGCCTTTACAGGTTAGCAGAAAATGCGCAGAACAAGCAGACCCGGATTGGTAAGTGGCACAAAGACAAAGCAAGTCCAATCAAATCCAACCACCGTCCAACAAAGCCCGCGCGGAGTTCACCCGCTCTCCATCCTCTTACTCCAGCAACATCGTCTTGAGACTCGACTTTGAATCCTCGTATTGTTCCACCATGGGAACAAGACGTCATTCAGCACCGAACAGACCAAGGCGTACTCTCCCAAATGTGCCACCCCATCGAGCTTCTCTCTCTGGGGGTGTCCGATTCGCGCAGCAGGAAAATGTGGCGCAGACAGGAATAATGCAGCAAAATACAGTGCAAGATAGAACCTGTGACGCAAGCAATCAATACCACACGAGACAAGACTTCAGGCCACCGGTTCGGGGACCTTCCATAGCTCCGTGTGATACTGAATACTCACATTGTAAAGACGCAGGATTTCTGGCTGGACACAATTCTCAATCCAATATGGGTGTCCAGTGCACGAGTGTACTGGGAATCTGGAAAGGAAATGTGAGTTTTGACACTCTCAGTTGAGTGCCCCATCAGAGTCGCCATCATTCCCTTGCAGCGTACCCGCCAATCCTGATGATAGCAGCTCAGGGTGGCCGACGAAGGAGGATTATGAGAATACTGTGATGCCACGGACAGCCTCGCGATCCTCTCTCGTGGTGAATAACAACGGGCACCATAAAAAACGGGGCAAAAAAAGGCGCACATCGGACAAAGGATCACTCCGTGGCGATCCTCACGAATGTCACCGCTCCGTGAGTAGACAGTCCTGCCGAGTCGATGACGGCATGCTTTACTACGAGACACCGAGACGTTGAGGTTGGAGCATGTCAGGGGTACGATTATGGTGTCCACAATAGCGCGTGAGTTAGATCAGCTCGTGCTGTTGGACAGGATATCGACTGACACACACCTATATCAGAATACAGCATTGGCTGTACCCAATTCTCTTCCTATATGAATGGTGGATCTCTTCCTGTGGGAAGAATACAATCGAATATAATTCCGCAGCGCAGACTCATCCTATAATGGAACTGCATTCCTTAACGAACGTCCGGTGGTCATTGCATCCGACAGTTACAAATATTCTGCCTGACGGTCCTTCGGAAATTGAGCTAACAGCCCGCAGCTGAGATACTACACAAGCACCTTGCTCCTGCGATCGGGAACGATCAGCCGGGGAGAGAGATTCCTGACGTTGCGCGACGGATCACCTACTCACAGCAAGGCAAATGTTGTTCCTGCATGCGCGAGAAAGCGGTCCTACGACCTCTAAGACATCGACGATATTAGCGCAGACCCAAGACGTCCGCATCCATAGTCCCGCGAGTGTGCAGCTGGCCGCGTCATGCAGAAGTACTAGGTGTCGACAGGCACCACAAGTCGACGCAACACGGTGCCGATAATACCAAGAACACAGCCAGTAAAAGCATCGTTAGTGAAGGCACTATATGATACTTGTAAGCAGATGCGGCTGCGAGTCTGCGACTCGGACGCTTGGGCCGAGTTTCATAGGCGCCCGAGCTGCGGCCGCGGCCCGCCAGTGCAAAACTGATGCAATTACTAGACACACATATCAAGACGATGTAGTATATATAGCTTGCTCTTCCATCACCGCAGTCAAGTGAACGAGTGCAGACTTTATCTCAGGCAATTTGCCACTCCATACTCAGGCTCTACGTCGCTTCAAAGGCGTGAACAAATCCTCCAGCTGCACTGGCAGGCATGAGTATCAAGTTTAGCATTATGAATGTCGAAGAACATCTGTAAATCGTAGTGCACTAGGGACAACCGTCCATCGTCTCCTGGGTTTCAACTGGTTGTGAGCGCATGAGCCAGAAACCAAGACAAAATACGAGACAAATCAGCCGTGATGACTCGTCGGAATCCGAGATTGCAAGCAAACGGGTATTGAAAAAAAAACGCTCTGCAGTAGAATGTCGAAACATAGCCTAGTACAGCAGGTCGTTTTGCTGATGGCCAGCATGCCGAGGTGAGAAGCGGGAGAGTGAGAGAACGTCCGTGGAATGAAATACACAGGCATTCCGTAGACTCTTGTGCGTTGACAATAATTTGGCGAACGGCGACTGATCGATGAATCCGACACTAGTACACCGTTCATGTAGATCGCTAGAAAATAAGAAATGGCACCGCAAATGTGTTCCTGTAGCGTAGAGTTGGACCACACTTGGATGAGTACGAGCTGAATTGATAGAACTCCCGTAGCAACTTTAGATGAGGGATATATCGAGGATCGAGGCTTTAGATCATTGAAGGACACGAAGCCGGAGGGCGTTCCGAAACCTGCGACAAAGCACAGCAAACGTGTATCGTCTCTTCCATATTCCCGCAACACCTAGACGGCAAGCTCAGAGGAGAGCTTTCGAATATCAGAACCAGTCGGCAAATGCGCACCTAAGGTTGGAAAGTGACATCCAGCAAGCCCCTGTCGCGCACCTTCGAAAACCGCTCGCCTAGTTTCTCATGCATCTTATCCCGGTCGTACCCGTACGCATCAACAAATGCGCGCCGAAAGACGAATAAGACACGCCGAAGACCAGAGAATAGCTTCCGCGAAAGGACCTCCTCGATCCGCGCATGGTCGAGATAGACGAGCTCCTTGTCGAAGTCGATGTCCTTGACCTCGAAGTCGTACCGGTACCTGAACACGACTTCACTGACGTGCGGAGACGTGATTTTAGAAAGGAGCGCGGGGACCCAGGCGTAGCCCGAGAACTTGGTGGGTAGAGACAGCCATATTACGAGTGTACGGAGGGATGGAAACTGGGCAAGAGAGATGTTTTGGTCTAGACGTGTGGGATTTAGCACGAGCGATGTCCAGAGCGATGAGAAATATACCAAACACGGATTCTGAAACGTCTTCGCTGAAGCCGAGCCCCAGGTGTGACAAAGAAGCTGAGACAGCTGACAACATTCGAGATGCGGCAATCAAGTCTGAACGGTCCAGCTGAAAAATTCGATGTAGCCAGGCAGCACAGGAATGGCTTTAGCAACCGGGCTGGCCTCGTCAGAAAATCAAATGCATACATCAAGGGAGCATAAGTTGAGCTTGTGCTGGTACTGCGCGTGTCTGAATGGATCTTCCCCGATCCGTTTCCATTTTAGTGCGGTCCAGTCGAGATTTGAGAGGTTGGGGAAAGAACAGATGAGGTTAACGAAGTCTTGAAAGGTCCGAAACCACATGTCGTATAGTGAAAGCTTGACTACTGACGAGAATGTGGAGATCGCTAGGTAGAAAGCGGGATGCGCCGGCAAGATCTGGTCTCGCTCCCAATCCCCGTAGAAAACCAGCCACTTGAGACGGGGAAGCTTGTGTGCGAACACAATGGGAAAGTTGGTTACCAACCTCAAATCGTCACAAGCTACGTGGACGGATGAGACGTACTCCGCAACATCAGGCGAAGTGGTCAGGAGCTTTGCAAAGGAGTAGAAACGGGCTCTGCTAGTGAGCTCGATTCCCCGGAAGAGATTGACGCGACTGCGAGTCAATGCTCTGCAGGTCAGGGCACAGGAACCGAGAGTCCGGTAATATGTCAGGTCTCCATAAATATGGTGGTGCCCCAGGGAGTCAATGATCCTCTCGCAGACCTCCACTGGAAGTTTAGCAAATGCGGAGGGTAATTTGACCGTGGCCTCCAAGGATGTAGGCGTCCTGTGCACAATGAGCGCAAGACATGTTCGATGTGTATTGACGTACGACATGAGACCGAATCTGCCACGAATAAAGACAATTGCTGGGCTAGTTGCTGAGACGTAAGCTGACATGGAATTGTAGGAACAATAGAGCCTCGACATACGGCAACCGAGAAATCTTGCTAATTTGTTCCTCGTCCGCTGACTAGAACAAAATTGATGCACATTTGTCGGGGTACCTATATCATGTTGGATTGGATTCAGTCATTCGACGGAGAGCCCGGTACAGCTAGGAAGGATGAGCGGAGACTCACCGGGCTGGGCGAAGCAATAGGTCTACGTCAAGTTCACAAGGAGTACTGCAGTATATCAGGGATGCCTCCAGGTGAGGAATGAAATTTTTAAATGAGAAAGAAGCCGAACACGAATGGCTTCGCAATGTTCCAGCAGCGCAAAGTATTCAAGGTCTTGTCGAGATGCATCATGACCAAGACACCTTGATATCGTGGCGCCTAAGTATTAATAGAGTGAACAATAAGCCCAAGACGCTCGAACTCCATCGGTATACGAACGTGTACAGGGCAGACATGCCGTCACAAGAATGGACGCCAAGTATGCATAAGTAGCGTAGCGGCTAGGTTGCCAACACACGCGGACGACGGCCGTAAGTCTTATGATCAAGAGTCTGCAGGTTGTAACTGTAAAAAAATGCCATATATCAATGATCAATCTGCGTCGTTTGAGTTTGAGTTGGATCGACTCTGCGGTTGACCGGTCGACCGGTAACCACAGTCGTGGATGACAGTATTGCGGACGCGAGGCCCGTGTATAGATGCAGCCGATTAGGCGCCCATGTGGCGTCTTAGTAGGTCTTTCGGACTCCGAACTCTTTCCACGCAGCAGCTTGCACGTAGCTCTGCCTTTCTCGAGCTCTCCGATTCATGCATATCTACTATCTAGGACTGCAGATGCGGTCGTAGCCCGGGCTACAATCTAGTATATAGACCGCATGTTTCGTCTGAATCCGGCTATCTCCATGCAAGTGGATTAGTATGATACAGAGCCGGGCAGCTGCAGGCTGGCAGTGCCGCCCACGGTCTCCCCCAGAAGGAGCTATCCTCCTTTCCATACGAGAGCCGTTCAGAATGCTCGCGTACTTACAGAAGCCCTCCCGCAAGCGGACAATCGGATGGGCACTCATGTTGACTAACTGGCATCGCCGACTCGGAGTTGATGAACAGCTCTGCAACCTGTTCTCGCCATCTACTTCTCCTCGTTCAACGGCGCTGGCACCCATACGGTTAGTCGTTCTGTGGTATAGTTTACATGTGCTACTTATACAACTTCAAGAAGATCTGGTTGGGGATCAGATCCCGAACTTCCTGCTGTGCCTCAAGGCACTTCGATTCTTGTTTTCCTAGCTGAACTTGCAATTGTCTTAACTTGGTACGTTTTCGGTTGCAAGGGCGATTTCTACTATCACAAGGTAACGGCCACTTCCAGAGGACAATGTCCATTGCAACGCTCGGGATGCTTTGCCCAGCCACCAGAGGCATTGTCCAGTGATTCCGTGTGGTGTTTCCTGAGACTTTCGCCTCGAGCACGGCTCGCTGCTAGTCTCCAGATTCGTTGTGTTGCGCAACGAGCCCGGACCTACTGCTCTCTAGGTCGTCGTGCTTCGTGCGCATCTGCACAAACAGAGTTTGAGATTCGATGTGCGCGCAAGATGGCGGCTTTGCGTGTCCAAAATTCTGTTTCCGAACGCAGAGACCTTTTTTGGAGCCTGAAAGGGCAGGAACCTTTCTATCTTTGTTTGGGTCCAAATCATATACCGCGCGCTTAGAGAGCATGAGCGGTCCGTAAGTTCCTATTTTTCGAGCTCCATTCCGATTCATGTGTCCATAGGAGGGTAGTCTGACGTTCGAGGTCGTATGTGCGGCTAGAATCCAAATATACGGCATGCTTCTAACGTTGAATCCGGGTATCTCCATACAGGTGGATGACTACTACTAGTACCGCCACCGGTGCCCGTCTCCGAGAAGGAACTATCCTCCTGCCCATACGAGAGCCGTCGGAGCCATCCCTGCAACTGTCGATTCACATTGAATATTGAACCTGTAGGTGGACCTCTGTTCCGACAATAGCGTTGATCCAAGATCTCAACTAAATTCGTTCATCCACAGCACACATGTATCGTCACCGCGCCCTGGATATCCACGAGATCCTATGTCATGTTTTCGAACAAATAGACACACATCGGGACCCCAGTACTCCCAAGTCCAACAAGGACATCTGTGTCAATCAGACGACATTAGTGTCGTCTGCCTGTGTCTGTCGGGCCTTCTCCGAGCCTGCGCTTCGTGCGTTGTGGCGAGAGATCCACAGCCTCATACCGTTGTTCAAGTTGTTTTCGATCTCAGTCGTTCGCCGCACCGGTGATTATCCAGCGTTATACAACGAGGAATATGTGAGTACTCTTAAACATCTTCACCGAACCCACAAATTAATGGGATCGCATGTCTCATTAATAGGTCTTGGACGGAGAGATTCTGCCGGACAACTTCGCACGGTTCCAGCGGTATGCTCGTCTCGTACGCACCGCGTGGCACACGTATGTCCCTATCCAGATCTCGCCGTCTCTCTTCTCCGCCATCGAAAGATATCAAGACGGGTTGCCCCTACTACCCTCTTTAAGGGAGCTAGTCTGGATTCAGAAATCATGCCAGGATCAATGTCTCCTTTCTCTCCTTTCCCCGTCGCTCCGCATTCTTCATCTCGATTTGCGCGGGATCTTCGATTACAGACCATTTGAAGTCCAGGGCGCCGAGCTTCAAGCCTTCCTAAAGTCTGCTCAAACGAAATCCATTTTCTTGCAAGAGCTACACTTCACTGGCATAGAACGGGTCTCATCGCTGGAGCTGGTCTCCGGCTGGAAGCATCTCTCCTCGCTCCAGCTCTTGAACGCTGAACACACCGTCAATGAACGTCTCGTGCGAGCGCTATCCCACATGCAACACCTAGCAGATCTTTCCCTGTCTTTCGGTGGCGCAATCCTGCGCCACGCCCGCTATGGCGGATTTCCCGCACTGCAGGATCTGAAGCTGCGTGGCGACCTCCGACAGCTCGTGGACTTCCTAGACATTGTGGCGTCCCCAGTTCTGCGAGACGTACAGCTCGTGAGCGGCACGACCTGGTCCAATCTCGACCAAAGCGAGCTATCGGACGCATGCGCTCGCCACGCCTCGCTGCAAGCACTCACCTTCAAACACCTGACGGACGCAGACCCCACCGCCGTGGACACCCTCCCCGAGCTGTCCTTCCTCGCATTCGTCCGGCCGCTGCTACGCCTGCGCAGCCTCCACGAGCTCTCCTTCTACAGCCCCGGGACCTCGCTCCTGCTGTCCGGCGCGGACCTCCTCGAGATCGCCGCCGCGTGGCCCGACGTCACCGCGCTCACAGTCCGCGGGCCATGCCGCGCCGCACAGCTGTCCCTGCGCACCATCGCGGAGTTCACCCAGCGCTGCCCCGCGCTCCACGAACTCGCGCTCCCCGCCATCGACGACGCGCCGCTGGCGGGACCGGGGCCGGAGCCCGCCGTGCCCGTCTCGTCCGCTCTGCGCCGGCTCGAGCTCTACGGGACTGCGCGGCCCGCGCATCCTGAGCGGCTGGCGCTGAAGCTGGCGATTATGTTCCCGGAGCTTGAGATGGCGCGGTCTCCATATACGGTGGGCATCAGGAACGAGCGCCTGAGCAGTCTGTATGAGCATCACAAATTCTACGCGCATCGGAGGAGGGATCTCGCCGTCCACGATTTGGACATCACACGAGTAAGCCGGTATGTTTTAGCCGAGGAATGTGGGATGCTGCTGTGATCTGTGGGGAACGCATCTCGCAATGTTTTGATAAGGATGGTGTTGGATTAATTCTGCTCTCTATGGTATGTAGCTGGATTTGTCTCTGCGTTGGACGTTCTCAACCAGCTATTTCTTCTAGTTGTGTTGTTTTCCGATTTGCTCGTGTATCGTCAATGGAATGTATTAGTATGCGCGGGATGGTGGGTAATGTACTCATTACTGGGATCGCGTCCCATCTGTGCACCGGACAGTACTAGTAGTAAGGCCCGTCGACTCGTTTCCCGCTCATCTTGTGTGTCACTTGACCATGGCTGCATCCTTATCGCACTAATTGGCGGCAGTCTGAGCGGTGCGCAACCAGAGCCGATGTTCTGTGCAACATGATATCAGTTAATCCGCAGCAATGGCTCTCATGCACATGCGTGGTTCATGCTTCGACGACGTCTGAGATCTGAGTAAATGGCCGACTACTTAGTACGTGCTGTTTGTAGCATGTTTCGCCAATTCGGGAGCGAAGCAACCGCAGTGAGCAGACTTACATTGACGCAAGGCGACCCTAGGTACCCAAGTATGCCGTTGACGTCCGACTTGTCCCTGGCACATTGTTTCTCATATCTTGACCTTGCAACACTTTAGAACCGTATTGCAGGGGTTCTTGCGGCCACTCGTGCGATCATGCTGCTCACAACCGTGTCCAGTTCATGATTATAGTTAGACCGCTCTCACGCCCATGCTCAAGCAGGGCACAACCATCCATCGTAACCTACTGAGGTCGTCTCGCTGTTTGAGTCGTCCTTTGTCGTCCTCGGCAGACTTCCAGTAAGTACTTACTGGGGAACATCAGCACGCGTCGAGGTCATGCTGCCCGCCACTTCCCGAATCGAAGCGCCAAGTTGCAGCGAGAACATCATCACCGTTGCTTGCAAGCACAGCCGCGCCGCTTCCATTCTCATACATCCGCCTCAAAAGCCGTGTTCACGGGTCCAGAGCACGACGTATCGCCATGGCGTGGCCAGACACGCCCCAGCTGCTCATCCTCGCAGGTCTCGCACTCGTCGCCGCTCTCGCCCTGCGCAGGCGGCGCTCTCCCCCGTTACCCCCAGGCCCACCGGGCCTTCCGTTCATCGGGAACCTTCTCCAGGTGGACCCCCTACGGATGTACCCCCAGGTATGCACCCCACTCGTCCGGGCGCCCGCACATCTCACGCTGAGCAACAGTTCCAAGCGTGGGCAAAGGAGTACGGCGAGATCTTCTCCTTGCGCTTCGGCGCACAGACCACTATCGTGCTCAACACACCGGAGGCGGCCCAGGAGCTCTTCGTGCGCCGCGGCGCCCTGTACGCATCGCGTGCACCTCCGCACGTCGCGCATGACGTGATGAGCGCGGGTCAGCGCATGATCTTCATGCCGTACGATGCGGAGTGGAAGGTGTGTCTACGCGCTGCTCCATGGACTCGTGTGCGCGCTGACAGATGCAACAGACCGTGCGCCGGAGCCTGAACAGCGTGATCGGGCCCGGACCGTCCAAGGACGTGCGGAGGTTGCAGGACCTGGAGTCGAGCGTGCTGCTGCACGACCTTATGTGCCATGGGAAACAGAGCGTCTCAGGGCCCCAAGTGACAGGCGACGAGGTCCCGGAGGGCCACTGGTTCGCGCTTGTGCGACGCTACGTGAGTGCTTTCATCTGGCCCACGTGTTGCGCTCACCTTCAGCGATCGTGCAGAGCTTGGGGCTGATGATGCACATCATGTATGGAAAGCGTGTGTATCGAATCCGTGATGACCCGCCTTCGTGCGTCATGTCTGAGCATGATCGCTGCTGCTGACCAAGCGTGTGTTCCCGTTTGGGTACAGGCAGAAGGTGTTCGATGTGATGGGCAACTTCGTCCGCGTCAGCCAGCCGGGAAACTACCTGTGAGTCACTTGTCGGCAACTGCGGTGGGGCACTGACGGGCCGTACAGCGCTGACGCGTTCCCGGTACTGCGTTTGCTCCCCGATATCCTTGCGCCCTGGCGTGTTGCCGCGCGCAAGGCGCACGCATGGTGAGTTGCCTGAATATCTCCAGTGCGTATCTCCAGTTCGCAAATCCTGACGTGTCTGCGCGGCGACAGGGAGATGGAGCTCTGGGGTGGGCTGCTCGAGGAGAGCAAAGCTACGCCCCACGCACGGGGCTACGTGCCCGAATATATGCGCGCGCGCGGGGACGCCGGGCACGCAGAGGCGCCGGGACGCGGGCTCACCGAGGATGGGTGGATGCGCGACATGATGGTAGCGTACAGCGCGGGGAGCGTACTCGAGGCGGGCGGGGACACGAGCGCGGGGGCCATGCAAGCGGCGATTATGCTGCTGCTCGCGAACCCGCGTGTGTTGGCGTGTGCACGGGCAGAGTTGGACGCGGTGGTGGGTCCGGACCGGCTGCCCGGGTTTGAGGACGAGGAGAAGCTGCCGTACGTGGCTGCATGCGCGAAGGAGACGCTGCGTCGTCGACCGCTGACGATTATGGGTGGGCCCGTGACATGCTTCTGATTGTATTGATGCTGACACGCAAAAAAGCTGTACCGCACGCCACGATGGAGGATGATGTGTACAAGGGGTACTTCATTCCAAAGGGTGCAACGGTGATCGGAAATGTATGGGCGATGCAGATGGACGAGACGCACTACCCCGATCCTCTCGCTTTCGCGCCGGAGCGGTTCCTGGACAAGGATGTTCCGTGCGAGCAGTGAGTGGTCGTACCATGCGCCTTCCTCTTCGACGTTGAATTGAGATGCACTGGGAAGTTATGCCTTTGGATGGGGCCGTCGCTTGTGCCAAGGCCGGCACATCGCCGAGGCGTCTCTGTTCATCGTACTGGCGCGTATCTTGTGGGCGCTGGACATGAGTGCTCCAGAACTGCCGGACCCTGCGGACGAAAGGAAGACGGGGGCGTGGAGCAATGGGTTCGTGAGCCTGCCGCAAGTCTTTGGTGTGGCGTTCGCGCCGCGGGAAGGGCGAGAAAAGGTTGTAAAGGCGGCGTACGAGACGACACAGAGGGAGTGGGACGCAATGGGGCTCGAGCTGGACGAGCGATGATAATAATGGGCAGCTGTCAAGTTGTTGTGTACTGTTGATTTCAAGTGGCGCGACATTTCACGTGCTTTGATGCAGGGTCTCGACGCGTCGCGGCTTGATGCATTGATGGTCGGCTATTGAGGGGACTAACCCTGCTACTCAACACCTCGCTAGTATTGCCGCCCATAAATAAAATTCTGTCCGGTTACAGGTCGGAGCGCCTCAGGGTCGAACTGTCACACCTTTTTCTTATCCGATAGAGCCCCTGCGTGAATCCACAACCATAACATTACTGACCTGTCCAGGCTGCTTATCATGGCTTCCCAATTGGCCTTTAATTGCAAGAGACGGTGGTCAGATGCAAAAGACCATTGCGAGCTGCTCCCCAGCCGACCAGCCGCTGTGGGTCAACGCGTCACTGGTCACCTCACATTCTAATCTGGTGTGTCCTGTTCTAGCCAATATGACGCTCACCTCCAAGAACTTCGTTTACAAGCCCCATCCACACCCAGCTCTCTCTCGCGATTGTGTCTTCCGCACGGCTCCGCCTCTCGCTACTGAATGGCCTCTTAGCCGATCCGCTACCCTCTTCTCGCCAGCCGCACTGCTTTCAGTCAATGTTGCGTGATATGTATGATGCTGACCACGCGCTTTCATTCAGCAATCCCTCTTCCTTCTTCGCAAGAAGCTGTCATCCTACTCCCCAAACAGGCTCACCTCCAACGCGCCAATCCGATAGCCGTGCGGGACGTCTTCCGGATGCAGAGCTCGTGCTTCCCTCTCCATGAGCTATCGTCACCAGTTCGCACATCTCCTCGGAACCCGAGCTTGGCTTCGAGTTATAAGGGCGGTCTTCCCTGCATACATTCTCCCCCAAGCAGTAATGGTTGCGTTATCATACCCCTTACTCACTCTTACTCTCGGGCTAGCGGCCTGGGTCGTGTTCGCACTGCGCACCCGCCGCAGCAGGCTCCCGCTGCCCCCGGGCCCGCCGGGTGTCCCGATCACCGGGAACCTCCTCCAGGTCGACCCGCTCCGGCTGTACCCAAAGGCGAGTCTGCCCCGCGTCCCGCCCCGTTTCCCAGCTCACCCAGACACACAGTTCCAAGAATGGGCAAAGAAATACGGCGAAATCTTCTCGCTGCGCTTCGGCGCACAGACCATCATCGTGCTCAACACTCCAGAGGCCGCGCATGAGCTCTTCGTCAACCGTGGTGTCAAGTATGCGTCTCGCGCACCGCCGCACGTCGCTCAAGACGTGATGAGCGTGGGCCAGCGCATGGTCTTCCTGAAATACGGGCCCGAGTGGAAGGTGTGTAATTGACTCCTGTCCTGTATGTCGTGCTGGTCTGACCACTGGATGGTCTGCAGGCCTCGCGCAAGAGCTTCCAAAGCGCGATCGGCCCCGCGGCCTCCAAAGGCCTCCGCAGGTTCCAGGACCTAGAGTCACGCGTGCTGCTACACGATTTGATGCTGCACGGCGACAAGAGCATCATCGAGCCCCAGGCATCAGGCGACGAGGTGCCCGACGGCCACTGGTTCGCGTTGGTCCGGCGCTACGTAAGTGCGCGTCTAAGGGCCCGGCGCTCCTACTGACTGAGAAGGTTTCAGACTTTGAGCCTCGTCATGAACGCCATATACGGAAAGCGCATCAACAAAGTCCATGACAACCTGCCCCTGTGCGCCCTCCGCGTTCCGTACCTCTGTCCGTTTGCTGACTGCCGCCCAGCAAAAAAGTATTCGACGTGATGGCCAACCTGGTGTGTGAGCTCCAGCCCGGGCGGTACTTGTGAGTGTCGCACGCCCCTCCTCACCTAGCACCGCTGAGATTGCCCCCGCTAGGGCGGACGTGTTCCCCGTCCTGCGCTACCTCCCGGACTTCCTCGCCCCATGGCGCGTCAACGCCCGCAAGATGCACGACTGGTACGCCCCTCTCTCCTCCCCGCCCTTGCGTGCTGCTGACACCCCGCAGGGAGATGGAGCTCTACGGCGGGCTCCTCGACGAGAGCAACGCCGCACCGCGCGCACGCGGCTACGTCCCGCAGTACCTGCGCGCGCGCTCGGAGGCGGGGCACGAGCACGCGCCGGGCGTCGGGCTCACCGAGGACGGGTGGATGCGCGACCTGCTCGTCGCGTACAACGCGGGCACCGCGCTCGAGGCGGGCGCGGACACGACCGCCGGCGCGCTGCTGAGCGCGATCATGTTTTTCCTCATGCACCCCGCGGTGCTCGAGCGCGCGCGGGCGGAGGTCGATGCGGCCGTCGGGGACTCGCGGCTGCCCGAGTTCGCGGACGAGGCGAAGATGCCGTATATCGTTGCGTGCGCGAAGGAGACGCTGCGGCGGCGCCCGCCGATCATCATGGGTGCGTGCTGCGGCGTGGTGTTCGGGTGTGACGGCGCGCGGTGCTGACGCGCGTGCAGGTGTGCCGCACGCGGTGCTCGAGGACGACGTGTACAAGGGGTACTTCATCCCGAAGGACGCGATGGTCATGGGTAACGTGTGGGCGATGCAGATGGACGAGACGCGCTTCCCGGACCCGACTGCGTTCGTCCCGGAGCGCTTCCTCGATGAGGACAACCCGCGCGAGCAGTGAGCGTCCTGTACCTCGTTCCGCGCTGCACTGTTGCTAAAATGTTGCTAGCTGGGTGTTTGGGTGGGGCCGGCGCAACTGCCAGGGCAGGAACATGGCGGAGGCGTCGCTGTTCCTCGTGCTCGCCCGCATCCTCTGGGGCCTGGACTTCCATGCGCCGAGGCTCCCGGATCCTAATGATGAATCGAGGAAGGGTACGTGGACAGATGGCATGGTGAGTCTTCCGCGGTTGTACGGAGTTGCTTTCACACCGCGCGAGGGACGCCGAGAGCTGGTCACGGCTTCCTACGAGGAAACGCAGCGAGAGTGGGAGGCGATGGGCCTGGAGGTGGACGTACGCTAAACCTGCTTCGTACGAAGTGGAGACGCCTGCCTGTATCGCGATGCGATGAGGTATCGATATGGTGGACTCGGAGGAAAAGTGTAGCATGCTGTCTGTAAAATCACCGAAATGTTCATATGCGCATTAGTACTGTAGCGTTTAACCGTCTACAAGGATTCCATCGCCAGTCGTAAGTGTGGGGGGGGTGAGTATACTTGCTACCCAGACCCTGACGTACAATTGAAAGGCGTCGATGAATGTGTAGGCTACATTTACAGTGATATGCTAACGTGTATATGGTCACGGTCGCACCGACGATGCGGTTCGATCGACGCGTCTAGATCTAAATGGGAGCCCTGTGGCGGCATTGTGGCGCAACATCTAGTCACACTAGCCAGCACTAGTCTAGCTCCCACATGTACAGGTCCAGCAGCGCTCCCTACGAAGTCGATAGAAGTATGGATCACACCGACTCGGAGTTGCAGTGATCGATGTTCAAATAATCCAAGTCCCACCGAGGGTGCGCTCGCGCTTGATATACATAGAACGACAATCTTCTGTGCTACGAAGCTGATTCTGACAGAGCCTACCATTTCACCAGTCGTGTCATCTCGGTCACTTGTCGATACTCCGGCGTGCATGACTTGTGCAGTATCAGTCAGCGTTCTCTTACAGCTGCTTGCAGAACGATAGGCCGACGCGTGAAAAATAGGTTAGAGCTGGGTCCGAAACAATCGAGGACCGCCATCCTGCGCCACAACTGTTGGCGGGGCGAAGTATCGGCATCGACCGGAGAACGATCGCATATGGTAGTCTCGGAACCGACGTTCTACAGAGAACCGCTATTCGCCGGGCGGAGATCGTAAAATGTGGGCGCGGTATCTCTGTAGAACGTCTGGTGACTTTGAGTAGGGCGGGCGTCGACGCGCTCAGCGCGTCTCATTGACGCGTCGTACTTCGGTCGCTTTGTACTATAGCTATGTCGACCACCTCTCATTCAGCCAATTCAATGGACTGGGAAGCTCCACGGCGCCGTGCTCCTGCCCTATACCCCATCATCAGACTCCGGCAACCGCCCGCAATGGGCCAAGAGCATCAAGACGCGGCGGGGAGTGGACCCGCCCTTCATTGCGCCGAAGAAAACGAGCTCGCTCGACAAGCTGTGCTCATACTCAGGCTGGAGTTCGTCGACCGCCCGGGCCCCGCAGTCCCTGCCGCAGGTGCACACCCGCGAGCACGGCAGCCAGTATGTCGAGATCGAGATGCGGAGCAGTCCTGTGCTGCCAGAGATTATCACACCCTTGCAGGGCCAGCCCCTCTCGTACGGGCTCTTCCCCGACTGCGTGGTGGACCCCGATGCGCCCATCCGGAAGTACTCGGTGTCGCGCTTAGTCACTGCAGATAATTCTTGGTGCAGCGAGCGCCGGTTGCCGCCCCGCATGCCCCCTCGCACACCGCCTCGTACATCAATCTAAGGGATTGAACCAGGACCCAGTGTTCGTGGAGGACCATGTATTGGACTGAGGCCCTGGAGGTTGGATCTGATGCTGTATCTCACACATCTCTGCCATCCCTAGATTTATGTGTATTATTACTGTGTGGCCACCATGCCAAGGATGTATGTATGAGTATCTCAGTCTGAGTAATGTGATTTTCCGTAGGACTACTGTACATGTGGGGGTGTATCTGACCTTGAAAAGAAAACCGAGTACAGGTCAAGGCACAGCATTTAGAGTCAGGCACAGCGGGAGAAGATAATTTAGACAAGGTTTCGGTAGGAGGATACAGACGGCGGGCCACCGACCGCGACCGAGAGTGAAGGCGGGTGGCGGGAGGCGGCCCGGGGGTCATCTACACCCGCCCTACTCAAAGAGACCAGACGTTCTACATGCAATCCCAGTATCTCTTTTTCGATCTCCGCTGTGGATTTCCATGTAGAACGTCTGGATCGAGACTACGCATATGGCAGCATCGACAATATTTGCGGTGGCAACAGCGCGAGACATCGCAGCGGACCGCGTTTCCTTTCGAAGCCCGCTTGTAACCTAAAATTTCGGGGGCGGCCTATCGTTCTGCAAGCAGCTGTAATTTAAAATTTAAACCCTGGAGCTTTTTATAACTGACAGACGCTTGGAACCAGTGACTTCGACCTGGCACATCCGACCGAAGCTACAGACGACGTAGAGCCTTATAACCCCCGCGGTTTAAATTGCTTCCGTGAAAATTTCATGTTGTCCCCCGAATTTAGGACTAGTCCTCCAAGAAAGTGGCCCGCCGGTTTGTGACACTGACCACATTCTCGACCAATTGCATCCGTTATGACCACCGCTCTGATAGGCTAATCGCCCACGATTATTTCACAACCAATTTCTAGGTCTTTTCAGGGCAGTCTATCGTGCCGCAAGCCCAGCGCTCAGCCGTTGGCTGTTGTGTCGCCTGAAGCAGCACCACAGTATATTGCGACCCTCTCCCAGTTATCGCGACGCGACCATGACTCACATTCGCAACCATGGACCCAACCATAGCAGCAGCGCCGCCTCTTGTGCACGCACTCATTTCTCGCCGAGAACTCACAAATCGCCTCGTCCGCCAAGCGACGGCACCCACAACTTCACCGCGTCTGAGCCGTGCCGCCACCGCCCAGACGGCTTCTAGACCTTCCCAGGCTTGTCCACGAACGCAGGGAACACCTCCCCCGAGCGGGGAACCCACCTCTACTAGCGAGGGCAGCTGCACATTAGCCTAGACCGGCTCGCGCACCCGCACGGCCTCCATATACTAGGCGACCGTGCTGCTGCGCCCTGCTCCCAGTTCCCCAGCGTCCGCCGCTCGCATTCTCGCCCTGGGTAGAGATGATGGCAGCCCCAGGTGCTTGTGGCGCGCGGGCAGCGGTCGCTGTGCCCACGAATACGCATACAATCCCCGAGGGACGCGAGGGCCCCCCGGAAATTGCAGGCCGCGGGACTGCATGCCCCTGTACAGACAGTGTCAGGGGTACAGTCTCGGGCAGCCGCACCGCAACGCCAGGCATGTCCACGACACGGTCTGCGAGCGTGCGCGCGTCTGTCCACGTGGAAGTGATTGTGCCTCCGCGCTTGTCCTCCCAGTGCCGCGCGAGGCGGCCGAGCAGCGTGCCGCGCTCCGGGCGGCGGAAGAAGTTGCGATTTGCGTCGACGACCATGCCGCACTTGAATCGCGTCAGCATCACGTTGAGCAACTCCAGGAAGCCGGCAGCATCCGTGCGCACGGTCGAGATAATAACGAAGGGCGCTTCGTGTCCTGCGAAGACGGTCAGCGCATGTTGCACGGTCGGCGATGCCGCACGTACCTTCGACGTTGTCGACGTTGTCTGATGGGAAATTCCGAGCCTCCAGGCGTTCCACAAGTGCGGCCCTCTGGGCGTCGTATGGGGTGATGATCGCAATCTTTTCCTTCTGGTAGTAGTTTTGCACGAGGTTGAGTACAGCGTGAACTTCTTCCAAGTTCTACAGCACCAGGCCATCAACATTCATGTTATATCGATGGTGCGAGGTACTCACCACCCAGCTCTGACCTTCCATGCTTTATACACCCTTCTTTACGTCGGAAAACATGACAGAAGACATTTCCCCGAGATCGTGCCTTGAGCGGAGCTTGGAGTTGTAGCTTCCGTAGAAGTCTCCAAGCTTAGGTGCAGGCATGCGATCTGGGACCCGATCAGCTTACTTGCGCGTACTCCAGAATCGTGCATATGAGAGAACCACAGAATCTTCGCTGCTCCTTGGAACAAGGTCTATTCAGCACTCTGCAAGACTTCAGAACGGGTGTATAGCATCAACAATGTTTCATCCGAAATTATTCGTTACTTACCATGCTGATATCTAGACACGCTGGCACAAGTCGGACTCGGTGCGGCCATACCAAAGTGCTCGAATAGGATCCCGCTGGACGTTAGTACACAATTGCTCATAGATGAACTTGAACGGAGACGCAGGACTCATGGTAGACGGAGCAATGAGTGTTGTCGAGGTAGATTAGGAAGACTCGGTTCTTCACGGAGAACGCCAGTCTCGACGGTCGCATATTTTTGCGACAGTTGAAGCGTAACGTCGAACATATCGGCATCGAGCGTGCGGATAAGTTTCGCTACGGGGTAACATTCTGAGAGGGAAGCGCCGCAACGATATCCGCAGAGGATCGTCCGGGCTAGGAAGGAAGGACTTCTCTACGAACCTGGAGGAGGACGTAATGGAGGGTAGTAAAGCCAAGAGGGATGCGGGTGGAGACTGCGGAGACCACACGACAAAGGCCCTTTGAGTCTTAAGCAGATGAACCACGGGAAGCATCAGACGTCAAGACAACCCTAATAACGTGTCGTCTCTCCGTACACAGACCCACCGGACGAATGGGTAGGACTCTGCTAAGATGAGTCAGAAGGGCTATTCAAAAGATATACTGAATGGTGCTGGCAGGACGCTATGCCAGAACTGGCCTGGGACCAACCATGATGGAGAACTCCTCATTTTCGTAGCGTTTGGTCAGCGGCAGTCAAACGTGTTAGAGCACTATAATGTGGCACCATTCCGAGGAACCCAATCAGCGTACGGAGGCACAAAATATGCAACCAGCGGTACGTACATGCACACCCGGCGTCGACGTCAGTCTGCAGCTGGATGCCCCAAGTACGAGATTGTCTGGATGCAATCTGGTCATTCGGACGAGATGCTTCCCAGGCCTTGCCTGGAGGCCCTTCGTATGTTCTACTACGATCATTCATTCTCAAGCTCACCTCAAATTTTGCGATGTTACAAGCACTGGCAGACACAAGAAGCGGGACTGCGCATCCTGCCTGTACCTTGAAACTGAAAATGAACGTGCCCATTCCGAAGCCATTCTTCTGCAGATACATCCTCCAGGTAGCGACGTCCGAGCCTGATTCCACGGCTGTGGCAAACTCCTAACGGCCCTCTAGCACATCAGATTTTCCATTATCTCCGTCAGTATCGTCAGTGAGAGAGATTGGTAATGTCGTCTCGAGCTGGTACGGACCAGAAATTTTGAGTGAGGCCTAGCGGTCGGATGACTGTGACTCGGCGGAGTCGCAGTTACCGGAACTCGATTAGTGCCCGGGCGCTAACAATTTCTTCCGTTAGTCTCGGACTCAGTGCATTTCTCAATCCGCTTCTGACGGAAACTCCACGTCTGTAGTCTGTCTATCGCCAAGTAGTATGTTGAGAACGACTTCCGCCAAGTACTGTTCCCTCTCGCCTCTGCGGCGGATCCCCGAGACAAATAGCACTGGTAAGTATCAGGCATCGTATACCTCGATCGATGCCACGCCCGATAGTACCGGAAATGTCAAGTACTACTGCAGTGGCAGACAGTCTTCTCGCACATATGGTGTTAGCGCGTCCGACACAGACTTCTTTGATCGCCTGTGCAGATTTGCAAACACACGTAACAGTGAAAACATTCTGTGCTTAATAAGACTATACGCTGACTCAGGCTACGACGTATCCTGCGCCAACACACAGGCCTCCAAGCGATGTTTTCCAGGTCGGCGGCGTACTTAAGGAGGGCGGCTGCGCGCAGACATACAGTCCTCAACAAACCCTCAGCCTCCATGTCTTCTATGCCTCTGAAATCCTTCGACCACTCTCCGCCCGCCTACACGGAGGCACCCCACCCAGAGTGGCGATTGGGGGAGAAGGTTAGTGCCACACCAGAAGGGAAGGAGTGGGTCGAAGCAGGCAAGGCCGGCTTCACGACCATCGGGGCCTCTGAACAAGATCAGATGTGGGTATCGTCATTTTTGGCGTACATTCTGTTGTTGATTGAAGAGGAAATTGCAGACAATGGGTGCGCATCACGCATCCTACGTGGAATATCTCATGCTCAACCGTGAGGTGCCCAGTACAAGCTGCTCATCAGCGGTATTGTCCCGCGGCCCATCGCATTCGTGTCCACCGTATCCACATCGGGCGTGGAGAATCTTGCACCTTTTAGGTAAGTGGGAGCACATATGGCGAAAGATTCTGCTCACAACCTCCTCTCCTCCAAAGCTGGTTCAACACGGTATGCAATCACTGCACAGAGCACGATACTCGCAGCCTGACGCTCCCCAACAATCGCACAGGTCACCAACAATCCCCCCATCATAGCGTTCGCCGGTACCGATCCCATCAATCCCGGCCGGCTCAAAGACAGCGTCCTGAACATCAAGAACACGAAAGGGTTCACCGTGAACGTCATCAGCGTCCCGTTCGCGCACAACGCACTGGCGACCGCCATCGTCACTCCCCCGACGTGAGCGAGTGGGAGCTCAGCGGCCTGACGAAGGAGCCCAGCGTACGCTTCTCCGCTCCGCCCCGCCCCACCCCACACGCTGACCGCACGCCCGCAGACCCACGTGAAGGCGCCGCGCGTGCAGGAGAGCGCGTTCAGCCTCGAGTGCGAGGTCCGTGTCCCTCCCGGCCCCCGCCTCACCTCACGCCGCGCTGACGTGCACACAGCTCTTCCAGACGCTCGACATCGTGCACCCCGACACGGGCGTGACGACGACGACGCTCGTGCTCGGGCGCGTCCTGTGCGCCCACGTGCGCAACGACGTGCTCACGCCGAAGCGCACCGTCGACATCGCGCGGCTGCAGCCGCTCGCCGCGCTCGGCGACATCTCGTACGCGCCCGTCGGTGCGCCGTTCCGCGTGCCGCGCTTCAGGTGGGAGGAAGACCACGCGCGGATCGCGGAGCTTGCGGAGGCGGGGCAGGGGCAGGGGAGGGGGCGGCAGAGCGGGCTCTAAGAGAGCTTTGCCATGTGTAGAGCAGCCCGGGCCGTTTTGCTAGGGTGGCTCCATTTAGATCTAGGTCTGATATTTTCGTAATTAAGAGGAACCACACTGCTAGCAGCTTGCGATTGTCGTTGGAAGAGCGCGCCGCACATGGCCGCGTCGGCAATTTCCATATTTGGACAACTGATCGATCTCGCGCCACCATCTGCAACCATCTCCTAGTGGTGGCCCGGCGTCGGCGCGTCGCACATACATCAGTATGATCTGCATGCCTAGGCTACTCGATGCACACTAGTGGTATGTGGCATAGCATGCGAGCGATCGAATAACGATTACTACATACATATATACAAATATGGTCTATCTACCGTATCGCTCGCAAGACCCGCCGCTGCCCGAAGTATGCAGTCAACATGCTAGTACATATACTACGTGGTATAGTAAGTAGCTGAAGATTACTGATACTACGGGATGGTACCTGTCCGATTAAGTCTGTCGTAGTACGGGGAGATGTGCGGAAGGGGAGGGGGCAGGTAAACGTGCGGCGGGGTGCGTGAGGTCGTGTCGCAGGCGTGATTTGTTGTTTCGGTTCGACGTGGTGTTCTATGTGGTGCGGAGTAATGTAAGGGTGTGTGATCGTGCGGTGGGGTATGCGGAATCGTGATGCAGGAGTGCCAGAGACGAGTACAGCAGAGCAGCAAAACAAGCGATCCAGAATGTCCATGCGGACGGCGCAGCCAAGCTCCGCCTCCAAGAGATAGCTACAAATGCAGAGTCCATGTGGTCAGCTTACTAAGTGAGTGCACCAGCAACTCAGCGTACCGTCCGTTCACATATTGCTAGAGTTCAAACGGGGTTCACTCAACACTTTCCCCACAGCTTTCCCAGGAGGCAGTGTCGTGAAAGTAGCATAAGAGCTACGGCGAGCATGACCGCGGAGCCTACGTTGACCGCATGAGCGAGCCATAAATATGATAAAGTAATACTTGCGCATACCAGCATAAAGGCCTACCGCCTCAAACCCGCCTGTTGCAGTATTAATCGCGCCAGAGATAGGCGGACCCCCGAGCGCGCCGAGAGCTAACACCGTCAAGAACATGCCCATGCGCAGCCCATTGTCATGCCGCTCGCCCATGTGCACAATTGGAGCAGCGATCAACGACACATACACTCCCGAAGACATCCTACTTGTCCGTCAATACAATCCTGAGGAAATACAACCGGAGGTACACACCCATACAAGATAGCAACGACGATATTCGCACCGGTGGATTTTGCGAAAGGCCATGCGTATGTGAGAATACCGGCGATGAATGTGGCTGGGATCATTACGTTGAACGCGCCTGTGGGTGCACACGCTCAGTTCAGGTGCGAACGCGCTTGAAAATACAAATTACACACCTACGCGGTCCGCAAGCAATCCACCACCAATCCGACCAAATGTGGAGCCAGCGTTCGCGATGGGAAGGAGGTAGAATGCCGTATTGGTAGGCACGCCGACAAACGCTGCGCTCACGTCGATGTATGTCAGGACCTATCGCGCAGTACATCAGACATTGCGTGTAAGGTGGAAGGAGCCAGATACACACCGTATACAGCCCTAGGAACACCACAAATGACGATGCGGTGTAAATTGAGTACGCTGGGTTGCGGAAGGAACGCAGATTGATGAAGGGACCCGAATTCTGCTTGGGCGGTAGCCTCCGTTCTGCCGCCTGTGGTACGAGATCAGCACCTAGCTAGTACTGAGGGACGCTCCACATACTAGATTGCACATGCCCAGAAGGAAAATGAGCAAAAAGCCCATTATCCGCATTGTCCATTTGAATCTGGAAACAGAATTGAAGGTTAGCGCGCATACATCGACGTACAACGAAAGGCACAGACCCGACTTGTATGATCAAGTTATGCACCGCAATTGGGAACACGGTCCCACCGACACTGGAGCCGAGCGCCATCATTCCAAGTGCCAGACCCAACCTTTTCTGAAACCAATGTGGAATCGTGCCCATGACAGGCCCGAAGATGGCGCCGCATGCAATCTGCCCAATCAAACGCTCAGCCGCAGTCAAGAAGAGATACATGGCGCGGAAAGCTCACCCCAACTGCGAGGCCCTGACACAGAACAAACTGCCAGAACTCGGTACACTCAGCGATAAGGAATGTCGCAGCGATCAGCAGCGCGGATGCACATGCCAAAGGAACTTTGAAGTGTCCCATGTCAAACAACCGGCCGAAAATTAAACCCGGCATGAACACGAGCGCATACTGAGGATCATCACGTTAGGATCCTCCAGTTCCAGATATAGACTCGAGCGCTTCTACTGACCTGTATCGAGCCTATCCACGCGCTGGAAATGAACAGGGTGGGTAAGTAGCTGATAAATGCGCGCCGATTCGGACGGAAGAACGCACATGCTCGACGGGCTATGGTCGCTCAGGATAGTCAGCTGGTAGTACGCTTGGAACACCTGCATACAATGAGCACTGCTGCTCCGTCGCAGAGACCCCCGCTACGCACCCCCCACGAGTTCACATAGCCAAACGTCGCGCACGTCCCACACGACACCTAGCCGGGGGGTCGACATCAGCCGCATTGCACGATCAGATCGCAAGTACTTACGCCGAACACCACGAGCCATGCGCGCAAGCCGCCGTCCGGGAACACCATCGGAGGGGGCGGGGTCGCCGCAGGGACGTCCGGGGTGACGGATCCGTCCATCTCCGCCTCCGCCTTCGTAGACAGGGTGCCGGGCCGTGTGATGTCCCCCTCGTCCGTCATGAGCCCGTGTGTGGAACTAACTCCCAGGGAAATGGAAGTGTCTCGTCTCTTCTCGTGATCACGGTCTACATCCAGCGAGTCCATCGGCACATCGTAACCCATGGCGTGCTAAGCGGCTGTGTCGGTACTACGAAGGCTCGTAAAAAGACTGGGGAGGGGGGTTCTTAGCAATAATGTACAGAGGACAAGGCCAGCGATCGAGACGCACCTAGACGTATATGTATACAGCTGGGGGAAGCGCCTCTGGGCGTACGGGCGGAGGAGAAGGTGGTTCGAGTGGGAGAGAAAAGCGTTCAGCGTCGCGGGGACGGCGACTGATATATTCCGGAATGAAGGATTCTTCTCGGCTGTTGGGGGGGCACGGGCGGAGGATCAGAGATCACGATCACGAAAGTTGACGCAGTGCGAGCGCCAAAGCTGTCGTTTCCCAGCCGGATCGCAAGTCAATGCAAGCACGTCGAGCGAGTAGAGGCGTACGACAGCGACACGAGAGACTGCACTGGGGCACCGTCCCCTCCGCCCATGTACTGCACTGTTTGCCCCGTGCATTCCTGGGGTCACGATAGAGAAGAGAACACACATGCCTCGGCTAATTCATCAGCGTCGAGAATCCTGTGGACGGCCTCTATATCAGGCCACGCGCCGCGCAATCTCCCTCGCGCGGATTGGGCCAGGGTTCCCGTGCCGAGCCCATGCCGGCGTGCGATCTGTCTGGAAAGGAGGAAGGATATCCATCGCAGCGGATATTTCATATATTGAATGGATGCTACGATGCGCCTGCCCAGATGGAGAACACCGCTCCATAGATGGACGCGGCAACGCCCGGTCGCGGTTCGATCAAGGATGGCCAGTCGACGCATAGCCAATCGTGTCGTTCCCAGCAATCGACGACCACCCATACTTATGTGTTCCTCCGCAGTGGCCGCAGCGCTATGCCGTACGATCGCTATCCCCATTCACATTCTGGGGTGAGAATCAGGGTCGGTGGCGTCTCCAGCCTTCCGATCCAGCTCTGGCCACGGTAAACATACTCTGCCGACCCTCCCGCTCGGGTCTCGATCGTGTCTTTTCTGGTAGTAGCCCGCCTCGTGGCTCGCGGTACGACGCGCGAAAACTAGTCGCCGAGTCATAGGAGCAACGCGATCTCTGTGGAACCCTCTCATCAGAGCGGCGGCGGAGGGCAAGGCCGACGTTCGGGCCTCAACGTCGTTAGCGCCGCACGACCCGGCTTCTTTACCAGCCTCCGAAGATATCAGTGGCACTAGCGAACGATGCTTGCAGCGTGGCTGGCCAGTGAGGGAAAGCCACTTTGAAATCGAATACCAGTTCAAGTATCCAGACCTCTCATTCGGCGAAGGCGCCAGGTACCAGCTGGGCATGCCGATGACACATTCGACGAAGACAGCTGTCCGAGTCAATGTACCTATATAGCGGAGGCACGACTACGCCGGTGCGTGGACCGCCGATCGTATTGCAATTAGAAATATGCCGACCAGCTTAGTGCGTGTGCATTGTCCGATCTGCAGCGCCTGCATTATATGCAAGTCCATCACATATGGGCGTCCGTCACTGAATAACTTATGACACTGGTGGCTGTAAGTAACGAGAACATGAGATTGGGCCCGAACACATGCAGCTGCGACAATGCCCTACGCAGAATGATGGCCACAGCATCTGTCCTGGCGGTCCCGCCCCCTCGGACGTGATTGCGATAGACAAGGACGTCATACAAGCTCAGCCGCTCAGCGCTCAGCATTCAGTACTCAGCATTGGGCGCCCAGGACCAGGGGGGTATGATAACCTGCTCATTCAGCATTCTCATTCAATCGCCTCCAAAAGCATTTCATACACCAAAATGAGATCGCAAATATGGCATCCGACGCCGCCCAGCCGCTAGCGCTCACCGCTCGTCCACATGGAACCCCAGTCCCTCCCACTCCGTCTGCGCCTCCTCGTACGCCGACTTGACGACCTTCTCCCGCCCCTCGCGCACCGAAAACGCTACCCCGAACAGCCGCGGCAGGCTGATGAACCCGTCGCTCCATGTGCCCGTCTTCGACTCGTCCGCGGGGTCCGGGAACGTGGGCGCGTGCAAATCGAGCGCCCACACAATGCGCGCCAGCACGATGAACAGCGACGCCTCGGCGATGTAGCGCCCTGGGCAAATGCGGCGGCCCCACCCGAATGCATGGCTACAGGCACAGTGACGTGATCAGCGCGGCACCGGAGAGAGGACGACGCAGGCGTGCACCACGTACTGCTCGCACGGCGTCGTGTCGTCCAGGAACCGCTCCGGCTTGAACGCGTACGGGTCCGGGTTGCGCGTCTCGTCGAGCTGCATCGCATACGCGTTCCCGATCACCATCGCGCCCTTGGGGATCAGATAGCCCTTGTACACGTCGTCCTCGACGACCGCGTGCGGCACCGCTGTCCCGCGCACGCGTCAGCGCAGCCCACGCCAGAAACAGAAACAGCACACGGCGCACCCATAACAGCCAGCGGCCGCCGGCGCAGCGTCTCCTTCACGCACGCCGCGACGTACGGCAGCCGCTCCTCGTCCTCGAACTGCGGGAGGCGGTCGGGCCCGACGACCGCGTCGAGCTCCGCGCGTGCGCGCGCGAGGACGTGCGGGTTCGCGAGCATCAGCAGGACGACCGCCTGGATCCCGCCCGACGTCGTGTCCGCGCCCGCCTCGAGCACCGTGCCGGCGTTGTACGCGACGAGCATGTCGCGCATCCACCCGTCTGCCGTGACGCCCTTGCCCGGCGCGTCCGCAAAGCCGGCGTCGGCGCGGGCGCGGATGTACTCGGGGACGTACCCTCGGGGGCTCAGTGCGGTCTTGCTCTCCTCGAGCAGCCCGCCCCAGAGCTCCATTTCCCTGGTGTGTTTCGCGGATGTTAGGCAGAAGAGACGGAGAATGGGTGGAGCGCACCATGTGTGGAGCTTGCGTCCGTGTGCGCGCCATGGCGCGAGGCAGTCAGGGAGCAGGCGCAGAAGCGGGAATACGTCCGCCCTGAAAACTCTAAGCGGGAGAAACACATAGTGCCTGAAGAAGAACACGCACAAGAAGCTCCCCGGCTGACTGACGCGCACGAAGGTGTTCATGACATCGAACACCTTCTCCCTGAGCGAGTGCATTGGGCGTCAGTGGCGCTGTAGGCATCGCGCTGTGAACAAGACGACGTACAGAGCAGGGTCGTCGCGGATACGATGCACGCGTTTCCCGTACATGACGTTCATCACGATGCTCAAGCTCTGCACAGCAGCCGAACGCGACTATGAGCGGCACGGACGAAGACGCAAAACGGCACTCACGTAGCGCCGCACGAGCGCGAACCAATGGCCATCGGGGACCTCATCTCCAGTTGCTTGGGGCTCCGCGATGCTCGCGTCGCCGTGGCACATCAAGTCATGCAGCAGCACGCGCGACTCCAGGTCCTGGAACCTCCGCACCTTCTTGGACGGGCCCGGCCCGATCGCCCCGTTCAGGCTGCGGCGTACAACCTTCGTGTGGGCAGTAAGTACACATGTCGCGCGTGTGCGGGCGGGCAGCGCACACCTTCCATTCGTCGCCGTACGGCAAGAAGAGCATGCGCTGGCCCCCGCTCATGAGGTCCTGCGCGATGTGCGGCGACGCGCGCGACGCGTACTTTGTGCCGCGGTTGACGAGGAGCTCCTGGGCGGCCTCGGGGGTGTTGAGCACGACGATGGTCTGTGCGCCGAAGCGCAGCGAGAAGATCTCGCCGTATTCCTTTGCCCATTCTTGGAACTGTGCGTGTGGGTGAGCCGGGCGGCAGGGCGGGACGCGAGCAGACTCGCCTTTGGGTACAGCCGGAGCGGGTCGACCTGGAGGAGGTTCCCGAAGATGGGGGCGCGCCGTGGGCCTGGGGGAAGCGGCAGAGAGGTGCGGCGCCGAAACGCGAGAACGACGGCGAGGGTGAAGCACGCGAGAATGAGAAGCTGGGGTGTGCTGGCCGACTCCATTGTAATTGTGGACATGGAGTTCCGCGAGCATGGGAGGGCCTTTTAAGGCGGGTGCATGAGAATGGAAGCGGGCCGCTTCTGCGCGGAACGGGTAACGGGACGGTAGTGGATGCGAGACGGTTACGAATGAGGGTGGGCGGAGCCCACGCAGCAAGTACGTGCTGAGGTCTGCTGGACAGCGAACAGACGTTGCAAGCGAGTCAATGGGGAGCATGACCTCGGACATGCTGCAGACTCGGGGACGTCGGCATCCAGCTCCATGATTGCTGTAGATGACCTCGGATGGGAGTACTGGAACATCGGCGCAGGCTGCAGACTGTCGTCTACAGACGAAGCTGCGAGCCTTCTCGGGTCGAACAACGTTGAACGTTGAAGCACAGCTGTCTAGAGAAGAGCGGCAGTGAGCACGCCACAAAGACACAGACGGTACGACGGGCCACGGGCCCGACACGAAGTGAAGTGAGCACAGCTGCCGTCACCTCGCAGTGGATATCCCCGGCTCCGATCCTGTCAAACGTCAGAACCGTGTAGCATCCTGAGAAGCTATGGGAATCCCACTCCCTAAAGCGCTCACTCCTTGGGGTTTCCGAGTGCTTTGGGCATATTTCCTCCACACTGTCCGCCACGCCATAATTATCAAAGTAGTTGTTGGTTCACTCCCGTGAAGCTGCAGGTGTCACTTACCCACTAGGTTTACGAGGGGCCGTGGAGCCCCGGATATATGCGAAGGTCCCCTGCATGTGCTCTTGCAGCACTCTGCTCCGGAACCACGATACCTGCAACTCGTCAAATGTTCCACAAGTACAGGATCTGGTGGATTCGTTAGCACAAGATCATGTATGCTCCGGTTCAACGGTCACGGTGTCAACATCTGCGATCCTGCTCACACGGCACAGCGCTGAATCTGAATCGGCAGTCAATGATCTGGGCACCGAACAAGCCACCGGTGGCGGCGCTCTGTCTTCTGAGCCTTGTCCGCGTCACTAGCAATCGACCCTAATGTGACTTACTCGGTGCTCGCTAACTAGAGCTATAGGACAGAAGATTTTACGAAGCCACACCCTGCTGGAGGGTTACGCAACTCTCAAGCAAGATGCGCCGAGTTCGAAACTGATAAGAACCTACTGTTGAACAGACCAAACGTAGTCGGAAAGCTTCCGATAACGCAACCGTACTATCTCTGAAGCGGAACATCGTACACCACACCAAACATTGACATCTTTCCTTTCTCACTTGCCGACTTCCATTATAACGTCCATAGATGTATGTCCACTGGCCGCACTGCCGTGCGCTCACTGAGGGTGACTGGCATGCCCGATGGAGGACCCAACCTGCACATAACACGTAACAATCAGCATCACTTGGTCATGAGCCCATTCCAAGGTCGCGACGCACCTTCACCAGCGTCTCGAGCGTCTTGTTCGAGATCTCCACGAGGTCCGCGTCGAACCTTTACAGACGGCGATCAGTCCCTCTCCCCAGAAAGCAAGGACAACACGCACTCAACAAACCCGCTCGGGAAAAGCGCGACGACGGTGCTCCCGCCATACGAAAAGTACCCCAGCTCGTCTCCCCGCGCGACCGTCGCGCCCTGCTGCGCGCCGCCAGTCCATGTGATGCTCCCGACCTATGGCAACCGCCAATCAGCCGTACACGACGAAAAAGGCGAAAGGAAGGAAGGGCGCACCATCATTGCGCCGATCGCGACGAATGCAACGGGTGTGCCCGTGGGCTTGTGCGTCATGTACAACACCGCGCGTCTGTTGGCGGTGAACACGTCAAAGCCGGGCTCGTTCACGGCTTGCGGATTCACTGCGCGTTTTCGGGCGATTGAGCGTGTGGTGCTACGCAGCGCACTGACAGGGAGAGTGGCGCACCAGTGTAGTACTCCCCGGGTATATCGACGATCTCGCCGAGTGTCGCATCGATCGGGCTGTGGAAGCGGTGGTAGTCTGCGGGCGCGAGACTGTGCGAGGAGAGTGAAGGTGAGAGGAGAGGCAGATCCAGTGGACACACACGGCGCACCGGAAACAGGCCATACTGGCACCTTCAAATGTCTTTGCGCGTTCCGAATCCGGAGGAACATGCAGGAGCTCGGGGACTGTGAACAGGTTGCCCTTGATCCTGGGCAGGTGAGTTCACACTGCAGGCAGCGCATGTGAAAATCACAGCTCACCAGAACTGTTTGGCAAGGTCTACGGTCGCGTACACTGCCAGCCTGCAGTCGGCCGCGCTGCATATGCCCGCGGGGTCGGCCGCGTTCTTCACCGGCCGGGCGCCATCTTTGAGCTTGCGGGAGAAGAATTCATTGAAGCACTTGTAGCTCTTGAGGTCGGGATAGAGCAGCTCATCGAGGGGGATCGAGTAGGTCTTGATAAAGGATGGGATGGACTGCACGGACTCGGGCGCGTCGTAGACCTTGCCTTGCTAGCGAGACAACGCGTTGATGTGAGTTCTCCGGCGCAAAAAGCATGCAGGAACGTGACGCGTACCCGAACGGAGATTTCTTGCAGGACATGCTCGATCTTTTTGTCGTGCAGAACTTTGATCTGGGCGCCACCATAATACAGCAGGTGCATTCCCAGCCTGTGGACGTCAGCCTCTGAGACACTATCTGGGGTGGGAGGGGCTGACCTGGGGTAAATAGGCATGCTCTCGAAGAACTCCTTGCCAGTGTCGCGATCGAAGACATAGTTCCCGACGTGATACTCTGCGGCGAGCTTCTCGATGCCGGGAAGGATGCTCTGCAGCGAGGGAATGTGGTGGATCAAGTGCATGGGCGCGTGGATGGAGTGGGAGACGTCGGGCTGAGTCGCGGAGTGGTCGACGAGCTTGTTGAGAGCGACGGCGACAGTGCCAGGGTCCTGCGAGTGGGCGGGGAGGTTGTCGGCGTGTATCTCCTGTATGGGCCTCATGGCGGCGGTCTCTTTGTCGAGGGAGGTCATGGTCGACGGCGGGTGGTGGTGGAGGAGTGGGACGAGTTTGATATAAGAGCATGCTTGACAGGCACCACTGGCTGCGCTAAAATTAGACCTATGACGCATCAGCACACCTAACCCCAAATATGGTCTTCATGCAACCTTACTGCAGTGGTCTCCGGGTGTCCCATGCATACGGGGACATCGTCTGTCAAAGGTATTATATGCAGTCTCATGGGGAGGATGATCAAATACGTGCCAAAATCCAAACAATTACAAGGAGGACGACATACCGACTAGAATGTCCATTCAACAAAAGGACCTAGCATATGCGTCAGGTGGCCGAGTCTAAGTTGTGAGTAGAAGTAGCATATGCCAAAATGGGACTTGATAGTACTGGACGAACTTGGGGCGAGATCTAACATCCTGTCGTCGCGATGAACCTAAAATTGGACAAAACCTGCCAGGCAGACGTACGAGGCTGAGCGCTGAAAGTCCAGTCTGGACCTTCGAGTGAAACAATTACATTGCAGAATTTATGCGTGCACTATCTGCAGAACGGACATTTGGGAATGGGGCAACAGGACAATGCGCTTGTATAAACCGAGTAGTCCATGGCATCGTATGAGGATGCATCTCCAGGAGGCAGCTCTCAGAGCTCGTCGTGTTTCGAGGCAGGCTGCCCAGTAGTACGGATGACCGCACCGGAAACGTTCGCGAACCATGCGTGCTGGTCTCGAGGAGAGGCCCACTCCGTCGTATGTCCTACGAACGACGCATGCATGTGGCGTGAGACAACGAATCACAACGACTGTACCGCGGGAAATCGACAGGCCAACTGATTACGCACCTCCAAAGAAGGTCTGGACATGCAGCCCTTGAACATGCGCCTCGGGGCCTTCCTTGGTGCGCAATACGACGCCAGACACGGCAAGGACCGACCGGCCGTCAATGAATATCTCGATTTCGCCTGTCCAACGATGTAAGTCTGAACACGAACGAACCTCTGCAAGCGCACCATCCTCCTTTCCGAGTTCATTCAGCTTGACACGCTGGGCAACCGTCGTCCACTTCCCGGGTGTGAAGTGCCAAGCGCCCCGGCCAACGGAGAAACCGTAGTCGGGGTGCTGAATGGAGCGTGGAGGAACAGCCAGGAGGTGCGCGGTATTCGAGGCTACCTGAGGGAGGTATGCATACAGCTCTCCTCCACCACCTTCCCTGTTGCGCACGTCAGTTGTAGAGGAGATGGAGATTACACGCGACAAGGTTCCCAGCTTCCAGTAGACAGCACGTAGCAATGAGAGGCCCCAGGAATTACAGGTGCCTCAGGTAGTATTCATTTCCGCAATCAAAGAGAACTGTTTTGCAAAATCGACAGCAGCAGATCCGGATACGCTGCAGGCGAATGACCAGCAAAGACAGGCACTTGTGAGGCTCTTTCCATGCGGAGTAGTCTCCACCGGAAGCTAAGAATCCGTATCAGCCTCGAGTCAACGCACCTCCACATAAGTCGCAGATCGAAACATTTGCAGCGGTCAGACTGGCGCCCGCCCGTGCAGCCGTACGCGGAATCACCAACTCCGCCGTCTAAGCCGAACCACGAAAACGTCACGCGTATACAACGCACAAGTCGATGAGGTGTCTTACATATTCCAGGAAGCTTTCCTCCGAGACCCCAAGCCCACCCCTCCTCGAAGAGTACTTCGTAGCTGAACACGACTTCCCGCGCTTCACGCAAGGCAGAAGAGAATGCAGGTGGCCCACGCAGATAGAGCCCAAAGCCACCAGTGGGAGCTGTCTTGTTTCCAGGATTGATACTGCCCTTCGGGAAGATTGCCTTCCAGGCTTGTGAGGAAGGACGATCAGGAGCAGGAGTGACCGCGCGTGTCGCCTGAGATGAGACCTTTTGCACACCGAGAGCGTGGTCGGTAAGGGGTGTCCTAGCGATGCCAGAAAGAGTGAGCGACGCAGTGGTGAAGCCCGTGGCGATGTCCCCGTGGGGAACAGGAAAGAGTGCAGAGACAGCGGAGGACATGGTGGTTGATGTTCAGCAATATTTTGGCAAGTAACATGATATTTCCGTTCAAGTAAATCTAGGTTATCCGTCAAAATCTAAACGAGGCCTGCCCAATTCGCATCCGGAAAGCAAAAAATGGCATCGACCTCCACCACTCGCTCAGGCAGACCCGAGCTACCGCAGTCCGTGTACAACCCTAGGCGACATGTTGGAATCCATGCAGAACGCGTCTCTGCCGTTACAAGCACTGAATATCCCGGGCATTATCCAGATGAGGACCATAGCTGGGATTTGGAGAAGTTCAAGAAGGTGAGCGTCGGATTAGGTGTACTGGGACATAGCGACGTGACTGGCAGTATTTTCGCGACGAAACGAAAGACTGCGTGTGTGGAGGCATGAGATTTGAAGGTTTCTCTCGCACGAAGCATACAAGTATGATTGAAGCTAACAAAACTTCGGAGAAGGGATCGTAAAAATCTCATGCCTATATGCGCGTAGTTTACGTTTCACTTGCGAATAATTCGTTGGGGATGTCTCTAATGACTTCCTTTGAAGCGTATGCAATGAACTGATCCTTGTATGCGCAAATGCAGAATCTACAAGTCTCAATAAAACGACTATCACAACGCTCTGTTGAATTTGACCTCGTTGGTGTCGACGCTTCTGTCGCAAACGCGTTTCGGCGAGTACTAATAGCGGAAGTTCGTTCAAACTTGCAGAGTGTAATCTGCCACCATTCTGATTCCAAGTCGTCTGCGACTACAGGTGCCTACAATCGCCATAGAACATGTATATGTATGGAATAACACCTCCGTTATCCACGATGAGATCCTGGCGCAGCGTCTCGGACTCGTCCCGCTCAATGTCCACCCCTCACACTTCAACTTTCGTACACCGGCGGACACGCCGGACGATCGAAACACGCTCGTCTTTCGGTGCGTCCTGATCACTCTCATGTCGTTATCATATTCGAGCGTTCTTTAATACGGAAACAGATTGCAGGTGGAATGTCACCGTGCGCCGAAAGATAGTCCACAGCCATACACACATGAGCTAGTGAAAAGTGGTGATCTCACATGGGAGCCGCAAGGCGAGCAGTCGCTGGTGTTTGTGACCAACCCGCCCGCACCTACAAACAAGGTGCTATACGCTACATTTCTTGCGAATTTCCCCTAACTCAGCTTTCCAGGAAATTGTCCTAGCAAAGCTTCGACCAGGCCAAGAAATCGACATGGAATTACATGCGATCAAGGGTGTTGGCAAAGAGCATGCGAAATGGAGCCCGGTTGGTGAGTACACGATCATACTGGATCGCATTTTCATATATTCATACCTTTTTGCTTGTTTGCAGCGACGGCTTCATATCGTCTGCACCCTCTCATTCTGCTAAATCCGGAAAAGCCCGTCCCTCCAAATCTTGCGACAAAGTTCGCGAAGTGCTTCAGTCCAGGAGTCATCCAGGTTGACAAGAACGGTAAGGTAAGCCCGCTGCACTCGAATTGAACCCGATGCCGTCCGAGACATGTCCACTGTGTGGTGCATGTGATGCACTCCTTCCTGCCTGATGACCTCTAACTCTATCGATCGAGGAATCCATCACCAGGCTTTGTGTCTTGTCCGGACCGACGGAGCTGACTGTTCTTTGCTTTCATAGGTAATGGTTGACGAACGTAATTTGCGAAAGGACAGCGTGTCACGGGAGGTACTCCGGCACAAGGAGTTCGAAGGCTGCGTGGAGTTGAAAAGAATAAGAGACTGGTTCATATGTGAGTTGTGGCCGTTGTGGCTCCTAGCATCTCGATCGGTACTGTTACAAACCACTGATCAATTTGGGCCAGTCAATGTCGAATCTGAGGGGCCGTACACGCCGGAAGAACTATTGCCTGAGGCGGTGAAAGTGATGCGCGCCAAGATCGCGAGCGTCCGCATGGCTGCTGAGGCACTCCTCGCAGACGCTGACGGTGGCAGCGAGCTACCTGGCGGCGGGGATGTGGAGATGGGTGGGACCTGATTTGAAAGTAGGCAGTCCCATTTTGTGTTGGATACCACACCCTTTGCGCTGTACTCATGCTCACCACCACTAGGCGACGTTGACAGTGAGTGCGTGCCTGCCGGATCATCCGCTACGGTAAGGGGCTCTGCATATGAGTTCTGAGGTGTCGTGTGGTAGATCATGCGTGGAAGCAAGCGCTCCGCAGTATCGTATCGGATGCGCGTTATGGCATTTAGCTGTTTACTCTAGTACTCCACTAAGCAGATTGTTCCCACGTCGCGGCCTTCGCCTCTGCTCAATGCAAGCATGGCGGCCTTCTGTTCTGTTTTCAGCTGAACAAGCACGCTGATCAGACGAAGCTTTGCTGAGATATTTTTATGTTGTTCAGCACTGCTAGATATTTAAAGCTGCGCCCCCCATTCGTTGTCATCTCTCACCTCAACTCATTCCGTCGACCCAGCCAGTCATCGACACGCTCCGTAGACATGTCCTCCAGTTCATTGCAGCCATGGGACACCACCGAAGTGTTTAAGTGGACCGAACCACCTGCGGCAGATTTCAAGTTCGGCCAGAAGGTTGCCGCCACGCCTGAGGGCAAAGAGTGGGTGGAATCGGGGGAGGCGGCAGGCTTTACAACCATCGAGACCGCTACGCATGATGCTACGTGAGCACATTTATTACTCTTCAGTAATTCCGATCCAACCTGAGTTATATGGATCTTGGCGACGCCCTGCAGGAAGCTCGTAAGCTCGTTCCGTTTGATCTGATCGACACATGCGTTTACCGAGTGCTACTGTGGCAGTACAAACTCATGATAAGCGGAATCGTCCCGCGCCCGATCGCGTTCGTCTCGAGTGTATCGGAGGCGGGTGTCGACAATCTGGCGCCGTATAGGTGTGCAGTCGTGTGTTCGGAACACACCTCGGGATTAATATTGCGTTCACCCTCTCAGCTGGTTCAACATGGCAAGTTACGCTCAATCGCCCAATTCAGTATAGCCATTCATTCCATCTGCTCAAAGGTCGTCTACAGTCCCCCTCTGGTGTCCATCTCCGTCGAGAACCGGCACCCTGAGAACACACCGAAGGACACTGCGGCGAACATTAAAGAGACGAAACAATTCGTCGTAAACATCATCAGCGAGCCGTTCATTCAGAACGCCAATGCTACCTGTGTCAATTCCCCCCCGGATTTTAGCGAGTGGGACATGTCCGGCCTGACGAAAGAGCCCAGCGTAAACGCAACATAGTTTCGTGACCCTATGGCACTGACTGTATTCTATGATGTAGACGCTGGTCAAGCCCCCCGCGTCAAGGAGAGCGCATTCAGCATGGAGTGCGAGGTGAGTAGCACTCAGGCTTCCAGCAATGTATCAGGGCACTTTCTCAGTTTTGTCCGTGGATAGCTCTTCCAAGCGATCGACATCAAGCACCCAGACACCGGCGCACACACTGCTACGCTCATACTGGGACATGTCAAGTATGTTCACGTGCGCAACGATGTGCTAAATGACAGGGGCAATGTCGACCCCGTCAAATTCAAGCCCGTCGGGCGATTGGGTGACATTACATTCTCCCGCCTAGGAGATGGTTTCCGCATCGGGAGGCCGACGTGGGACACCGTAAAAAGTCACTCCGAGTCGAAGTACTAGTAGTCTTGAACTGCCGCTGTTTGTATCTCTACACGCACATCCCTGATTGTATCCCTGTAAGTATGACACAGATCCCCTCGATGGGAGTCCTCATGAGGCAGGTCTATAAGTCTTCGGGTCGAGTTATCACCACCTCTCTGCAAGCATCCAAAGCCCGCTGCCACAGCGCGCTCGTAGCTACGAGCGTACTCCGATTGCCCACGATGATAAGTCCCAATCTCGGCCGGGTCCACGCAACGTTGAGCCGCCTCGCGTCCTCGACGAACCCGATGTCCCCTTCCATATTCGAGCGCACAGTCGAGAATACGACAATGTCTGCCTCGCGTCCCTGGAAGCCATCGATCGTGCTCACAACTACTTCTGTGGATGCCGAAAGATTGTGCTTCATCGCCTGGACCTGTCGCGAGTACGGCGTGAGCACCGCGATCGAAACAGCCTGCAGACGCGCTGCGGCCTCTGCGTCGACCCCGTCTGAAGGAGTCCGGAGCATAGGGAGAATGTATTTGACTAGCTCGACTTGGCCGGTGTTGCCCTTGGAGGAGCGGCCGTGATCTTCTTCCGATAGGCATGGGATGAAGACAACAGGGAATACCTTCCCGTCACCGGAGGGCCACGGGAAAACGGACATCCCTAGTATAGATGTGGTCTCATCCTCTCGCAGCGTGCCTGTCTGTAATCTGCCCTCATAGAATTGTTCGGAAGGGAACCGTGCCATATCCGCGGAGAAACGATATTGAACCTTTATGGTAAGGACCGATCCGTTACATGGTATCATGGAATCAGAGTTGTCCAACTCACGTCAAGCATAGTGCGAGATAATCCTCGGAATGCGGGCCCAGTGTACATTCGCTCAAACAATGACTTGTCGAATTCGAGTGCCTTGCCCATCGGGCGCACGGTTGGACGCAGCTGAACACTGGACTCAAGATAAGTAAGCCTCTCTTGAGTAAGCTCGGAGGATGCTCACTGATCCCCGACTAGTACTGCTCGTCTACACCCCTTAACAAGTGGTATCAAGGCACAAGGCTCAGTGATCTGAGATGCCTCGTCGATGAGGACGGTTTCGAAGTCGACACTGCGCAGGAGTCCAACCCCGCACCGCTGCAAGTAGTGAAGACGATACGAGCCTCCTTCACCCGTTGCTCCGCCTTCTGTATAAGGCGAGGATTTTCGTTGAGGCTGCCTCCAACGCGGGAGTCAATTGTGAACTTCTGAAGATTTTGTTGACCTTGGAGCTTTCCGTGGCCACACGAAGGATCTGCTCGTGCGTCAAGAGGTGAGCGGTCTCGTTCTCGGTTAGGAATCGTTCGAGCACATTGTCAACAGCTGATACTGTCGTGAGCTGCCTCCGACAGTTGAATGGTGATGAATCCATACCGTTGTGAGTCGACGCCGTCATCAATATCTTAGATTCTGGATTTTCACGTAGGAATCGTAGCAGAATTTGGACTACCACTGTTGTCTTCCCGGTACCTAGACCAATGGTTATATCTAAAGATGAGTCATGACTGCAGACATACGACTCACCAGGAGGGCCCCATATCAACGCAAGTATGTCTGGGGCTGCAGAAAGTACAGCAGCCTTCTGGCTTGCGTTCAAGGCAGGTGGTACGTCCTGCGCCTCCATGGACTGTGCAGGCATATCGGGCTCCGATCTGTCTTCATCGCCGACGATAATTCTATTGAATAGACAGCACTCGACGCCTTCCCGTGCAAGTCTGAGTACCGCATCCAGCATTGCTTTCGACGTAGCGATACTTCCTGCACTGTATAAGTTCCAGTCAACCCGGTCGTATTCCGGAGGAAGTGGGTGCTTTGGCTCCAGCGTCAGTTCGCCTCTGGATGCTCGGATGACAACGGCATCTATCACAGCAGCTGGGACTGCTGAGGCACCGCTATCTGGAGGCGAGGCGACCTTCAGGCGAACATGCGAATGTATCCTGATTGCCGTTTGGGCGTCGACTCGAATACGTGCGGTGACAATGACCTTGGCGCCAAACTCCGCACTGTCCGACTCTGCAGCGGTGGGGACTAGCTTAGCTCTGATAGGTGCCGTCCTTTGTCGTTTCGGTCGTCCTCCTTCATCGCAAGGACAGGCATCCGCGGCTTCTTCAGCTCTGTCGAACACGATCCCAAGGGCGAACTTATGAGCATAGTCGAGGACGGCGCTACGAGTCCTTTCTGCTGCCCGGCACTCATGCAAGACCATCAGGACCTCCTGAGCAAGTTCTGTGGCACGCACACTGAGCGCAGTCAACCATAGAATGTCGAAATAAGAAGCGAGGTCTAGATGTTCAATGTCACAATGAAGCCTTTCTAGAGCAGCCAAGGAGGCGATGCCGAGGCTGTTCGCAGACCGAACGACATTCCGGATAATCGACGAAGCGATGTGCGCAACTGCTGGCGGTAGTTCGGGAGTGTCATCGGGGAGGAATTTCTTCAAAAGCGAGTAAACCAGAGAGGGGTATTCGTCCATGCAGGTCGAGATATGGTCGAAAGAAGGGTCCTCCTTATTGATAAGAGCATGGAAAATCCAGAACACGCGATCTTCTGCACGATGATTGACAGCAAATCTGAAGGCTGTGTATAGGGCATCGTCTTGCATGCTGGAGAGACGTTGCTCCGCGTCCTCTTTGGTGCCTGCGAAGATCGCAGCACCGGATGCGTCTTCTCCCCAGTCGTACCCAATATGCGTGTTAGGGGTGAAGGGATTGGGCTTCGAATCAAATCTCTTCAAGTATTCTTCTGTCCGGACACTGGGGAACTGTCAGCGAACAATCAAAGAGTGACACATCCCCACTTACTGCTCAAAGCGAAGGTCAAAAGCTTGATGAGCGACACGATCACGATTCGAAACAACGTGGATTTCAATTGCCACCACCGGCGTCCGCCAAACGCGGCCACATTGCTATGATTACTCGCGATTAGTTCACACTCGTCAAGAGAACACCATTGGACGCGACAGACCTGTTGCACCCGACTGGAGATCTTCTGTAATGCAATACTAGTAATGATGTCGACACCCGACTTCGGCGGTGGTCGAGCCACATATACGAATGAGTCTCCTCTCTGTTTGTTGAACAACTGCATCACATTTTCGCTGCAATGAAGCTTGTAGCCTTTGGTTCCTTGCCGATAGGTTGACATCATCCCCGAGGCGGTGGGCATGAACGAACAGATGACGACATTTTCGTTCAGCTCCGGCTTACAGGAGAAATTGACATTCCTTGACATCAGTTCATGAACCATAATGTCGGAATTGATGTCACTTACTTCTTCATCCCAAGAGATAGCCCCCCTCAGGAAAATTCCGATCGAAAATCGCTCATCCGTCTGGAGTAAACCGTCAACGAGATTATCATAAACCTTGCCGGTGCATGGTGTGCACCTTCAAGATCATCAACCGTCTGGAGTACTGCTGTGTGGCTTCTCTGAGATACTCGAAGAAGGAAGCTCTGCCTTGTATCGACGACGAATATAGCCTCTGAAGACGCAAAGGACCCTCAAGCTTGCGGTCTTCTAGGTCCTGTGGCTTCAAAATCTCCGATCGGAAGAGACTGCCATTTGGGACATGAGATCGGCAAATTTGTGGGGTGTAATGACTGACCTATTCCAGATATACGGATCTCGCTCTGGTGTCAAACGACGTTCGGGTTCCAGACTACTGAAATGCATCATCAGGGCGTGCTTTTCAGATGTCGCAAGGGCACCGAAGTCGACATGCAAAAGGTACGGGCGGAGATCGATATTGTGTTTTCGCGCGAATTTCGCCGCGATCATGACAGTTTCATATTCAGAGACAGCTAGTTTCTCTGAGGACAAAAATCTGATCAGGACTTCCTCTGCAGTCTCCTGCGGTAGCACCGCAACATCGAGCATGTCGGACTGAGACTGTGTGAAATTATCGTAAACGTCTTGGCGGATTCTTGAAGAAGGTCGATAATATATGGCGCTTCAGGGTCTGGGGGGGATGTCAGATGCGGCGGTATCTTGACCGATCCTCCATCGACTGCAAGCGAGTGTAGGGCATTCAGATCTTGACATTCATCGCTCATGGCTCCTTTGGGACTACAACGGACCCATTTGGCATGTAGGGCAGTGATCTTGGCAAGAGTCATGCTGCAAAACTCATGGATGAAAAAGTAGCCTGTTCGAAGGAGGCATACCTGTTGTACGATGCAAAGTGCTTTGCCAGATCCTCCCTCGACACTTGATTGCTAACGTGTTCCTTCCGGGGGATACGTATACGACTAGGCATCGCCGGTTTAGCACAGATGAATCGCCGGAGAGATCAGACATGCCTCTGCAACTTTCGGAGGCACTAGATCAGGATCCCACATCACGAGAAATCTGTCTCCATCTACCGACAGTCATCAGAATGAGATCCAGTAAAAACAATCTGCATACCTAGGTCACCACCAGAACTCATCGATGGGCTGCGCGGCTACCCTTCCCTGAAAATACGATGCAGTCCACAAGATGTGAAGTCGAGGGTGATCCACAGCCCAGAGTTTCAAACAGTCCCCGGGATGCAGGCAAGGATTCCGAACAACAAGCAGTTGAGTGTTCTTGAGGGTGGACGCACCCATGCGAGGGACAGAAACCCTCACGTACACTTCGCCCTCCTCAAGCACTCCGTAAGGGTCACAGACTCCGAACAACAGACGAGACTTCAGCACGACCATCCTGGAGCGGAACTTCTCCCTCTTCTTGAACGCCGCCAATTCGCCCATTGTAAAGAGCGTATTTTGGCTCGTACATCCTTGCTATCTATGCCGTCGAGTAGCAGCCGTTCTGCAAATTCGGTTTGACCCAACGCGCAGAGGAAGTTGAAGGCAACCTCCCAGTCTGTGGAAGCAGCGCATATCCACGATGGTACGTTTCCTGCTTGGCAAGGAGTGTCTCCGAGGTGATTCCTAGGCTCGCGAGTAGGACAATGATATCATTATTCAGGCGTCCGAAAGCGTATGGGACGGAGTGATCGACCATTGAAAATGTGTCATTCTGGGTCGCCGTGAATTTCTTTTGACTCGCCCGAAAGTGGACATGGTGTCAGAATTCAGTTCCGGGTGGAGCATGAGAACGCCCTGGAACACTATGAGGTCGGCTAGTCTGCGATCACCTGAACTTACCTTGTATCCTCGATATCTTGTGCCGAATGTCAAGTGCATGATAACAGGAATAATTTGGAAAAACCCACCTGATCTGAAAATACAAGGCGTGTATGGACGGCCATGGAAGATGAACCGCTTGCGTTTACTCAGTTGAACGGCGAATCGTCGGACATAAGCCCGCAACCATCTGAAAAGGTCTCCCCGTTCACGACAATGTCTCCAATGTCTTTCGTCCACTTAGGGTCAAGTACCCAATCGAGTTCAGACTTTGAGAAGAGCAAGCCAATTCTCTTCGCTCCTGCCCAACGTTGTAGTATTAATATATGTAGATTCTAGACATTGAACTCACGTTTTGCGACATTCATAATCCTTCCAAAATCGCCTAAACGATATATTCGGTCATCGAGCTCCTGATCTGTATTTGCTTCACGCAAAAAACAACTGCTTGACCTCTAGTGTCTATTTAATGCTATCGTTGGTCAAGCAAGTAAATATATAGCGCTCACCAACTGCGAGTTGCTGTGACCGTAGAAACGGTACTGTACGCCGTTCAGGAACCCAGCCTTGAATAAGCGAAGTTTGTAGTCTCTAGCCGTAGATGGAGGTTTGTCGGGAAACCTGAGATCTTCAAAAGTAGCCAGTATGAACTTGGACGTATCGTCAGACTGAAGGATCCGATTGGATGGATAGAGGATCATGTCAAGCGTAATAGCTCGAGGAGAGAAGGAGACATGTTTTCCCATTCCCTGGCGCCGTGGCGCTGGGATAGTTGCAGTAAATCTCCAGGACTCATCCTCTGGCGTTGGTGCATCGCGTAGAACGATGGGACGCATAGCACGGGTGCCACAGCTATGATTGCTAGAGGGCAAAAGAGAAGAGGTGAGGCACGGTGGTGATATATGTAGGGTAAACGGACTCGCACCGAAACAGACAATCGCGCACCCAAAATACGCCACACGGCAACACGAGTCGTATCTTCGCAAGTTCTGTGGTCAAACCTTGGGGCCGAAGAAGGGCCTCGGCGCTTGCTTCATTGCTGTTCTCGGGTGATGGTGGGAATAGAGCGAAGATCAATATTACGGCGATCTCTGCTTTGCATGTCAAGTTGACGAGCTGTCTACAGGAGGACAGGTGAGAGGCTCGTTGCAGACCGACACGTCCCACCACTTACATTCCTGTAGTATGGGAGCAGTCTTTAGCCGGAGACTCAGCGCGAAACAGCGCTCAAGCGCCGGGGGTTCGACTGCAGCATTCGCAACCGGGTCGAGTCCAGAGAATCGTAAACCGCGAGCCATATTCATCCTTGGGCCATCATCCAGTGGTAAAACAACTCTTTGCAATGCGTTAGTTGCGGACTTGGGACTGCACACCTCCAGGTACATCCGCGAGGTCGCCAGGAATGTCATGAAAACGCACGGATTTACACGCGCAGACACCGACACATATGAGATGCAGTACGAGATCATGATAGCCCAGTTGAGAGCCGAAGAAGTCGTGCTGCATCGCACGGTCGAGGACGATTCGGTCGAGGTGTTGCTGGTCAGCGACAGGTCCGCGATAGATCCGATCGTGTACGCCGCCGCCTCGACTGTGGCAGGCGCGTCCGACCGGTGTCGCATGTTGTTGGGAAATAGCGCATTCCAGGCAATCCTTCCCTTCTACCGAGACTCATTATTTGGTAAGTGCTCCCTGTTTGACAGTTAAAACCAAGCATTAATCCGCCAGCAGTCATTCTCCAACCGGTGCCAGAATGGGTGCAAGATGATGGCGTGCGTAGTCTAGAAGATCCGAGAAGATACAGTGAAAGGCTGGTTGCAATGTTGAACGAGCTGGGCATTTCCTTCACGGAATTAGGAGCAGATATCAAAGATATCAAGGAGCGTGTGGAGTTCACGAAACGAGCGTTGTCGTGTCGCTGACTCGTCGAGGTTCGTACAATACATATATACCTGGTGGCTACAGGCCTAGAACATACGTACACGTCTTGCATGTTGTGGTCTTGAAAATCTGAAAAGAGTGCGCTAGCCAAGTTGCTGTGTGATTTTCGTCAGACACGGCTACCCGAAGATTTGCGACAACCTGTCGGAGAAGGTGACTACGTTTTCCAAGCTTCCCCACTGGGATGCCTTCAAGTTTTCTAATCCAACACACGAGTCCTACGTGACTTCAATGACAGCCATGCCGATGGTAAGAACCGGTGTCCGATTGCTAGCGAATAAACATAGACAGCCAGTCGACGTCAACAGGGCGACGCGCGTGAGCCGATAAGAGCTAGAGGATATGACATTCGGCAGTGCAGGAATGGTGTGCGTGTCGTGGAGAATTAGTGGCAATGTGAATTCGAGAAAATAGGAAGCATACGGCTTACTAAAGTTATTAAAGTGGGGTCCCATTCTTCAGAGCTGTCACTATCCAGAAAGAAATGAAGCTAGGGCAATGAGAGGGAGTGAGTGGAAGTCTTCGTACGAGTAATAGTATGTGAGCATCACGCTGCAGGAACCATCTGTCAAAATCATTAACTCTTTAGATATATCGAATAGCGATGCGAAAGAGGCTTACTGTGCCACTTTTAGGACCCTGTGTGTTCCGTCTTGCGTGGTCTCTCCGTATGATTCGTATACATGAACTGGCATGACGTTGGCTGCGGACTCGTGCAAGCGTTGTGGAGATTATCTGGATACAAATTTGTTCAGACCTTGATGTGTGTAGGTGTCTGATGATTATCTGTCATTAGGCGCGATGGGACGGCAATAAGCTTCCGCTGTGAGATTTGGAAGAAGCTACGCATTTCAAAGAGTTTGTAGATGGAGCTACGTATTCCGGTCTTGACAGCTAGCTTACGCGGAATCTGAAGAGGTTTCGAGGACTGACAGAATCCATGAATATTCAAAACAGAAAAGATGCGTGTTGGCGTACGTACTCTATGCAGTGCCAGTGTGGTGGTTGTTATTTGTTTTGGCCACTCGCTGTTGCTATGATCAGATTGTTTTTAAGTGAGGCACGGCAGCTGCCTTCTCGGATATGGTTGAGCCCGAAGTTTCGAGACGACCTCTGCATGTACTCGCTGTTCTTCATCGTCCTGTACATGTCAGCCGGCATGAAAATTTGAAGCATTCAGTCCTTCGCGAATCTGTTATCGAGTTTTTATGTACTCACCGGCTGCATATGGCGTAGGTCTTTTATTTACCGTTCCAGATCTTGTCCAGTACCATGTCTCGAACATACGCCGTCATGGGTATACACCAGATCTAAAGATTCATGATTAGCCGAATTAACGAACCTCAGGGCGTCAGGCTAAATGTAAGGGGGGATTATACGGCACAGCGCAGCGCCCGCGACCTTTCGATGTCTCGAGTCCAGAAAAGTACTGCCTGGCCAGGAAGCCCTGTAGGATCATCTGCTTGCTGTGCAACATATGACAGACACCAGCGGTGTGGAACAGTGCAGTGGGGCGTGTCTCTGACAGCTGGTGACACGATTCGCATGCACGCGGGGCGTTGTCAAGTGATCTCTTGGTGGCGACCAACTGACAACGGGGACATCTCGCCGATGGGCATCTGTACTTATACCGTGACCTGCTCCGAAGACAAAGCTAAATTTTCGTTCCTTCCACCCGTTGTTTATATACCCGCGTGCCCTCCTCGCGCTCGGACCCTGTGTGGAACTCGCGTCCACTCCTTTTTTGTCCCGAACGTTGACGTCCCACCTGTCACCCGCCAACTTCAACCACGCATCGCCAACGTCCGACTATCACACACCGCCGGCTCCAGTAACCTCCGAACTCTGCGATGGCCGCCGCGTTCCTTTTGTACAACCCGCGCTGGGTGCTCCTTTCGCTTGTCCTGGCGTATTTCAGCTGGAGTACTAGTGTCGGCGCTCCGAATGCGCTCGGATTTGGTGTACTCGCACAGACATCTAGCTCAGGTGAGCCCGCGTTTAATTGTGCTCTTTGTTGTTCTCGTCATGCCTACGGGGCTCGCTTCCCGCGCCCAAGTGGATCTTCTTTCGTGAGGATGGTGTGTCTGTCTAGGATTTTGGCCACAAGTGGTCGAGGCCGAACAGACATATCTGATTCCGAAGGATGTGAACTACTGCGTCCCGGGTGAGTCCACAGTGGAATCGCACTTCCGTCATGGGCCACCGGTCACCTCCTGATTCTTTCGGATACACATATGCGGTGCAGTCCTGTTGTGATAAAACAGCCGGAAGGCATGACGTCGTTCTGAACGCGGTCCAGTCGATGTTAGAGGCGCGTTCAAATCGACGTAGTGGCCATGCCGCTGTTCAGCTTGAGCACGCCGGACGCCACATCGGAAAGGTCTAGCGTTACAGCCGCCAGACCGTTACCTGGCGCATTCGGCTTTTGAAATGTTCCATACAAGTGCTGTCGCGGACCTCTGCCGTGGCTCCGATGGCTCTCTACATTTGACGGGGTCAATCGCGGGGTAGTTGAAGCCTGTCTGAAGCATGAGTATCCTTCCAGACGTCACCTCTGAGCGCTGTGATGTTCGGCATTTAGACGCTCATCTTGTCTGTCAACCTCCTGCACTTTAATATCTGTCTGCGATGGCGGTGTTGAATGCGTGCTCTAAGGACTTGCAGCAAGTACGAGGGCAATGCTGTCAGTTACGTGTGTCCGTTGTGCGTCATCGGGCACAGAACTACGGATGCATGCTTGGCATGACAGTGGTGTCAATCAGGGTCGATGTTTGCGGGCATGATCTCGAGCGCTGCGCAAGGCGGCTGTCGTTCCAAATATTAGGGTATCATCTTGGCGTGCACTGCAGTCACGGCATCGGCATACTGACGTGTACATTGTCATTGTGCAGCCGGCTCAACCACGTCGCCCTCGGTCTCGTTGTCGTCGTCGTCGTCTTTCTCGTCGTTAGCCTCCGGTTCCTCTTCTGCGATATCGACCCCGAGCGCCAGTTCGAGCTCGGTTCCTAGCTCTTCCGGTATGTGGACAGTGATGTGGTTTAGCGATTTTGCTCACTGTACCCCAGACTCGAGTAGCGCCAGCGGTTCGAGCAGCAGCGCCTCCTCTTCGAGCGCCTCGTCTTCCGGCGTAAGCTCGTCGAGCTCATCGTCGGGTAGTGCGTCTTCGGCGTCCGAAGCTACATCCTCGTCCTCCCCGGTGTCATCCTCATCCGACTCGTTGTCTTCTGCATCATCCAGCTCGTCTTCGAGCTCTTCGGTCTCGCCCAGTGATAGCGTTGCCCACTCGGTGACAACGCTTTTCGTTACCGGCCCGTCGACGCCGGCCGGGTTGACGTCTGCGCCGAGCTTCTCTTCGACAATCGTCGTGACGGTGCCCTCGACTATGTCGTCGTCGAACCCGTCGGGCGCTGGTCGCGTGGCGGTGACAAAGATGGCATGGGTGCTCGTAGCAGCCTTGGTGCCGCTGGTATTACACGCTGTCTGAACGGTTCAGCAGGACGCAGTTCATATGATATGACTTCTTGGTGGACCGTTGTCCTATGATCTGGTCTGAGCGTATGGCCCCGTTGGCGGTTGCGATAATTGTCATCTGTACTCTGGACCATAGTATTATAATTTAAATCTGCACGTGTGTGCGCACATGGAGTTCTGTTTTGAGGAAGCCGGACACGCATGTCGTCTCTTCAGACGTCCGGCGGATGTGGGCGTCACTGTGCAGTGTGCGATCGGCAGAGGAGATACTTCCGCCGACGGCTAGCCGATGATATGCATGTTTGGACGCCGCGGGCCGTCAACACAGCGGGACTATACCGGATTTGGGGTGAATGAGGGGCACGCCGCGGCCGGCACGGACATTTAATCAAGTGAATCAAGATTTATCTGGTTAGATTGCGCCTCGACCTGTTGCGGTGTGACAGCGTGACGGGTCTCGGGAAGGGTCACTGCGGTGGGCAGAACTGTGCACAGCGGGCTGTTGGGAGTACTTGCAGGGTGGTGGTAGTACGACAGACATCGGGGGTGATGCAGAGACGGCAACTGAGGGATGCATCGCTGCTGTGGAGGAGGCGACGGGAAGGAGAGAGACGGGCGGGTTGACAGATGGGCGCGGCCAGCGTGACATGTAGTGATGGAAAGAACAAAGGCGGCTGAGAAAGCAACCGACGGGACTTGCACCCACCAACGCCTCGGAGTCCGTCCCTTCCCAGCCCCCAGCCCTTCCTCGTCCCTCTCCCCTCCTTCCACCTCGCCGTCCCCAGCGACGACCGCCCCCGGCTGCGTCCACGACCCCCTACGACATCCCCTACGCCATTCCCCCCTCCCTCACGCCCCAGCCATGGGCAACTGCGTGTCAGCCCAGGACCGAGAGGCCCAACAAATCTCGCAGGCTATCGACAAGCAGATCGAGGAGGACCATCGCAAGTACAAGAAGGAGTGCAAGATCCTCCTCCTCGGCTCGGGCGAGTCGGGCAAGTCTACCATCGTCAAGCAGATGAAGATCATCCACCAGAACGGCTACAAACCCGCCGAACTCATGACCTTCCGCACGACGATCTACAAGAACCTGCTCGAGTCTGCGCACAACATCATCCTAGCGATGCGCAAGATTGGTGTCGACTGTGTCAACCCCGAGAATCGCGCGCGCACGGAGCGCATATTGGACTACGTCGTGCTCGCGTCGCCCACATACTACTTCGACGAGGAGATGGCGAAGGCGATTTACGAGTTGTGGCAGGACCCAATCATCCCAACAATCATGGACCACAGTAGCGAGTTCTACTTGATGGATAGTGCGAGCTAGTGAGTGTCTTCCATGCCCCTGGTCACGCCGGGCTGACTGCTGTGCAGCTTCTTCACAGAAGCCCTACGGATAGGCACACCAAACTATGTGCCAACAGAGACAGACGTGCTGCGTGCACGCGCGAAGAGCACAGGTATTACAGAGACGAGATTCACGCTCGGCCCGTTATCGTGAGTACCACATGTACGTTACCCTTCTGTTGCTGAGTTCCCGTAGAATACACATGTTCGACGTGGGTGGGCAGCGGTCAGAGCGGAAGAAGTGGATACACTGTTTCGAGAGTGTCACCAGCATCATCTTCTGCACCGCGTTGAGTGAGTACGACCAGGTGCTACTGGAGGAGCGTAATCAGGTGAGCTCCGTGGTCGCATCCTTACAGCGCCTATACTGACGGTATGGTTAGAACCGGATGGCGGAATCGTTAATCCTGTTCGACTCTGTAATCAACTCGCGGTGGTTTCTGCGAACATCAATAATCTTGTTCCTGAACAAGATTGACGTGTTCAAGAACAAGCTACCAAAGGTGGGTTTCACGGCACACTTTCTGCCTGCTTTTGAGGTGCTGACGCCATGTCCTCCAGGTACCACTAGAGAAGTACTTTTCAGAATACACAGGAGGCCCCGATATCAACAAGGCAGCGAAATATATCTTATGGCGATTTATGCAGGCGAACAGGGCGCGGCTGAGTGTATATCCACAGTACGTTCTGGAATGGTGTTATTCTCTTGTTGTCACCCTTGACACCTGTTCTTGCAGTTTGACACAAGCGACAGACACAAGTAATATCCGACTTGTATTCGCGGCCGTGAAGGAGACAATACTGCAGAACGCGCTGAAGGACTCAGGGATCCTGTGAATAGCGCCGGTCGTGTTACATAGGGATTTGGTTCCATCGTTGGTGTGTTGCTATCGTTCTTTCCCTCGCATGGACGTGCGCTGATACTTTCCAGGGTCTCAATTGCAGTCATTCTTATCAGTTCATGTATGCATGCACATATTTTTCTCCAAGCTCGCCTCCTATTCCCATCACATCTCGCTATCGTACATCGTCGTTCATGTCTGCATCTGTCATCTGTCCATTCACGCCAATCCTTCTGCCTTGAATAACCCTCATTCGCGCGCCACCATTCATGTGACAGGGCATCTAACTGCGTTGGACGCGTCCTCCATCGATCCTCCTCCATCCTGGTCAAATCACACCCTCACTTTATCCAGCTTTGGCCGCGTTGGCCTAGCCCCACCTGTCGCTCTGCCGGATGCTTAGGAAGCTCGCAGGAGTGCTAGTTCACACGGAGCCAGGGGCCACCAGGGATCTGCGCGACTGTCCATTTGCCGGCGTTGTACAATACTTCCAGTGCACATCGGTCCCAGTTCGTGGCTCGTCCGACGCCTCGCTATCTCCTGCGCATCCCCAGACCCCTGGACCCCTACATCCCCGCAACCCTTGCCACCACCCTCCCCCTCTCCACCCTCGGACATACATACCTGGTCATCCCGTCCCTGTGCACCCGCGTGTGCATGTGTACGTCCGCTGCATCACTAGTTCTGTCTATACTTGTTCGCGCCGTAATGGACCTGTCAGTCACTGCGCCGAAGACCTAATTTCTGTACTCCCATTGCCCACGCTCCCTCGGTCCACCTCACCTTCACCCACTTCCTTCACCTCTCGCTTCTGTTGTATATAGCTGGCGCTACGGTGCTGCGTGGCTGACTGAACCAGACTGCTGTGCTCGGAACGTGTAATGATATCATAGAACGCTTGGTAGTCAGTTCAGAACACCCGGTGTGCATGGGCTCCGTGTGGTACGTCTTGGCTCGCTTCTGGCACTTACGGAAGCTCTCCCGCGGACAATCAGATTGGAACGTGTTGTGTTGACGTCGCCGAGTTGATGAACAGCTCTGCAACCTGTCCTCGGGCGCCGTCTAAGATTTATAAGTACTTTCCCTGGTTCAACGGTGCTGGTTTCATCAGTAAGTATGGTAGGGGCGCCGTTCTGTGGTGATTCTCATGTGCTACTTATGCAGGAAGATCTAGGTGGGGATTATCGATTAATCCGGGTTCCTGTTGTGCCTCAAGGCACTTTTGATTCTTGCTTCATGGTACGTCTTCGGTTGTAAAGGCTGACTTCTACCGTCAGAATTCAAAGATGGCGGCCACTGCCAGAGGACAACGTCCGTTGCAACGCTCGGCGCGCCCACTCGTGCATGCATACTTATATATGGGAAGCGTTGTCCAGTGGTTCCGCCTAATTCCGCGCGGTGTTTCCTGAGAATCTCGCCTCGAACTTTGACAGCACGCCTCGCCGCTTCTTCTGCAGATTTGTAGTGCGCAACGAGCCTACCACTTGCTGTCTAGGTCGTCGTGCTTCGTGCACATGCAGAGTTCGGGATTCGATGTGCGCGCAAGACGATGGCTCTGTGTGTCCAGCATCCTGTCTCCTAGCGCAGCGACCTTTCTGGAGCCTAAAAGAGAAGGTGCATTCCTATTTTTGTTTGGGTTGCAATCATATAGTACCCCGCGCGCTTAGAGAACATGAGCGGTCCTACTTATGTTTTGAAATCTGCGTAGGCGATCAAAGAAGTCTGTCAATGTACAATGCGCGAACATCATATGCATGCGGTCCGCCACTGCACGGTTTGATGTAGATGAGATGCTAAACACTTACTGCTATCTGCCTAGTACTTACAACCGGTTGCAGTCATTCTCAACATGACTTTTCGTTGAACTATTTCCACAGACGCGGCGACTCAGAGCTTCGAGGAGGCAGATTAAAGGGCTATGTAAGTCCGAGACAAACGGAAGAAATTGCTAGCCTAGAGCGCCCGTAAGCGGCGCCTCACATCCTACTAGGCTACTACTCACAACCATCCGATCGCGACCTGACTTCGAGCTAGCTAGCAACTGGCCGCAAGATCTGAGCCCCTTATCAGTTCGAAACGGCACTGCAGACCTCTCATACTGACGGCGACGGCTCGGATGGAGAATCTGACGTGCTAGGGGCCCGACCTGCAGTAGTTCGCCACAAATGGAACAGAACTTTTAAGCTATGGAAGTGGGATCCGCTCATTGTATCAGAAGCTGCTTGCAATTTCGCGCGAGTCGAGGTGAGCTTAAAAATGGATGATCACGGCAGAACATACGGATGGCCGACACGTTCGTTCAGGCGCTAATGGAAGCATGGCTGGTTCGAATATCCACGAATTGCATCCAGACGATGGTTTCGTACTTGGGCATCCAGCTGCAGACTGAGTCTGACTGACGTCGACGCCGGGTGGGTATGTACGTACCGCTGAATGCGTTTGTGCCACCGCATGCTAATTGGGTTCCTCGGAATGGTACCACATCAATGTAGGGTAACTGCGCGCCCTAACATGTTTGACGGCCAGTGAATAAAAGCTGCGAAGATGAGGTCGATGAAGGATCCTCCACCGTGGTCAACCGCAGGTCGGATCCCGTACCAGCGCCATTGAATTCCATTTTGAGATAGTGAATGTCCACTTCGATACTGACGTGCATAGACAGAGAATTGAAC
>JABYQE010000084.1:0-120502 GCA_022376435.1 Amylocystis lapponica | reverse complement strand
CTACCGTGCATATGGTCTCAACCATCCTACTGGGCAGTGGTATCACTTCGACGATTCGTATGTGACACCGACTCAGCCTGACCATGCAGTGGTATGTGACTGTTTCCTGCTGCCCGGCACTTTTTTTAAACCGACCGTTGCAGAATGCCAACGCATACTTATTGTTCTACAAGCGTCGTACATCCCGCCCACTTGGTGGCAAGAGTTATGCTAGGGTCGAGGCAGCGCGAAGTAACGCCAAAGCGGTAACCAATACTACTTTCGAGCAAGCACCTCAACGTCTCGAACATGAATCTCAATTGCCTACCCCGCCTCAAGAAGGCGACGATTCATTTGCCCCGTCGAAACGAGGTCCAGGTGGGATACTCGCCCTGGTACGAATGGACACGCTTAGCCGCAGCCGCCTTCCCGACTGGCCAACCCCAGTGTCGAACCCACGCTCGTCGCCTGCATCCTCGTCCTCACTCCTCGACGAGGGTGATCCGCCGTCCTTTGAAGATGCCCGGTATGATGAAGTCGTGCAGTCTTCTTTGGATCCTCTTGCACTCTCCGCACGCCAGTTCGATTTCCCGAACCCATCCATTAACTCCCCCACCTCGTCGAACGAAGCTGAACCAGATTTAGAGCCAGACACGGATCCATCGTGGCCCGTTACAGAGTATCAGAATCTCCTACGATTGCGTACCGCTCGATTCCCCCGATCAGGGGCTTCGTCGCCGGAAGGGTCTAGCACGGGAGATTACACGCTCCAATCGCAGTCCGAGGACGACAAAGAAGACTCCTTTGTTTCGCGAGATGAGACATCACGGGATTTCTCAGAAAAGTACCAGCGGATGTCTGGAAACGTGCGGATGAGGCCTTGGGGGAAGCCTGCAGCTGTGGTCGGTTGATACTGTGCAGTTGTCGGACATTGATAAGTAGTAAATAGATGCTGCGCCTAATCCCCGCATAAGTACTAGTCGATAAAGAACTCTGTAATATACATGTCTCGAGCCGCATCAATACTTCGCAGTCGTCCGTGCGATGAGAAGGGTCCACGCGCTCATTCGACTCCGGGGACGCGGCAAGGTCACTACCACATTCTATCTACCCACTGCCACAACGATTCTTGCAGCCTCAGTAACTGATTGGACAAGTACCCACGTCGCCTTCACGCTCATCAGTGGGAGTACGGCTGTGCAAGCAACATGAGCAGGATTCCAGCTGGACTACTTTATCTTACGATATACAACCCCACCTTTCATCCGGTCACAGAAACACCATCCGAAGACGATGAGGATGCAGAGGAGCAATCGCACATTCTTTTCTACACTGCGCGAGAGCGGGCCGTCTCGAGAGACCGGATGCTCAGACAAGTGGGCCTCGCCAAGGCGTTAATTAACTTCTCGGAGTGAGTGCGACCCTAGATTCCGAAGCCTCATCGCTAACACATTCCTCAGGATGTTCAACGCTGACGAACAATGCGAGAATGTCCACTCCCAGACGAGGCGTATGATCATGGTTTCCCCCGAGCCCAACTATTGGATTCATGCAGTAAGTAGCCGCCTCAAGGACCATTGTTCTAGCATCACCGCAGAAACTGATTCCACAGGCTTTCCTAGTGCTTCGAAGTCGCAAAGACGCCACGGAGTACTCAAATGAAGACTAAGAACAAGGAGAAAGCGAAAGTGAAGGGGAAGGGTAAGAACAAAGAGAACGTCTTGCCGCAAGAAGTGACATATGACTACCATGATGGCTCTATTCACGATCTTGCGCTGCGCGCACATATCTTGTGCGGGTACGAACAGTTCAAGGTGGGTATATGCCGAGCTAGGAGCATCTGGATCGCTAACGCGTGCAATAATTCCAGCTGACCCATGGATCTTTTGATTCTATTTTATCATCCATTGGCCAACAGGCACTAGAATTACAGCTCGAGAGATTCTTCACGATGTGGGCATGGAAATGGGATATAGAGGAGGATACAGACTTCGGCAGTTTTCTCGGTATGTGATCTCGCAACTCACCTTGCCTGTGACTACTTAGGTAAATGCCAGGTGTACCTGTACACCTCTTCCATAGGAATCTGACACCTCTCATTGATGGGATCGCTTCGAAGCTACCTCAGGATACTCCCGCATTCGTCCTCATGCCTCCATACGTCATCCCGTCGTCGAAATTTACTGCTTCGGGGTTTCCATCATCTCTAACGCGTCACATCCTCTCGCGCATACCTCCATCCCCACCAGTTGCTGCTACTTCCATTTCGCCATCTTCAAAGAGCAATCCTGTTCCTGTGCCCGATGACAACGGCGGCACCAGTGACGATGCAGGGCAGCAGACTGCTCAGGGAAAGAAGCCTCAGGATGGTATCCCAGGAAGTCCTGCGGGCACATTTTTGGCCATGCCAAACGTAAATCTGGACGTGCGGCAATTCAAGTGGAACTGGCCTGGGTACCTGACTTTTGGCAAGCAGTCGTCGGCAAAGCCGTCTGCTGTGTCTGTAGCATTACCTGACGCATCCCAGACAGCCGTCGGGGAGGCAGATCAGCAGGGGAAACCTGATCAAGCGACTGAAGGCGACGAGAAGACGTTGAGCGTCGGTGCGGTAGAGGTGGATAAAGAGTCTTTGCAGGAAGCAATGTCGTCGCATGGTATCCCCACGTCTTCAAGTTTGAATACTTCACCTGCGTCATCGTCGAAGCTTCTTGATAACCCGCAAGAGATACAGGGAGCGACCGGCACCAACGATGATAGTCATACTGCTCATCCTTTCTTGGACCATACTCCAGCACCCGAGGTTGACAGTACGATTCCCGACATCCCAGTAGTGGAAGATGGGATCGAAATCAGCTCTCCAAATACCACAGATGATGCCGTGCCATCCCCGTTGTCCATTCCTTCTCTAGCGCCTGACCGTGAAATCGCAGAGGATGTGCCACCAAAACCCTTACCAACATTTTTGCCGACGACGGTTCACCTCGCGCACACGATGAATGGCACAGATACTCACAAGAGACGGGTCTGGCACATCACTGTGCGTTGTTATAACGTTCCGGTGCAAAATCACAACTGACGTTCCTTCAGAGTAACTCCTTGACATTCGCACTCGTCACGGAATATGAATATGATGCTTCCGTCGAGCTCTTACCTATGGCGCAGCAGATCATAGATGTTTTGTCCGATATGCAGCGCATAATAGCGGAGGAGCAGAAGAAAGCGTAAGCATGACCTTCCCTATGTCTTTATTGAAAGACTCAAATGAATCGCACTATAGAGAGACATACAACGCCATGCCGACGGCGACCAAGATTTTGCAGCCCGAAGATGAACACATCATTTCTACCGGCGACTACACGAAGAGCTCTAGCTCCGGGTTCACTTCCAAATCAGAGCACTTATTCAATGGGCAGCAATTGTTGCAGAGGTATGCAGCTGCACCAAGCAATGACTCGTGCTGCTAACTCGACGCAATTTCAGTGGCCTGGAAGTGACGGAAGTGTTCTCGCGAGGATTGAACCCACAACACTGGCACATCGCTAAGCGCGGCCTCGGCGTAGACAGGGACAACAACGACATTGAAGGTGCAGTGTACATGGAGGTCGCGCGAAAAGAAAGCTCGCTTAATGATGTCGACAATGAACTAGCGGGGATTGTGAGGAAGTTTGTACAATGAGGGCCTGTAGAATTAGCACATGGCTGTATGTGGCTGTGATTATTTGGAGTTGTTTGCACAGTGCTGAGGTGATCGACGACAACGCCGACTAACTTGGGTTGGTTCAGACGACGACCTCCAACCAGTCATGGATTCTGCTGCTGCCCTCAAGCTCGAAATTGCTCGCCTTTCAGGTTTCGTTCTCTGTTTGCCCTATGGGACCCATTCACGGCTCATCTCCCATCTTTTCAGGTGCAATCAATCGCCATAAGACTACCGAGCCAGCACCACGCTCAACAGGATATCCAGCCGCCCGTCCTAGGAACAATGTCTATGTCAACCCGAACTATAAGCCTCCAAGCAAAACTAGTCGTCCACCGCCTCCGGTTCATCGATCATCTCAAGTTGTTGGAGGAAATGGCCCAAGTACTTCGCAGACGCACGACGTCGTAATTGGTGGGGTTGCCTTCCAGTCATCTGGCCGCTCGTTAGTGCGTAAAGATTGTAAGTTTTCAAGCTCGACAACGCAATGTGCAGCATCCGGTCTTCTATCTTGACCACTATTTTAAACAGTACCGAAGCCTGTATCATCAGCGAAGCCCGTCCCTAGAATGATTCCTCCACGTGCCAACTATGCAAGGAACAACGCAGGGACTCTCGTGAATGTGAACCGGCTTTACAAGCCCAGATCTTCACGACGAGGAGGACGCCCTGCCGCTCGTAACATGACTTTGGACAACACTCGACCATACCAGTCCGTCCGATAACCTACCGTTGCACTATGCGCCTTTCTCATACCCTTTGCAGATCTCGTCGTTTGTCCACCAAACGAGCCAAGTACTCAGATAAACCGTGCCCTCGGTTCACCACTACAGGTGCGTTTGCATTCAGACTGACGAGAAATTCCCATAAACACATCTACGGCTGTGTCTGTTCACGACTCTTCTCCACAGGTGCATGTAACCGCGGCTTAACGTGCATGTATCAGCACGATCCGGCCAAGATCGCCATTTGCTGGAATTTCCTTCAAGGCAACTGTCCCAACACCGCTGAAACTTGCGCGCTTTCGCATGACCCTACGCCGGAGCGCACCCCGCTCTGCGTGCACTTCGCAAACAACGGGCGCTGCACGCGCATGTTCTGTCCGTACCCACACGTGCGTGTCGGGGCGCGCGAGGGCGTCTGCCGCGACTTCGCCGTGCTGGGCTACTGTGCCAAGGGGCTTGACTGCGAGCAGCAGCACGTGCGCGAGTGTCCCGACTTCGCGGAGAAAGGCGCCTGTACGACCAAGGGATGCAAGCTTCCGCACGTCATCCGCGCCAACCGCAACCGCAAGCCCCTGCCTACCGCGACGGCCTCCCCCCCGATGGATACTGGTGTGGCGAGCAGCAGCACGGCCGGGCCGAGTGCTGTGCCTGCTCAGGCCTTTGCTGACTCTGCTGATGTATCCAGTTCTCGTGCAGTCAAGGCTGAGGACGCGCAGCTTGGAGATGAGTTCATCTCTCTTACCTTCAACGAGAGCGACAGCGATGACGAGGACAGTGATGATGAAGATGAGGATGATGTAGAAGATGATGAAGAGGATCTGGAACCCCACGAAGATATGCAGGATGACGGCGCTGCCTATGCTAACTGAATATCTTGGCTTCATCAGACTGTTTGTATTGTAGCGTGTTGGTTACATGCGTTTGTGTATAGTTCGTTTTTCAATATACGCCGGTTCTTGACATTGGAATGTGGGCAAGATCGATCCAAGACACGCAGTCGGAGTCAAGTGTGATATTTCACACCGTATATCATATGATTGCTTGAGGTTCATAGTCATTGGAACATATGCAGTACAGACAATAGACAAAACATGGCGTGACGATGGTAGACATATCTATGCCTCGGTGATCTCGCGCAACCGACGGACCGTGCTACACAAGACTTCTGTTAGAACCGACTGAGAAGAATGGTACGCCTGCACATACCTGCGAACGGTAGCAGCCGCTGTGGTTGATACTGTCCATGCTCCGCCAGCAATCACCTTCTTGCACGAGCCGCATCGCCAGATGCCTACTGCCTGGCGCTTCACGGAATCCTGTGGAGACTTCATCAGTTTCTAATACAGCGAGACCAATGGTCAGACAAATCGAGGTCAAAGCAAACACACACCTTGCCGCAGAATGTGCAGGTGTATCGTGCGTGCTGGGTGATTTCCATCTGAGATCGTACTGTTAGCACAATCCGTTTGCGAGAGCCAGGCAACTACTCGACGCACCTTTTTGACCTGTTTACGCAGGGAGGCACCGTAACGCTACAGTATCACGCATGCACGGTCAGTCCCATCCGGTGCGTGTCTTCCTGCGACATATTGCATGAAACCAACTTACGGTACCGTACTTTCCGGTCACGCCGACCTTGCGGGTTCGTTTCGTCTAGTAACGGCAGATATGATGAGCTGCATACAGACACAGACAAAAGGTACCCACCATGTTGAATGGAGTGTCGTCGGCGTTGGTCGCGGCGTGCTTGCGATTGCCCTACCGGATGGGCGGTGTGGACGAATGTGTGAAGAACTGTACAGCAGCTCAGCCACCATGCTGTACGTAAGCAGTTTCCCATTTGGGGTTGGTTGCACGTGAGGACATGCGCGTCCGGTCGAGGGCCGTCCGAGTCCGCGCGCCGAGCGGTCATGCAAACGTCTGCCACGACACAGCTCTGTGCATCTCTCCTTCGGCGCTCAGTTAGACGGAATTGTGTTTCTCTCCCCCGCACGCCGGCTCGCGCGTTCAGAGCTACAAGTTGCTCTCATGGAGACATACAATCCACTGTCAATCCTGATGAGATAGCACACTTCTCTCGCCTCTCTTCGCTCTGGTGGGATGAGCAGGGAGAATTTCACTTTCTGCACAGGATGAATCCCGTCAGGATGCAGTTTATCCGAGACAAGGTTGTGAGTAGCATCGTCCTCGAAACGCACCTTGGACGTCAATGTCTGACATCATTCACAGTTGGAGATACGCAGAGAAGACGGAGACGAAACGTTCGACGAGTCAGCAGCCCTCACGGGTCTCGACGTGCTGGATGTAGGATGCGGAGGGGGCCTGCTCAGCGAGGTGCGCCCACCCCATCGCACTACTGTCGTCGTCTTCTGACAAGTCTGTCGCTGCAGAGTCTCTCGCGCCTCGGTGCCAACACGCTCGGGATCGATGCTTCTCCCTCGAACATCGCCATCGCGTCCCTGCACGCATCCGCCGACCCTGCCCTTTCTCTCCCCGCCTCTCCCTCAGCCCAGCGCCCACGAAGGGCCACTGCGCTACGCACACACCTCAGTCGAGGAGCTCCTCGCGCAGCGCGGGCCACGGCAGTTCGACGCAGTATGCTCGATGGAGGTGCTCGAGCACGTCGACAACCCGCACGCGTTCCTCAGCAGCTGCGCCGCGCTCGTCAAGGTAGGCATGTCCTCGCGCCCGTGTCCCCCGCTGACACAGCGCACAGCCCGGCGGCACCTCTTCCTCTCGACGATCTCGCGCACGCCGCTCGCCTACGCGCTCACCATCCTCGGCGCAGAGCACGTCCTGCGGCTCGTCGCGCGTGGCACGCACACGTACGCCAAGTTCGTGCGCCCCGCGGAGCTCCTCGCGTTCTTCGCCGCGCCGCCCCTCTCGTGGGTCTCGCGCACGCCGCCCCCACGCACGGAGGCGGAGACGCGCGGGATGCTGTGGGTGCCGTGGGACGGCGCGTGGGCGCTCGTGCCGCGCGGCGCCCCGGGGGCGGAGGTGTGGGGCGAGGCGTGCAATTATTTGTTCTGGGTGCGTCGGCCGCGAGAATGATGTGACATGTGTCATCTGGAATGTACTCGGCCTGGTCGAACACTACTGCGATGTAATTTCGGCGAGCGTTCGGGTGAAATGTCTGGCGGTCCTCAACTTCGGGCAAGAGGCTAGGCATGACGCATGGCGCAATATGCATTGCGATATAGACTGATAACATTACACTACGTGCAAACGCGGACCAAGCCAGAGCAGAGAGCAAGGAATGATAGCGAGGGACAGCGGCCACGAGCGGACGGGGGAGAAGAATCGAGTCGTGCACTACGGTGCAATGCTATCCTACAAAAAGTAAGAATTCCAAGGTAAGAGGAGGCGAGAAATCCAGTCTAGATGCTGACAGGAACGGAAGCGTGGCGTAAGCGAGTGTGTTAATTGCCGTCTGATGAGTGTCTGTGCGGCATCGCGAAGCGCAATGAGGATGAGGTTGGAAAGAGCGATGATAAAGCGCAATGACGATCAACTCATGAGACGCTCGCCCCAGACGAGCCGCTGTCGGTGCGCACGCACGGCGCCGCTGAGAGTAATCCAGGTGATCCAGATGCCAATGAGGAAGACGAGGGCAAAGAGGGTGCGCTGTGGAAGAATTTGGTTAGCGCTCGGGAAGCAGATATTTCACACGATGATCTGCGACCAGAGGAAGAGAATGGGCGGCCCGAGAAGCGACGGAGATGACGGAAGCACACGGTAAATGTGAAGGCGCGTCAAATGTAAGCTCTCGGTGCATCGCATGACGGTGCGGGTGGGAAAAAGCGGTGAAGGGCAGAAATGGACCCGAGTACTTACGACGAGGGCCTTCCACTGCGCACTGACGGGCGCATTCGACGTGAAGATGATGGTGCGAAGACGCTTGGAGACGGGTGTGTTGAGCCACTCGAGCGCGCCGATAAGGTCGCGGGCCTGGCGACGTCCCGGAGAATGTGAGCCCGACGAACAGCAGCCAGAGGCAGTGAAGCCGCGACAGACCTTGTCCCTGCCGCAGTCGTACACGCGGCGGATGTCGTGCAGCTGGCGGCCGACTTGGGGAAGGTGAGCGTCGAGCTCGTGGAGGGCGATGAGGTCCTCGTCGAGGGTGTGAGCAATGTGTGGGACGGTGGAGGAGAGTGCGATGTCAGCACGCCCTTGGGTTTGCTATACGCAGGTTTGGTTAGTAGTGGTGAAGGTCAGAAGGGACAGGGTATAGACCTGAAGCCCGGTTAGAACCTCCTGAAGAAGGTTCTCAATGGCACGGGAGTTACTAAGGTCGAGGGTGAGCTGGGTCTGCCGAAACTCATGAGACTGGGAAGCGAAAAGAAGAGTGAAAAAATCGAAAGACGACCGACCTCGAGGTCCTTGAGTTGGTGCTCATAACGCAGCGCACGTGCGGAGGAGGCGGCGAGAGTAGTCTCAAAGCCGCTGTATACAAGATGGTGAGCCGACGGTCAGTATAGCTCGGTATGGTACTTACTGTTGTACAGGAGGAAGGCTCTGGGAGGACTGTTGCGGTGCACCCTGCGCATGTAGGGCGGTGGAGGTGCCGTCGGTGAAGTCGTTATCAGACATGGGCGGGCAGCAGGGGCAGGTCGAGCGAGGGTGAGCTCGTCCTGGTCGTCGTCGTCGAAGGAGGGAGGGAGGGGAGGAGGGGGAATATATAGGCGGACTGGATGAGCGTAATAACGACCCAGTTTAGCGAGGACCACGTTAGCGAGGACCACGCCTCGGAAGGCGCCACCACGTCTGGCGTCTGCAGCGGCGTCTGCTGATCGCGGCCCATGTCCCGCTCTACAGTTGCGGACAACCGAACACGACAATTTTGATAGCGGCCGAACAGGATTTTTGTCAATAATTCTGACTTCAGATTCGAACTCGGGGAGCTCAAAAGCCCCCCAAAACACACACATTTGAATTTTCCCACGTTTTGGGGGGTTGGCCAAATTTTGGAGGCGAATTGACGGTGTCTAAACAGGTCTATGTATGATTCAGCACAGCCTCAATCGACATCATAGCCTGTGCAGACACCTGGCGGTGCTGCTTCTGCTTCCGAACTGCCCATGCCGCCGCCTGTCCAGTCAACCCTATCCGGTACGCACTCATGAACCGCCAGGATCGGTTGATGAAACGTCGAATGACTTCAGTTGGACAGGCATTGAGCTTGTCCAACGCGACTGCCTTTGCCTCGGCAAATGTCTTCTTGGGAACTTCGCGGTACCGGTACTTGCACCAGCCCCAGTACTTTGAATAACATGTATATTAGAGTATTGTCCTTCCGAATTGATGCAGGGACTCACCATTTCAATTGGATTAAGTTCACAGTGGAATTTCGGGAGGAAAATGCAGAAGTGACCGGCTTCCGTGATCAAGGTCTCGAGCATTGAGGGCTGATGAATGAAATCATCTTGCTTACTGAGCAGTCGTGCCATGCAGCACTTTTCGTTCTCCCAAGGACAAACGGGTGAGCATTTTGCGCGCATACCGTGGACGGCAAATCCACGCTCCTCGAGAACTGCCTGCAAGCCCTTTGCTTGTCCATTGGGCAGTGTCATCTTCTGCGGCTTTCCTCGATGCATGGCACATGGATTTGTCTGTGGGATAACGGTGTCACGCTGAATGCGCTGCTTGCCGCCGTTCGACTTATTCATTTCGAAAGCCTTAAGCGCATCAGGGGGAAGTGATCCGTGGGCGGATGACTGGTCGCAGACGAATAGAGCGGTGCAGTCGGGATGAGCAGCTTCAAATATGGTAATAGCATCCCTGACCTGCTGCAGGAATTGATCGGTGTCCCACCACGGGTCGCCGTTGGAGCCAGGATAAATTATCCTTCTTGCGTCCTTGAGAACCATTCCGTCTTCTCCGAGGTGTACGAGCCGCCCTGTCTCCGAATTAATGAAGTCGGAAACGTGGATGAGGCGACCGCGCCCCTTCTTTTGCAGAATTGTCTGTCCGTCCGCCAGCCTACATGATTATTCAGATGAGTGATGTACAACATTATCAATATCTTTATAACTCACCAGGCTTGCTTTTTGTAGTCATTCACATGGAAACAACTCTCGTCATGAAACAAGGCTATAACCTGATTCTCGCCATCCCGCAGCTGAGGTTCGACACGCTTCAGTTCTGGACCTTCGTAATGGACCATCCGCGCCTCATACCGAGCCATTAGCGGCAAGAATTCTTCATTCCGATACTTCACAACATCCTCACGCTCATGCCCGTCCATGTACACCCCCTTCCGTAAAGTCCGCAACCTCCACCCAAGTTTGATGAGCCATCGGCGAGCTGTGCGTTCACATATCGGCCTCTTTAACTGGACTCCGAGGGTTGGAAGGATTGTCGAATTGAGAGCCGACTGGAACAGACGAGGTGTGACATCGCCAACAGATTGGGAGGTGAGCCATAAATGGGCGGCAGCACGAACTGATTCATCTTGCATGATAGAGCGGGAATTTCCAATCCCGCCCCTGTTCTCCGAAGGCAACTGTTCGAATATTTGATAATGCCGAGCAAGTGCACGAACACGGCGTGCGAAATGGGTCCCGACGCCATCATGCCATTGACGTGCGATCTCGTCTCCGGCAGCCATGCGGCTGAAGCCTTTCAGGCGAAGAGTCGCGAAGTTGCGAATAATGAGGAGTTGGGTCGTTTGCGAGAGTGGTAAGGTCTTTCGTTTGTTGTCGAGATCCTTCTTGATCTGATCCCTTAACTCCTTCCATCCACGAATGTCAGGTGCCCCTCGGACCCGCTCAATGAGCTCATCCTCGAACACCTCCGAGTCGTCCTCCACATCCACATCTGGACATTCCGAGGTGGCATCATCGGGAGCACTTTCTTGTTGTGGTGTTGCCATGGGACGAAGGTTTCGGTTGGGTGACAGAGATTGGACTCGGAGGTCAGTCGGCGGATTTGGAGATGACAACAGCGGGATGGAACTGGACTGGAAAGGGATGGATTCACAGACGGAGGGAACTGATAGAGATGTGGGGGTCTCCGAGTCTGATGCTGCCATATCTTGCGGATTATGGTGGTGCGGCGGCATCGGGTCGTGCTTCTGCGGCTTGAGAGTGAACCCGAGGGAAGTCAATGACTTCTGATCGTGCAGCAGGTGAGCGTATCGGCGCTGTGTCCGTGCTGACTTGCTTCCAATGTCAGGACCCTTCTTGTATTGTTTAGGCCGCTCTGGTGAAATGTCTCGGTGAGTGGAACTTTGCAGCATGCAATGAAAGATCATTACCTGACTGTAGTCTCGGTTTCTTACCACGCAGTTTCTGCGGCACCCAGTCTTCATCCCAGGGGTCATCTCCCTGCTGCACAGCAAGCTTATACAGATTTTCGACAAAATCTTCGTCACTGAGATCTTCCCACTCTGGCAACTCCTCGACATCAGAGTCGGCAGCCCCTCCATCCCCCGCCTCGTTGATCACAACTCTGGTACTGTCGTGGTCAAGCCGTGGTTCCCATCCCAAATCGGGGTCAACGTCTTCAGTTTCCCGTGGACTCGGTGCGCGTGACCGTTGTGCTGATGCTTCCGAGGGCAGATTTGACGGTTCGAAGCTGGAAGCGATGTCTTCGGACACAGCGGATTGATTTTGAAGTCCAGCGGTGTTCCGAGGTCGTTTTCTGGGTCGGCCTCTCGCCATAACAGCACTGGCAAGCACTCAGGCTGCAGAGGAGTTCACAGGGAAGGTAATATTTGTTATTCAAAATATGAGCGCATTTTTGATCCCACTGTAACTCTGCCAACGGAGCCACACTTTGTTTGTCGAGAGGCGTCGATTTCACATTTTTCGGGATTTTTACCTAATTTATCAGGGGTTTGGCCAAATCTTAGGGGCTCTGAAGATCCAAATTGAGATTAGGGGAAATCGGCTCGTACAACTCGAGTCTACAGGTACTAGAGAGGCCATCTACATGCTCAGATGGGTTATCATACACCTCATGTCCTCCCGAAAAATCGGCCTCAGAAATTGTCGTGTTCGGTTGTCCGCAACTGTATCACCACCATGGCACCCACCCGTGCCCAGCTCCAGACGTCTGCCCAGGCACTCTGCTCCGCCTTTGCTGCCAAAGCCGACCCAGACAGGCTCCTCTCGCACTTCTCCACGACCCACGAGATATCCGCTATCGAGCACGGCGAGCCGCTACTCGCGCCGTTCCTGGGGCGGGAGTTCATCGGACGCTCAGGGGCAGCCTCCGTCTTGGCGTACTTTACGCTGCTCACGCAGTACCTGACGTACGATAAGATGCTATTCGAGGAGTGGGTGATCGACACGGACGCGCTCAAGGTGTGCGTGCGCGGGACCGCCAAGTTTACGTGGACACAGGGCGCGGGGCGGGGGAAGCGTGGGATGAAGAGTTTGTGTACGTGCTCGATTTCGACCAGGATGGCAAGGTGAGAGTTGGTGTTTGGAGCACACAGAGTCAGCGGGATAAATGTCGCACCCAGGTGACAAACTACCAGGTGTGGGCGGATTCGGGCGCAGCGTACTTGGCTTGCCGAGGCGAGCTGAGTGCAAAGAGGAAGGTGGGCGTGTTCGTCTCACAGCTAGTAAGCCAGCTGGTTGACCGATATGCAGGAACACAAGGACCTTCCGGCGTATGAGGAGAAGGAGGGCGGGGCGTACACGACGCCAAGTCGGCGTAGGGCACATGTACAATTCATATTGCTTGTGTATTCGCAGTTTTTGTTGGTTCACATCCACATTTATACTGAAACCTCTGCACCAGAGTTTTGACCATATTTGGCATATATGGTTCTGCGGACGCAGCGTCGAATAGCGCGTCGCGTTCGCAGACGTACGTCATCGTCCCATCGATCGCGTCCTTGATCGAGATCTGGATCGACGCGGCGGAACAGGTTGGCTGCGGTGGCTGCTGCAGGCGGATGCTGTCGGAAGTGCTCGCCATGCTGTCTGATGCTGCGTCCCTCGTTTATAAATTCCCCTCTGTGCATGGCGCCGCGCCGCTGACGCCCCAACATCATCATGTTCCTCCCGAGTTTCCTCATCCTCGCTGCCCTTTGTCTTTCCGCTACCGCACACATGGAGCCCGGTACTATCCGCGTGCAGCTCCGGAAGTCTCCGTTATGCACAAGACAACGCCTGGTCGAACGCTCAAAGGCTCGCCAACGGTCTTCCCCCCTCGGCCCCAAATACCGAGTCACGCCCTCCTTCGGTGCTAGACGTGCAGCGTCTTCTCCCGCCCATCACGTACGCACTCATCTGTATCGGCTTCCAATATCACCTACACATTTCTTCTGCAGATATACCGGTCACTTCGGCGTGCGCTCCTCCTCAGGCAAATTCTTAGGCTACTTGAGTGGCACCAGCGCCGGGATGTGAGAACCTCCAGAGACACAATAAAGCTCATCATTTTTGCAGCGGCGGTCTCACCACGCCCGGCTCTCCTAACCAGCTTTTTGTCGTCTCACCAAAATCTCTACAAGCTCGGACCCGCAAAACATTCGCGTCACCGTATGTCTACATATGCATGCATTTTCCCGTGTGCTAATAAGGGTGGCTTCAGAACCCGTCATTTTCTCCCGCGTATATCGGTGCCCAGGGCACCGTCGCGCTCAGCTCAACCTCAGCCAAGTGCGTCCGTCCATCCTCACGTTATGTTTAAATCTCACTAGTTAATTTATAGCGCCGTGGTCATTGGCAACGTCGCAAAAAGTGAGCAACTTCCTTGCCTTCCTGTGCAGTAAGCTCATCCCCCCAGCAACAGCCTTTCCGTCCCCACCTCCGGCAGTGAATCCGCAATATGGTTATCAACGCTCGTACAAAAGAACTCACAGGTTCGTGGCCTTTTTATTCCGTAAGTTGCTAAACCGATTGTATTTAGCGCAATGGACCAATCCAGACGGCAGCAGCCCATCCACGTTTGCCGTGTACAACTCAGTGTCGGACCGGGTATTCCTTACTGGTGACGTGCGGCATACAACGCTTCAACGTCGGGTGCGCTCGTGGCGGTGGTAATTCCACTTTACTGTATACCAATGCGCGGGCTGACGAGTATTCGTTTCCAGAGACTCTTTGTGAGTGGGTAACTGTCGCGTACAATGAGCCTTAGCAAAAAAGGACTGTCCAAGCTTGTAATTATCTTTAACAATGTAACACGTATTGTATGAACTTTCAATTCATTACTAGTATTGTTAATGCTGTCGTTTTGGTGCGACCGTCCGGCCAGTGCGAGTATTCTTGCTGGGTACCCGAGTACCATGATGCAGTTACATTGTATGCAAGCCGGAAATTTCTCGATTGTACACTCGACTCGCCAATGGCAGCATCTGCTTGTAGTATACATCATCACATCATTGCACTCTCTCTAAGCCTGCCACCACAAGTTGCAAGACCTAATCGTTTGACACTCCTCTATCCCAAGACAAACCCAAAAGTATTCATCGACATGGTCATGATTGTCGTCGCATGCGATGCATGCAGTTCGTGTATGTTCCTTTTTCTATCCTTCTCTGCTCAAATCCACACATCAGCGATGCGTCATACTCGCCAAATGAGTCCGACTACATACACTTCTCCCTTGCATACCCACGCCGGGCTTACACAGGCCATGACTGTGCGCGAACAGTCTCAATCCACGCTGCGTTTCCATCAGGGTACTATAATAGCACACGGCACACATTAGCATCACGCGCCATCCATCCGCAGACACAGCCGTGCGCACCTGCCACACCATCACCCCGCCATCTGCAAGGCACACGCGTCAGCCTCCGCCGAAGGGAAAGAGAGCGCACGACGCACCCCATCCGCCCGACTTCGCCTGCGAGACACACCCCGCGAGCGTGCTCGGGTCCATATAGCCCGTACTCGCGTCGCCCGTCGTCGCGGGCTTCCCGATGAGAAGCTTGTCGAGCGACACACCGCTCCCCGAGATCTCGAACAGCGAGCTTGACGGGTACTGCCCGCCCGACGTGTTCAGCAAATCGTCACACGTGTTGTACTCACTGTCTCCCTCTGTAGAGGGGGCAGGAGATGTCAGCGACGCGCGAGAAGGGGAGGGAAGGGGACTGACGGTTGTAGAACTGGAACGGTCACGTGGGAGGCATTAGCGCGTCGCGTCGGGCTGGGCAGCGTCACGGTGACATACCTGCACGTTATACTGAAGAATCCGACGTGTAAGCGCGAGACATCTTAGTCGAGCGTTGAACGACTTACCCAATCGATGAGGTCGCCGACCTCCGAGTCTATCTGGAGGTAGCCTCCGTTGGTCCACAAGTTGGGCGAGAACCTGCGGCATACACTCAGCACCGAACGGCTATGCATCTGATGAGCTCGCATACCAAGGAGCAACAGCTATGATGGCAAGTGATGAGCTCGAATATGCTGACAGCGTATGTGAAGGAACGTACGCGCATGGGTGACAATGTACTGTCCCTGCGGGAGCTGGGTCCGCAGTTGTTTCGTAAACGTGACGAGCCATGCCTCGGCCGTACCGGAATTCATTGCGTCAAAGTCCTATCACGCGTCCGCTATCAGGGCGGCTTGGAAGCAAAACATGCGGCATACCTCGTAGTCGACGTCGATGCCGTCCAAGCCGTACTGGATCACCCACTGCGCCATCGTGTTTGCGGTGCCGGTAGCGTCCGCGCCCGAGGTGGTCGGGGTGTCCGTCGAGCCAAACGCAGTAACCATCAGCGCGATCCCTGCACTAGAGTATGAAGACTTGATGCTGGACCGCTGGGCCGAAGTCAGTTGGGTCCATGACTCGGCGTTGTCCCAGGCCCCCTCGGTTAAGAGGAACGCGAGAATGCTGATAGATCCGCGAGTATTCAAGCCTAATCCGACCCAGAAGGCGGAAGAACTCACAGTACATTGTAGCCCTATCGGTGGAGGACGTCAGCGAATGTCGGATAAGATGATGATGCTACCTGAAATAACCCACGTTTACGTCCGAGGTTGACGGAGCACCTGTGACGCCAGAGACGTATGCATCCCAGTACGCCGCGAATCGCGGGGCACTGGGAATCGATGCAAGGGGAGCGACCTTCCGAGTCTCCATGTCGATAGGTGCGACAGCAGCGGGCGCACCCAAGACAGCGCCGAGCTGCATGATGAAGCAGAGTACAGTGGCAAGGAGCATGCGGGAGAAGGTGCACACAACCATCTCGGACCCGGGACTGGGGACAGGTACTACGTCTGCGGCGTGTGCGAGCACTGAGCAGCTAAGGACCCTGGCTGAGAATGCCTTCGATTTATAGTGATGAATTAAGGGACGCACGCTTCGCAAACTCGTGTGTACTAGCGTCTCATGCTTTGGAACCATATGGGTGCCCTTGCGTTCCGGTGACGGGTCTTCCATATCTGGAGGAACGAGACACAACAAGATGTTATAAAGCACAGATGCGGACATTTGGCCGAGCATTTTCGGCGTGCAGCAAGTGAAAGCAGGAGGGATGCCAAAGGTTGGGATCCTCCGTTCATGTGAGCACATGGGTGTTGGGTAGTGGACGGACGATAAACAGAGGGAGCGGGCGGCACCAGATCCGACAGAGAACGATGTCCAGTTATCGACACGCGACTCTACGAGCGAGGCCGGGACGAACGCGAGCGCATCGATTACTTGGACCTGAGGTCGAAAGCCGGATAAGCATGATACCGGTACAAGCCTGCAAACTTTGATGTTGAGCGTATGGACAAATGTCCGTCATATTGTTCATTATGCATACCCATGCGAAACAAAGATCAATCACGGATGACAAGTATTGTGTTTGGTACCTGTTTGAAACTCACGGATTGTGCGCCAATGGAAGCGAGAAGCGGAGGAACAGAATGTAGTTGATATACAGCACACGTCCAGGTCGATTCGATTTGATGACGGTGATATCATGTAAGGCGAACACACCAAGACATGGAAGGGAGACTCCGAAGGCGGATCGACGAGTAGATTGAGCAGACGGACTCCGCTGTTTGCTAGCACGCCGCTGCGTGTGTACTCGTACACGTGGGAGCCCTGGAACATTCTGTTCAGCAGATAGAGCAGAATGCTCGTATATTTAAAGCTCACTATCTTCCTTACTATCTTAGCGACGATTCTGCATATGGAGACTGTGGTGGTCACAGATGGGCAAGGCACCAGCAAACACGGCTCCCGAAGGCGGCGACCACTGGCAGCTCTGATTCTACAATACAGTCGTGGTTTGCAGCAGCTCTATAGATTGTGAGCCTGAAAGTGCTGATCAATAGGAGAGCCACGCGCTGGATTAGCACACGAGATCAGAACAAGGACAGGCTCGGAAAGTGAGTGTGCATGATGCCTGTGCAATGAGAAAACACGGGACCATTGCAAGCGGAACGGAGGATAGGGTACGATTAGATCCCGATCGGATCTGGACTATCAGTCCCGCCAACTGGAGATAAAGAGCTCAATGAACGGCACTGCAGTCGGAAGACGACCAAAAGCACTTGGAGATGTATGTTCAGAACCACATCGACCATGTGTTTTGTGCGATAGCAGCCTTCTGGAACAATGAATCCAGAAGACTGCTTCCGCCATGACCAGGAGAATGTCCCAATCAGACATATCGAGTCTCTCGTAGCTACTTCACCAAGACAGCCTGATCCAGAAGTATGATTCCGACCTACTGCACCTAAGCATTCCTCTAACCAAAAATGGGCTCCAGCGTTTTGATGGATACGATCGACACTTCACCATTGGGCAGATGACTTGAATGTCACATCCGTTCCGCTTAGTCTCGAAACTCCACGGAGAGCATCTGCATTTGCACTGTTCGAGGATCGACGACCATCGCTCTATCTTCCCACGAGAGACGAGATGCGCTCAATAATGTAGCCGCAATGTGTCCACAGTAAGATACAGGTCGACGGCGTGTGTTTTTCCGCGCGGAAGTCAGAAGGCGCAGGTTGTAGTCTGCCGTGTGAGATTAGATAGCAAAAAGGACTCGGGAAAAACACACCTCGGCATGCACTGGAGCCGTCCACGAACCCTGCACCCGGCCTGCAAGACAATAAAGTCGAACGGGATATATAATCAATCAAACGCCGCCGGTAGCAGCCCAACTGCGTGTTCCATATTGTGCTGCCCTTCGAGAGCTTCAGCCTGGAAACCTCTTCTAACAATCTAGCCCTTTGAGCGATAGAACACATAATCACCACTACTCCGTACCATGGGGCTGAAGCAAATAGCATTGCACAATTAAGATCAGCGGCCACAGTGTCTGAGTTCTGACATCGTCGTAAGGTGTGGCACTCAGCTCGCTGTGGAAGTCGATTCCGCAGAGCCGCCGGTAAATTGAGGGCTTAGCTGTGGTATGGAAGAAAACATGCTCGCGCCGCGCCGCTTGGAACATTAGTGCATAAGCTTCAAGATGTCGGAAGCCTGCGCCGAATACGTATACTCCATGAGAACGCTTGACGGTAAGCTTATAGAGTAACAAGCAGACGAACCTTAGGAGAATGGTCACTTCGCCCCAGACGCTCGATATGTTCGGAACACGATTCCAGATCTGTGAGAGAAAAAACGTATGAAGGTAATTGAGTGGCTCATTCCAGGTCCTCAATTTGGTCCGCGAATGACCCAGACTTGATATCCGAGAGGGTCTTGTTGAATAAAAATTCATAATCCAAGGCCCGTGTAATTTGTTGTTATACATTGCTGAGAAAGATGGAATGTGACACCAAACCACCCGAGAGGAAAGGTTAATCCAACGCCCCGTTCCCATTGCAATAATCAACATTGCCCACTCCTGGGTTTCCGGCCCACGTCGGGAACGGCTTCGGCACCCCCGAAGCGCCAAAGACAGCGAAGGACAAAATAAAAATCATTACCTGTGCCCCGCCATCCAGAGCACCACCGAGTATATAGTTATATTCCCGATACCAAGCTGGGTGGTATTTCCTCAGCCAGAACTGAGAGACGATCCCCACGATGATAGCGGACATTATCGGCGAGTTCGTCCCTGAAGTCATCCATGCCGAGTACTGGTAGATGATCGGCAAAATGACCGAGTCAACTCGGATCGGCCCGATGTGAGACCAACGCTGTTAACAGCTTGTCAAGAAAATTGGATTGTGGTATGTTTTCAGAGCGCACCTTCGCAATAAGCCACTGCAGGAACGTTGGGACCATCCCGAAGAGCAAACTCAGGGGGATCCATATATAAGGGCCATGCGGGCCGTACAGTTGCTTCGCGAGGGACCAAGTGACGGCAGCGCTGTTCAAACCCTGTACATATTGACCACTGGTGCAGCATCGTTGAGTCCCTCTCTAAAATATAGGGTTTTACAGACTTACCTCCAGACATTAGTGCCGATGGGTCTGAGTAGGATATCGCGTTGAGCATCTACAATCGATATCATAACCACTGTGGATAGTCGCATAAGGATTTAAATAAAGGGAGGAGTGCGGAGAGAAGCAACTTGCCATAGTTTACAGCAGCACCTGCACGACATCCTTTAGAACACTAGTATGAGCATGGTCAACAGCCAGGCTCACCGAGGATTGTCCCCCAAACCTGCGTCACAAACATAACTTTGGGAGGGATCTTTAGATACTGGCCGATTTTGAGATCTCCAGCTAATCCGATCGAAGTTGCGACGACATCATGACTCCACATGGAAAACTAAACGAGACCAGATCAGTGGTTCATGCCTGAAAGACAGACATATTAAAACGTACGTAAAGATTAGCGACAGGCCGACCGGGATTGATCGCTCCAGCTACCATCTTCATCAGCTGCTGAGTAGCGATTCCATTACCCATTCGCGCATACAGGAGGGTCGAGAACGGCGTTACGAACGCTATGTGGGAGTACTAAGTCCACTGCAGATGTTTGTGATCCCCGACCTACCTCCCAGAAGTAGAGCGACAATATACGACCACCACGGCAACGTTGTTTGCCCCTTGAGCACCACGATGAGACCTACGTTATCGATGTCATCAAGTGTCTCCCGCAAATGGAAGCGACGAGCCCATACCAGCAAAGAATGCCAACACGATAAGGCCAAGATACCAATACCATGGAACCTCGTCATATCTCCGTATCATTACCTGCAGTTGACATAAGCATCCTGCACCAGACTGATTAGAACGCGGCCGACCTGCCAGTGGGGGTCTGGCTGCGACTTGGTACGAGCCTGCTTGAACGACTCTATTACATAAGGGCTCCAGAACAGAACACAATGCGCGATGAGGCCGCCTATCTAGCAAAGTGTCATGGGTTTGCGCTTTTCAAGGAATGTCATACAATTGCGAGACATACTGCGAGGTTGGCAGTCAAGTTGGCCCAAGCATTCGAGCCTACAATTGAAAACTCATCAATTTCGACGAGAACATTGAATAGTAAGGGTAGCAGCAACTTACCAGTTAATGCGGGAAGTCCATACTCGCCCAACGCTGTTTGATTGAGTTCCGCAGTCGCTCCGAATACAGCCGCTTGGTCCCAGACCGAGCCATTGCTCGAGAAGAGTGCTGTCGAAAGCATGGGGAAAGAAAGCGACTGGAATATGTGATACATAAGCACGAACATTGAACAAACAACCGAATGCTCACATTCCAAGCATCTGAGTAGTAGATGCCCATGACGACGACATAGCATGCCGCATAACCAATCCAAGAATTCGCTGTTTCGTAATTAGCGCACCGCCCGGCAAATGTGGAAGCCAATAATCACCTTGTTGTATCAACGGATAGCTCATAAATCTAGCAAGCAGAAAGGTAAGTTAGGAGGTCGTTGACACAAACATGTGAGGCACTCACGTAGAGGTAATGTATTGCCAGTCGAGTGAGATGCTTAGTAGCCCAAGGCCTTCGTTACCGTCGGTTCCACCGAAGAGGTTCGTGATGACATTCAGAGCGTTCGCAGGTGCCCGCTGAGTAGCAAGACAGACGACGCTGATTCCGTTTAGTAAAGGGAACATGTACGATGGAATGATCTCGAAGCAGAACATGCCGCTGAACGCGGTCCAAAACAACTTTACGCGTTTGTGATTAGCCGCAGAGTCGAAGTGAAGCGCTAGAACTGACAGTCAATACATGTACGATGTGCATACGTGAAATCTCGCAGACATTGAAAGATCGAGACTGTGGGCAAGTTCTGAATGGTTGGGAACATCAGTCATTGCCCTGTAATTATGAAATGGGTGACGTACTGCCCAATACACCATCTCGCTTGGATATACGGTGAGCGGGCGTAGTAGTCCAACGAGGCCATAACTTGTAACAACTATATATGCATTATTGTATATGCAGAGCAATACGACGTACCCGAAGCATGCCGTTGAAAAGGTGGCAAGCACTGCTGTAGTCGCTTCGACATTTGTGGAATAGTAAAGCTACTCAGTCGGGTTCAGATTTTAGTCGTCCGATAGCAATAACAGACTTACACGTTGCACGGCGAAGTTCATAACCGCCGAGTTTGCACCAGAAGCAGTAGACGCTACAAGAGACGCAACGACATGCTACGACATTGTGATCAGCGAGTCTGACTGACACAATTTGACGGAAACAGTCACCTCTTTCAATCGGAACTCTCCAGGATTGATGGCATGTAAAATAGGCGCAAGGCGAGCATATCGTGTGCCTTCCACCCAAGAAGCTCGCGGGAAAAGCTGAGCCCAGGCGGTCCCCACCGAATAGAGAAGCAACAGCAAGAAGACCGAGGACACCGTTACTTGGATAGGTTTAAAGAGATAGATCTGCGAGTGAAAGCGCACACGTCAACCCAAACCCATACGATTGCAGAATGACAACGAACTTGAGAGAGCGCCGCCCCGAGTCCAGCAAAAATAGTTCCCAGAAATAGCGAGCGAAACGTTAAGGCGGTATCGCCGTCATCACGAGTATCGACCAGGTACTTGGAGACATCCCGCCCAGTGGTAATGACCGGTTCGCCATTAAGGAACACAACGTCATCACTATCCGCGATGGATTTGACCTCTGACGAAGTCGCACCATAGGTATCCTTACGCAGAACATTCACAGCGGTGCCGGCCTTCTCGTCAAGGGGTCCGGAATACCCATCCTTTTCGTCGATAGATACGGGCGAAGGGAGTACGGCGTGCACGTGAGACAACAGGTCGGCGTCGCGCTGCATATCCTGAGTTGCCGATATGCGACGTAGGGGCGAGCGGACGAGACCAGGAGTGCCAAACGGAGGCAACACAAGTCCCGGTCCGCCCTATATAAGATTGGCTAGGACAATACCTATCGGAGAGATGGCAAATTTGAGTTGCTTCTGGTGCAATCCCTTGGTACTTCGAATCCGAGTCCGTCATAGCACACGATAGCAAAGAATCCTCGTGAGTGTTCGTACCTGCTAACCTCGTCCATCGGATCATGGCTAAATGTTCACCTCACTGTGCCCGAGGTTCGCCTCGACCGTGTCCGAGGCAGATTTGAGGAAGAGCACGAATATGGCGACATCTACCATGCACCATGCGGAGCGCAGGAAGGCCGCCGCCGCTCTGTGGAAGTATTTGGTAAATACAAAAGCGAAAAAGCGCACCGTTGTAGCCCGGTCTGCGACCGCGGGATACTACGTTACTCATTAGCTTGTCACTTTAAATTTCTCTTGAGATGATGTTATTCCATTGATGACAATGGACATGGCCGGGGAAGGACAACCCCAGGATAACCTCGTCGGTACGTGTATGATGGACCGGTCCATCATACACTTTCCTTTTTAAGCCAGGTACAACACACTAAATTTGCATCCGCGAGTGCACAGCACGCGGTCAGAGATCCCATGGTTCCCTGACGGTATTGCATCCAGGGTTTGCGCAATATTTGCAAGCGATATGAATGCACGACTTATCATATTCGTCGACTGCGTTCCATAGTGCTACGCATACGCATGTAATAGTGGAAAGTCAGATACTTGTTAGCGCCGTACTCACCGCGGAGGTGGGAGCTGAGATGCAGGCCAGAGCAGGGAATGTAGTACTACGGGTGCGGCTGTAAGGCACTATATGCAATAAGAAAAGGGGTCGGTAGAGAGAAGTCCAGGACGGGGCAAAGAGCGGCAATAATTACATTATACAGTGTACAGAGAGGACCCATGGATGATATGATAATATTGTTGCAGAACGGGCTGAAGACTATCCATGCAGAAAAAGAGATTGTGACGTGCAAGATTAAGTTAAATGAAATTACTGCACGATGCAGTTGCCCGACTTTGAGTCCCGTGGCTTGTGACGACTGTCAGCGGGCATGTCTCCTGGGATACCGCCGTCGCGTTCTGTCGCAACGGAGGAGACGACAGAGTACGATGTCATTCTTGACAGACGAGCGTTTGACTTGTCACCTGCTGATATTCCACTCCGCGTGTCGGTCCCCGTCGTAGACACTCCCGATCTTCGCGCCGCCTCGCGCTGGCTGGACAAGCTCGCCGCCGCGGTGACAGCACTGCGCATACTGGACGAATTAGGTGAGGTGCTGCTGCTCGAGATGGATGGTGGCCGTTCCCGTACGTCCGTCTTACGTCGTAAGACAGATGGTTTATGAACGACCGTGCGGTTCGTTGGCGGTGAGGGTACTGGAGATGCGCTAGGCCTATCTGGATTGACATTCATGGATGACCGTGACCGCTTGAATGCTGTCAACACCTTGAAGGCAGTGGGAGGGTGTACTTGTCCCAGGGGTGGTGACTGCGAAGGCGAGGCGTCGAGGCTGCTGCGTGGTGAGAATCCGTCCTCGGTGCTGGGGATCGTAGGGCTTGCGGGATAGCTCCGGATGGCCTCTAGGAGTTCCGTCGGATTGCCATAAGCATTGGGGGAGTTGCCATTCTCCGCGTATTGCGCATACAGCAGCAGCTGTGCACGCAAATCACATGTAGGAGGCGCATTCGGAGCACATTTGACATGTGCAATGAGGCTGCATTGTTCGCACAGCACAGCGCTCTTCTTCACGCTTTGGAGGCATACCCTACATATGACCGCTAGAATGGAAGATTTCCGTGTTAAAACATGATCAGATTTGTCAGTATGACATCACGTACGTTTTCCGAAGGTCGTCTTCACGAACGAGTGTTCACGAGGCGAGATGGGTTCAGCATCGTTAGAGAGACGGGTCCGAGGAGGATATGAGCTCATGATATCGTCTAGTCGTGCACGCTGATCGGGACTAGAGCGCTCAGGATCCGGCATGTCGACCTTGCCCAGATAGCGAACAACAGATTCCTTCTGAAAGTCAGCGCTGACACGGCGCAGGAAGGGGATGCTGTCCTGTGGGCGCAACTCCTAGATTTGGCATTTATATCAGTGCCAATCGATGCTCCAGGGAAAAATCATGTTTACCAAATTGTTGAGAGGAGAGAACTTCCTCAGCCATTGGTGTTCACACAGCATCTCGGCGCTGGGTCGTTTCAGAGGATCCTTGTTGAAACACTGCTTCAGGAAATCTTGCAGCAAGTCCGAGCAGCCCTCGGGCAACGGAGGCATGGCGTCTTCAACAATTCGAAACATCACTGCGGAGGTGCCACAGCATAAGTAAGAATTACTACGAGCACAAGTGAAACCACACACCCGACATGCTGTTGGCTATCTCAGCATAGGGAGGTCTTCCGGTCAGGAGCTCGATGACTGTGCACCCCAACGACCAAATGTCCGACTTTGTGGAAGCACCCTTGAGCTCGATGACCTCCGGCGCCATCCAGTTGGGCGTCCCCGCGACGTCTTTCATCTCACGCTCCATAGCGCGCAGATTAAGAGAGACACCAAAGTCCGAGAGCTTGACATTCCCATTCTTCGTCGTGAGGATGTTCGCCGCCTTGAGGTCGCAATGCACCACATCGCACTGGTGAAGGTAGTGGAGCCCCTCTAGGATCTTAACGACGTAGCTCGCCACGAGCCGCTCGTTTAGCTTGCCGAACGCTTTCAGTGTCTGCCCTAGAGAGCCGTTCTCGGCATACCTACGATACGATGAGGTCCGAGCCGTCTACAGAACAGAGAGGACTTACTCAAGCACGATGCTGAGGGTATTGTCGTCCCGAGCCATGCCCTCGTATTGACAATACTGGGTGCGAAAGGCTCTTGACCAGATCGACTTCCCTCATGAGCTGCGCTATTTCCTCTTCCTTCAAGCCTTCCAAGGAGATGCGCTTTACAGCCACCATTTGCCCGGTATTGAGGTTGAGCGCTCGATACACGGCTCCGAATGGCCGCGGCCGATGCAGTTTCCGAGTTGCTAAAAAAAAGTCAATTAGCGCGACACGCAGCACCCACAAAATCGCGACTAACGAATTGAGTAGGCGGTTTGCCATCCTCCCTCACGATCAAAGTTTGGCGGACAGCACTCCCTCGTTCGGATCCCTGGAGAGCAAATCGCTCGCGCTCGCATTGCTGGTCACACACCGAGGTTCACCATGCTCTCGAACCTCGTCCGCCGGGCTTTGCGCCAAGTTCGTCGTACGAGTTCGGGCGGGGCTTTCTGCGTGAGCTGGAGCCGTCGACCTCGCTCTGGAACCGGCCTCGGGGCTGGCGTGGCTTGTCATTGTGAGTCACCTTATCAGGAGCAGCACCGTCCGCGCCAGATTGGAATGCGACGAACGGGCGTTCATGGGATGGCGGAGTGGACTGTTCGCCTTTGGGGAAGGGAACACGGGACTCACTGTCCTGCGAATGGGAGGAATCTCTGCGAGGTATGTAGACGCCATTCCGCTGAGGCCCAGTCTTGGTGCTGCTCCGTCTTATCATGATCCTTGGCGACGAGGACAGGCCAGAATCTGGACTCGAGTCACGCCGGAACTGGTCTTTCGGAAGCAGGCCAGGAGTATCAACACTGTGTCTTGCACGATGGGTGGGCCTCCTAGGAAACTGCGACAAGGATTCGAGGTTCGTGTCGGATTTGCCTGCGCCGACAATGGCGATCTTGCGTGGCGGGGAGGCTGATATCGGAGGAGATGACAACGAGCCGAACAGATCCTCCTCGTCCAACAGGGCGGAAGTCTTTGGTGCCTCCTGAAATACATCCATGAAGTCGTCCGGCCACTTCCCCTTGCCAAGCTTGATCGGAGAAACCTTTGGCCGCTCGAGCTTGTGGTCTCTCGAAATCTCGCGCGATCTGTCCCCCTTCGAGCTTGACCCGCTATCTTCCGTCTCCTCCACCACCCTCGTCAGATCGACGAGGGCAGTTTCACTGGGTCGGCGCTCTCGCGAGCCTCGCAGGCCTACCTCGCGTTTCCGCGCCTGTTCCTCAAGCAAGGAAGCAGCGATGGCATTTCCTTCGGTGAACGAGAACGACGGCGTCTCTGACTGGTCCAGCGACGTCGCCTCAGTCGTCACCGTGCGAATTGTGCCAAACTTGTTGTGCCCGGCGCTACTGTTCCGCTGTACCTCTAGTAGGCTGGAGTACGCTGTGCTGTCGGTCATCATGCTCGATGCCTGGGACTGCCGCATGGACAAAGGGTTCACAGAATCCGCTAGGGACGCGCGGGTCGAGTCTCCAATAGACGCGCGTGTCGAATCCGCAAGTGAACTTCGGTCCACACTTGGCCGTGGACGTAATGGAGACCGTGGCGGCGGTGTGAGTATCATCGGGACGTCGTCCATGTCCCAATCACCGTTGTCGGGAGTCTCGCTTCCATTCAGTGCATTGCCGTTGTTCACCGTTTTCCCGTCGCTAGAGTTTCCGGAAGCGTCCTCGCCCGGGCTATCTGATCGCAACGTTGGGAGAGGCTGAGGCGGGCTCCACCGCTTTCTGCCTGTCGGTGAATGGGGACCAACGGGCGACGCCGACCGCTGCATCTGAGCGAGGCTCAAGTTGGGCGTGGAAGCAGCACCCCGCGAGCTGGCACCCAGGTTGTACGGACCTTGCGACCGCTGATCTACGGTGCTTTGAGGCGACCTCGAACGGTCTGACGGCGCGGACTCGGAGAGCTTGTGTAACGCTAGAATAGTCTTTGCTACACGGGCTAGGCCGTCGGGCAGGCTCTCCAAGAGGTCGTCCCGATTGAACAGTTCTTGGAACTCGAGGCCAAGAGTCGAACATGCCGCCAGGAACTTTGTCACATTCGACGTGCGCGTGAATCCATCTTCGCGCGGGTCCACACGCAAGATGGTGCTTGGAAAGAGCTTGTTCATGAACCTAACATACGCCGCCCCTCATGTCAGCCGAACACGCATACACTGAACGGGAGCTGTTACGCACTGGCACAGAACGTAACCATCTCTGATTGCCTCACAAAACAGCTTCCTCTCCCGTTCCTCTCCCCCCGCACTTAGTCCACTCGAACTCAACCCACCCACGGTGCTCAGCTGGGTCGAGCTGTTCATACCTGACCCACTTTTGCCCCAGATCCTCTCCAGCCTAGCAAGAGCACGCATGCGCACCTCCACCTCTTCCCACTCGCGTGGGAGAAGGCTTGACTTGTTGAGGTGGGATGGCGGCTTAAGCATCTCTCTGCAGAGCAACGATGATGCTGAGCGGATGGATTCCCGGTACTCAGAGTTCACAACGGTCGCCAGTGATGCGGTTGAAGTGTTCAGAAATCGGTTTTGGTAGTAGTGACTTGGTGAGTAATTACGCTGCGCTGGGGACACTGCACGTGCGCGTACGGGTGTAGTAGGTGTTGTAGGTGTGCCTGATCTCGACGAAGGTCGCCCGTCCAACGACGGGCGATGGGCATCTAGGGAGGGTCGGCGGGAGTCTAGGGATGGACGATGTTGATCCAGCGATGGCCGTCGCGCGGATGCTGTTGATGACGAGGACGCTAGAGGAAGGTGGGACGACGATGCCGACGCTCCAGCACCGGCGGTCCGAGAAGAGGAGCGTGCACGGAGAGGGGACGAAGGACTTATCGGGCGTGCAGTGGTGGGGGAGCCTGGGGAACTGCCGAGCGGAAGATTGGTTGCACTTGCCGCTGCCCTGCGAGCAAGTCCTCGGGACGCTGGCGAGGGAGATAAATCAGGTGATCGCGCGCCTTCTCGTGTTCGTCTCGTCGGAGTGTCTAATGGAACGGGTGAGCGAGGACTACGTTCGGGAGAACGGGACAGGTTCAATGGCGGGGGTTTCCCCCTAGTCTCTCTCGACGGAGAGGGACTCGCTATCCCGCGACTGCGAGAATCGCGCCTAGGTGCAAGTGGACTGGGGCCACTGATGTCTCGTGTGCCTGAAGGTCTGTCTTCCGATCTTCTGGATCGTTCCCGAGACGGCGAGCCAGTGGCCACATTGGAGGAAGACGTAGTAGGCAGTGCAAACGACGAGTATGGCGATGACAAGGTGGGCGACGACATGGAGGCCTGTCGTAAAGAGGGCGTCTCGAAGCTCGTATGCCCTGCTGCACGTGCCTTGCCCTTGTCTCTGTCCCTGTCTGCCCTGGCAGCATCCTTCCGCTCGGTGGGAACAGGTGGTGGAACAGGTGGGGACCCAGTGTCCTTCCCAGCCGGGCGACGGAACGAAACCTTAGATAGCATCCTCGATCTGGATTTTTCCTTTTCTTGCACAGCATGATCCTCGGATGCACGCTCCTTCCCCTTACCGTCAGTGGGCATGAGTATACCATTCTCGTCCGGAGGTGGTGCAGCCTTGGCTTTGGACTTGGTCGCGGTCCGCAAACTCTGCTCCAAGGAGGAACGGAAGCGCTTGAATGTCTTTGGCTGGGCTTCGGACGGCGCTGACGGGGATGGCGACGCAAGGCGAGAAGAAGAGGCCTCTGGTGACACGACGGGCGCGGTGTCGGTGCGCTTGTGAGTCGTCATGTGGAAACGATTTGAAATAGAGGCATTGAGTTTGGAAGTGGGCAAGACAGAAGTCGCCATGTAGTTCAGCAGACGGGTTGGGAGACGCGTGGTGTCCACAATGGACCTGATGGGGCGAGGATAAATGACAATGTATACGAAGACGGGAGGCGGGGACGCTCACGCCAAGGGGAAGGCAGCGGGAAGACGCGATCAACTCTGGCTATCCTATGGGCAGGCAAGGGTCGGTCAGTATGCGAGCGAGGCGACGGGTGAATTGGTGGAGAAGGAGGTACACGATGATCGTACCTAGACCGCCAGAGAGGGCAAGAGTCTAGGAGACTGGTATACGGATACTAACGAGGCAAAAGTGGGGAAGGAAAGTGGAGGGCAAAGACAGACACACGCACCACGGTTACGCGCATACAGCGGATGAAGTGCAGGGTAGACGGCGAGGGTGCGAGATGGATACGGCAGGGAGAAGAGGCGGTCGTCGTGATTGGTAAATTGATGAAGGGTATCTGGCCAGGCCACGGGGGAATAAGCGGACGGGAAGCGCTCCGGGGGGGGGTATGGAGACGAAAGAGGCTAGAGAGGAGGCGGTGGAATGGACGGAGGACGTGACGGCGGGGTGGAGGAGACGAGGAGGGGGGACGGAGAGTGAAAAGAGCGGAACGGGTGGTCGTCAGTGCAGAGACACGCGCAGCCCAACGAACGGCACTTTGGCCCTGAGCGCCCGTTTTGCCGAACCTTCACATCGGGACGCCCCCGCCTCCTCCCGCTCGCTGTCTCTCCGTTCAATCTCAATCGTATATTCATCTATCTACACCGCCCGCAAACGGCGAGCGGCGAGCGGCCGAAACTCGGACATTTATACAGCTTGTACAATGCACACCCACCGCGGCGAAACATCAATGCAACGGCCGAACAGCAAGTAGCTACGGACAGTAATCAGAGTACTTGACGGGTGGCAACGGGTTATGACTGGAATGAGAGATGTGCATATCGGGCGTGGAGCACTTCCAGACAGCGACCTACGGCCCTATGACGAACGACATGACGACATGTCATCTTTGCAGCTGTATGTCGGACAGGCAACCGCCGACCGCCTGTCCGGCCATTAATATAGGAAGGTGCACCGGAGACGGAAAGTGCTGCACCTTCGGCCTGTGGGGCTCGACGCCGCTGATGCCATTAATTGCACTGGAACTGGGACCGACAACAGCCCCGGCGCGCGTGATAAATGCGACCGACACGCAGGACGCGTCCGCGTCTGCCGATCGCGATCCGGATGCATCTAATCAGCGTGATGCCATATGGCACGGTCACGTGCACCGCACCAGATGTTCCCGTGTCCTCTCCCATCCAGCGCGTTTGGCAAGTTACCCCCGACGCTGCGGCTCCCGTCCTTGCTTCCATTCACAATGTCCGCTGCAAGATAGAAGCCTTGTACCACGATGTACCCAGCCAGCATTAATGGAGACCGTACCTAGTCCCCTCCACAGAAGTTGCAACATACAGCGACCAACCACGTTCGTAGGCAGACCCGCGGAACGCTGGCAGCAGCGCTCCGAAGTCTGATCATCGGAACCCACACGGACCACTGATGCCAACACAACGGCTCGACCAAGCTTTGACCGGGAACCTCGAAGCCTTGCCAGTGGGAATCGAACTCTGAATGTGAGAATCTGGACAAGTTCAAGCTTAGCATGCCGTCGAATCTATCCGCAATCGTCTCCGTGGCCTTTGAGCCTCGATGCCCGTAGAACCTCAAAAGACAATGGCGATGCTAGCTCTATGCCGCGGCCGTTAGCGCGACATAGGAGCAGCCCCGCCCACTCACCGCCACTGCACCCTACTTCAGCCGCTGGTCCTCAGTATGGAAAAACTAACTGAGACAGCGCCTCCCCGCCGAATTCCTTCCTCGGCGACAGTTGTGCCAATAATAAGCCGGGACATTGGTCGGGGTCGCGTCTTGACGAACAGATGATAAGGAGACAGGGGTTCCAAATACCAAGAGAAATTTGAGGAGCACAGTCATCGACCCATAGCAAGCACAGGCAGAACAGACTGCCAGAACTGTGAAAGGCTCAAACACAAGTCCAAGTGTCGTTGGAGGTGGCGCAAGCGGCGTGCAGGCGCGCGCGGTGCCGGGGTCCTGCCACTTCGCTGAGGCGGAGTTTGAAAGTAGTGGGCACTGACTCCGAGTCCCCCTCGCTCTTCTTCACACATCGACAATTTCCGCAACGATGACCACCCGCTCAGCAGTGCGCACAAGGCAGGCGCGTGCAGCTCTCGAAGTTGACGTCGCGCCCGCAGGCAACAAGGAGAACGCCAAGGTCAATGGCGTAAAGCCGAAGCCACGTCCGAAGCCCCGGACGTCCAATAAAACGAAGGCACACTGTTTATGCAGGAAGCCTGACGACGGATCGCCCATGATCTGCTGCTCCGAATGTGCAGAATGGTATGTACCGTCGTCATCTACATCTCTGTGTGGCGTGAAGTTCACTTGATCATCCAGGTATCATTTTCATTGCATCCACCTGAGTGAGAGGGATGCAGAGGACATTGGTAAGTCCGACTCTCGTCCCCTGAAAAGTTACAGAGTCTGACATCTACGGATCTCGCTGATTTCATAGCGCTCTATGTGTGTTCCTCTTGCCACGAGAAGACCGGCCTGCGTACAGTCAGTGAGTATCTCAGGTTCCATATCCCTTCATTGGCATTTTCGTGCCTTGCCTACGCCGCCGTCCATGATGTACTTCGACAATATGATCTGTTAAGATGTCCCTGTATCCGCTACATGTCTGCATCATGAGTAGTATGCGCCCATGTCCTCGTGGTATCCTGTTGAGCCGGTCCAGCGCTCCAGCAAGCCTACCGCCAGCCATTTATCCGCACACTACACTCGTCGTAACTTGGTTGCACGAAGTGTGCGAGCATCGATGGCTTAAGTCTAGTATGTAGTGGTAGACCAGTGAACCATTAGAGGGCTTTGGGCGCGTTCAGAAATCATGCATGATTGCTGTCCCGAATTTCGACGTTCGGCGTAGACATGTTTAGGTACTTTCTGCCGGCGGCAACGGCGTTTTTGGTTTCTTTGTGCGATTTGTCCTGAGCGAGTACTAACTTGTGTTTACCTCCAGTGGAATGGGAGGGCGATGGCCCCGAAGAAGTTTTAGATGCCAAGCGACTATCCTCACTGGAGTCGAAGGTGGTGTCTATAGGTTTTCATGACCGGCAGGAGGAAGAAGAGCCCGCATCGGAGTCAAGTGACGATGGCAGCGAAGACGAGTATGTCGCGGAGACCGTTAGGCCGAAGATTATTGGGAAGGTACGCGGTGTGCGTTTGTTCATCTCACACAGCGTTCTAACAGATACATGATTATCCAGCGGCGTATCCGACGTGTGTCAGATTCGTCTGACTCAGACGATGAGTCTGGTGCTTCTACGAAAGGGCCAAAAGCTCCGAAACGGGCGCGTCGTCCCAGTGGTGTGCCAAAGGAGGTATCCGCCCGCACACATTCCGCCTCACCTGTACCAATCGACATTTTAAAGCGTCGCCAGTCCATGTCGACGCAGCCACCCGCCAAGCGCAAGCGGTCCGAATCTACCTCAACATCTGGTCCGGATCCTGCGAGGAAGTATTGCTTGACGAAATTGCAGGAGTTGTTCTGCCCGATATTCTTACGTTATCCCTTCCTTCACGATGATGGGACGCATATGGGCAGCATCGACGAGGTCTTGCATCCGGAAAAGAAGGAAGAGGATTTATCGGAGGACGAAAAGGAGCTGCTGGAGGGAAAGGCGAAGCATTTTGCTGCGGATCTTGAACAATGCATGTACGATCTGTACTCTGAACCAGACAAGACTGGCAAGCCCACCGCAGCGGGGAAGTACAAGTATGTGTTTGAGTCTCAGCGCTATATGTTTGGACTAACCGAGAGTCATCTCTGCAGGGAGCGTTTCCGGATGATTACATTTAACTTGAGTCAAGCTGATCGTGCTATGCTACATATGCGCATCGCTGCATCACACATCGCACCGAAAGAGCTGTCCACGATGTCTTCCACAGACCTCGCGAACGAGGAGACGAAGCTTTCCATCAAACAAGCCGAGCAGGAGGCACTTGCGCATTCCATCCTGCAAAAGCAGGCACTTCCACGTGCCAAGATCACCCACAAGGGGATCCAGGATATCGAGGACGAGAATGGCTCGGTGCAGCGCGAGGTCGAGCGGGAGCGTGAAGTGCGCGAGCAAGAGCGCATTGAGCGGGAGCGACTTGCACGCCTGCGCATACAGACACAGCGCGTTTCTTCTGGCCAGGGGTCTGCCCCGCCTGAGTCGCCCGTCGTTCCGCAAACACCCAGCTGGGGTGCCCCGCCTCCTATCCCAGGGAACTCTATGCAGCCACACGACCTCACTTCAGGTCTGGGAAGACCGCCGTTAAATCCTTTGTTTGTGCCGTCTACCTCGGACTACGGGGCCCCGGTCGAGAACGAGCTCAACCTCGCCGATCTCATTAATATCGACGAAGATTCCCCGCAGGATGGCACTCCGACTGTTCCCGCGCCTTTGGAAGACGCTCCACCTTCTCTGACGGAGGGCGTTGGGGCTGATGTGCCGCACAGTCCGCCTAACGCTGCCCACATATCGTCCACCGGAATCTCCCCTTTTGCAGCCAAACCCGACACACCTTCCCATCAGTCCTTCGATCTCAGTTCCTTGTGGACACCCAGGGAAGATACCACACCCGAGCAGCATCCACAGGAGGCACTATCAGAGCCGATTGACCAGGAGCAGGAACAAGGTGTCGAGATGGACATCGTTGGCGAGGAGGCAGACGATCAGGACTTCGATATGTTCCTTAGCAAAGACGAAGAAGAAAATGCCGCTGGTCCCAGCGTGGACAACAGTCCCGAAGGACAGCGTGCGGCATTCGAAGTGTTACCACGAGTCTGGTCAGGAACAGTGAGTAAATCCCGTTGTTGTCGACTGCGCTCCTGTCTGACAGTGTGGTCTAGTTGAGTATGCCGTTGGATTCGACTATGGCGCAAGACTTCCCCGTCAACGCACGGCAAATGGGCGGACGTCCGCTAGGAGACAACTCTCCTCTCTGGCAGACGCTTTTTCCTTCGCAGCAGCTCAGAATTGACGGCCGAGTGCCCGTTGAGAAGTCGGCCCAGTACTTGACCCAAATGCGCTTGTCTCCTGCCAAAGAATTGATCGCGGTCGCCTTCGGTCCTACTCCAGGTTCCGGTTTTGAGTCCGTGGGATTCAAAACTCTGGTAGATTATCTTATTGCTAAAGGGTATGTTCACCTGTTATTGATTTATTGACCGGTCTTTTGATGTCGTTCATCTCTAACAGGCGACATGGTCTCGCTTTCCCTTGGGGAAACCGGCCAAAGGAACATGCGCCAGGTCGTGAATTGTATATCATTCCACTTCTGTCCACCGAAGCTATTCCGGACTATATGGAGCTACTTGACGATCTACGTCTCCCGAAGCTCCGGAGCTCGAACTATCTGGTCGGGATCTGGGTATTGACCAGGGGCAAGCTGGCGCCTCCACCAGCTCCGGTCATCGCACCTCCACCTGCTACAACGTTTCCGTCCATTGGTCTTCCACAACTACAACAATCATCAATACCTGTTCCGAACGCCTTCCCACCGCTTCAGTCCTCATCGGCGCCGGCACCGCAACCAATAGCAACTTTTTCAAGTTCAGCACCGATGACTGCGCCACTGGCCGCGGAAGTCGCGTCCTTGACACCGGAGCAGATCCAGTTGATGTTGCGAGCACTCACGTCCACATCGCTCGGGCCTACATATGCGAACAATGCCCCGCTGCCTCCTCAGACCGCGATGCAGCCCATGCCGATCCCGCTGCAGCCATGGACCGGCGCCGCGCAGAGCTACCCTCCCGCCCCAGGATACCCTGCCGCCGGTTTCCCACACCAGCAACCACCTCCGCAACCGCCGACGGGCTATCCCGACCGGCCATATGACTACGACCATTATGAGGAAGAGCGTCGATATCCAGGGCCTTCCTATGACAGAGGTGGGGAGCGAGGGTATCGCGGGCGTGGCGGCGGGCGAGGGGGCAGAGGGGGCAATCGCGACCGCTCACGCGACGGCGGCTGGAAGAGCCGAGGGCGGGGAAGAGGTGGCGCTGCGAGCCCACCGCGCGAGAGAGGCGGAAGATGGGGCGAGCGGTGGAGTTGAGTTCGTGGGCTATCTGACGTTGTGTCTGCTTTGCTGTCTCTGCACATCATTACCATGTATTGCAGGTTTCAGCCGCCAAGGCGCGGCGCGGATTTTGCGCAAATTGCCGACGCTGTGTGTAAATTGCCGCACCTGCGACCTCCTCACTCAGAATGTCGATATCTCTTGAACCGTTGCTCGGATTCACTTGCTGCAGTGATGCGAAATGCTCTGTTCATCTGCGCGCAGCGCCTCGTATCATCACTTCCCACATCCACCGTGGTATACTTAATCCAAAATTCTGGTGCCTTCCGTGACGGAGAACAGCTCGTACTCGACAACGACAGCCCGGACGCTTTCGCAGTGCCATACAGGAGGTCTCAGGAGCATCCCCGAGGGCATCATTTTGGTTAAGGGGGATGGATGAAGCTGGTTCCTATTTTCCAAGTATCGCAGCGCGCTCATTTTCGGCAGCTGCAGTGAGGGCGAGAGTGCTCGGCTTTCTCTCCCGCGTCGACACCCGCATCCGCTTCGCCTTCGGAACCCCCTCTACGACCTCCATCTTCCGCTTCCTCGACGCCTTCACCGCCGGCTTCTCCCCCTCCGCGCTCTCCAGCACCGCGTCCTCCTCCACTACCGTCTTCTCAGAGTCGACCGCGGTGTTCGAGGATGTGCCCGACTGCGCAGACGACGACGAGCGCGAGCGACCGGGGATCGCTCCCGGAGCAGCCAGAGGAGTGCCCCTCACTCAGCTCCAACAGCCTTGCGTGCCCCGGCAAGGACGGCGCAGCACGGGTGGGTCCCGTCGCAGAATCGGGACGCGTCGGCGCCTGGCGCGCTGCAGCGCACTGAGAATTCAAGGCAGCCAGCACAGCAGCGGACTGAGACTCCATGGCAGCCAGCACAGCAGCGAGCTGCAAATCCAGGTGCTTCCGCTTGGCTTCCTTCGTGACGGCCTGCATGGGCCCCGCACCGGAGATGGGGGGCGAGCGAGGAGCGGGAGTGGCCTGGATGACCGGTTCCGAGGCCGGGGGCGCGCGGCGTGCGCGGGTCCACGTCGCCTTGGCCTTGGGGGCACGTTGGGTGCGCGCTCGCTTGTTCGGACGTGCGGCCTCAGTGTCGTCCTGCGCCTCGACGTCGACCTCCTCGGGCTCCGCAGCCCTCCGCTTCCCGCGGGCCTTTGCACTCATCTTAGGCGCAGGTTCGGCCTTGGGGATGCCAATGCACAGACGACAATGATGAAGGCGGGCTCTCCGAGGGTGCCCCTCCCCACATGCTTGTGCTCGTGCGCCTCAGGCTCTCCACCGAGTTCGCTGTTTTTATCTTTGTGCCCGCCCATGAGACTGCATCCAAGGGGTGCACCCTCTCAGCGCAGAAGATGCCCCCTGACGTGTTCATCCCCGACTCGAATCCGGCTCTGGTGGTGAGAGCGAGCCCAACCAGCGTGTGCCGGCGCAGAGCATCCCGGGTGGGTTGCCAGACAAGGAGGAGGACGCCGTTGCGCCCCTGCCGTGGGGACCTGTGCAGAAGTCACGCACGGGGGCATGGCAAAGATGTGAAGGTGCACCCGTGGCGGTCGTCGCGGCTGTTGGCAGTGTTATCTGTCGGCCCTTGTGTACTGAGTGTCTCCCTTGTATTTTGACATAGGTAAGGGAAGAAAACATTGTTTAGGGAAGATAGATATGTTTTGAATCAGCATCTCTACAACAATACGAACAATACACTGCTATCAGACTGCTGCTCTCACCACCCAATCCTCCAACTATCATCAGAAGTCCATTGTGCCTTCGGGGCTGCCTCCAAGATGTCCTGTACCGCACCGCGAAAGCATCAGAGCCCTTGTTGTCGAGTACGAGCCGGTCTCCGTCGCGGGAGGTGCCAGAATTCTAGGTACTGAATTCCACGGTAGATCCATGAAGTCTTGATACAAGGCGCTGCGCACAGACGAATAGATCATTTTGTGTCACTGAAGCAAATGAATACGAGCAGCGGTTCGAGAGCTATGGCCGTCCTGAGTGAGGAGGTCGCAGGAGCGGCAATTTACACACAGTGTCGGCAATTTGCGCAAAATCCGCGCCGCGCCTTGGCGGCTGAAACCTGCAATATCAATATTGGTTCACGACCGGCCCTTGTTGCGAATAGTAGCTAGCTAGAACTGTTGCTGTCATTATATCCGCATATCGATGAAGTCCGGGGAATACATACATCAAAATGCAATCGTGCAAGTGAAATAAATAGTTTCGTGCAGATTGTCATGAATGTGTGGGGCGCATATATGCAATGAAGTACACGTATGTAGGCGTGGTTGTGTGGTATATGATTAATCTGCGCGTACCAACCCCGCTCCGAGACCACTCATCCACCGTATTCCCGCTCATTCGAACGGCATGCTCTCAACCGCCTCCCGAAGCGACGCCCAATTATTCGCCACACCCTCGGTAAAGTCGTGTTCTTCGCGCGAAACTGCCTGTATTGTCTGCGTGACGAGCGCATTTTCGCGATTGTGAAGCACTACACGCAACTCGTGCCACATGCTGCGCGTCCGGGACGACAATTCAGTAAAGTTGTCGAGTAGATGCAGAACATTACCAAACCCACCAAGCACGGATGAACACTCTTCTACTCAGCTGTGCGGCGATGGCGGCCTGATCCTTCTCAATTGCGCCTGCAATACGGTCCGCTTCCGTCTCCCAGCCATCCTTCTGCGCTTGCTTCACCGCCTCAAGTTTCAACGAATTCGCCTCAACACGCTTCTTGAGTCGTTCAACCTGATCAATGGACAACCGGTCGCGGCGGATGAACAAGTCGCGCATTGCGATGTACAAGTCACGTTGGCTCTAAAAACGCATGTATGAAGCATCAATAGGAGTGTTCGCCATCAAATGCAACGCACCTTCAGCGCCTCAAGCGTGGAGTACAGCAGAGTCCGCGTCTGCGTGAAAATCAGGTACGAAGACGCGAAGGGAGTGGCTGAAGGCTTACACGATGCTCGAGCGAATCTGCATGTTTTTGCGTATGCGCTGCGACATGGCCAAGGCCCTGACGCACGCCTGCACACAGCTCGCACCCGTCCCCACGCCAGCAACGCTCGTTCTCCTCCACAGCGCTCGCACCGTGTTCGTGAGCCGCGCGACGTCCGCCTGCACGTCCGCAGGACCCAGCATGGAACGCACGGACGTGGCCGAGTCAGTGTCGGCAGAGGAGGCGGACGAGGCCGGGGAGAACAGGGGTGACGAGGGCAAGGGGAGGTAAGTTGCGATGTGGGGGCGCCGGAGCAGAGGGAGCCGTACCGCTTCTGCCTCACGTCGGCGGATGATGCGCTCGCCCAACAGGCAATTTTCTGCCAGTGCTCGATGAGGAAACCAATCTTGCCGCGCACAACGCTGCAGACAACTGAGTCGCGGAAGCACCTTATTGAGGTAAACATTAGGACCACGCAAGTTTGTCATCTAGATCGCTGGGGATGCTCATTTCTTCGACGCGATCAACGCGCTTGCTGACTGATTCTTCCTCGTACGATATGGCAGTGTGTTTGCGCCACGCCTCGAGCGACGGCTCTGTGAGAAACACCGCGAGTAACGCATCTTCCTTTATGATCGGGTGGTTGCTGTAGGGAAAGTGTTACTGGTGTTAATGAGTGCGGTGTTGTCCAACGCACATTACAAAGTTGAGAAATCGAGCCAGTCCTTTCCTGAAGATATGTCAGTGCTGTAACTCAAGATAATAGGCAGCCCTGGTACCTTCGTTGTTCAAGGAACCCCTCGTCAGCTGTGTCAGTGAAATATTTAGAAGAAATCGCAACACTCGATGCAATGCCACTTACGCCCTACTCGCTTCGGAGGCAACGCCGGAAGTAGGCGGAATGGATAGCGCCGCACCAGACAGTCCCACAGGAAACAAACTCAGAGTAACGTCGAGGGACCGGTGCTCCGCGCTAGCAAAAATAAGATCAACGACAGGAGTAGCGGAAGCGAAGCACTACCTACGTCAGTGGAAATTTCATACACAAGGTATCGGTTAAGGATGAAGCCTTGCTGCCCAAGGACATTCACGTACACAGTCTCCTGCTTCTTCCACCATTCTCTCGGGAGACCCGTCCCTGAGATACTTGAAGGAGCACCATTCGCCAAGCTACCGGTGCCATTTGTGGTAGTGGGCGGAACCGAGAACCTTACCGCATTCCAAGGATCGTCTCCTGTCGGGTATGCTCGTGCGGCGACCGGTGCATGGATGGGATCGGTACTGTTTTGGTATTGACCAAACGATGATGCTGACGGAACAAGAGCACCGAGGTCAAGACTCGGAACGGGTAAGGTATTCTCCTGCGCAAGTGCAGCAACACGCTCAACGCTAATATCTAGAATAGTGGTGAGACGTGTAAGTGAAACGTCCCGCTGTGGACATGCCTTTGCCTGATTGAGCAAGCGCCACTAACGCAAGCGCGACGATAAATTCGAGCTTGGAAACCCGAGGACGAGAACTAACGAGACTGACAATCTAAGAGCAGGTCAGAAAACGTTGGGCAGACTGTAGCTTGCGCTGACCTTGTCAATTGTTGACGCAGGGAGAGCTGAGGTCCCGAGCACTCGTGACAGGGCATTCACACTTGTTTCACCGGTGTTAGCATCGTCCACAGCGGCGAAGGCCTGATTGTAGATTACTGGCACGGTCGCATCTCCTGAAAGAGATGATTGAGATGCAACCTCGGAATACTAGGCAAGCGCAGACTCACCAATTACGGAGGTGAAGCCAGCAGAAGCAGACGGAAATGAAGGAAGAGGCGGGGGTGCAGGACTGGGGGCAGCACTCCATGGATCAAGGCCGTCATCGTAAACGGAGCTCGCAAGGGGATTCTCGTGGACGAAACTGCCACCAAAGCCGTTCGTCGACGAGACACCGTAAGGTTGTGCAGGTCGAGGAGCGTTGAACATGTCTGGCGACAATCAAGGCAGACACCGAGGATATACGACAGTTCAGCGCGCCGCTTTGTGGGGCGTCGCGTGATGGAAAATGACGAATCTGGACAAGGCGCCGCTGTACGCCGTCTGCTGCGATGGCGAGAGTTTCTCGGCCGTCGTCCTCGACGCAGAGCACGTCGTCGGAGAATATACGGCGGGGACGTTGTGCGGGCGGTCGTCGTCGGTGGTGGACACCACGTGGAAGGTGGCGGAGAGATTGGAAGTCCGCCCACACGCCTGGCAGCGCGTCTCGTCCCGGCGCGCGAGTGGGACGTGAGACTCTGCCCCTCCCTGGCCTCCCCGCCATGCAGCCCATCCCCCGCCTCCCCTCCCAGCAACCCCCAGTCAAGATCTACAATGCCGTCTACTCTTCCGTCCAGGTCGGTCCCTTGTTCCCCCCGCGTCGCGCCCATGGCTCATGCGCGTACAGGTGTACGAGTGCATGGTCCGCGGCATCGCCGTCATGCGCCGCCGCACAGACTCCTATGTCAACGCAACTCAGATCCTCAAGGTTGCCGGCGTCGATAAGGGCCGTCGCACCAAGATTTTAGAGAAAGAAATACTTCCCGGCAAGCACGAGATTGTCCAGGGAGGATATGGCAAATACCAGGGAACATGGTGCGTGTCTCTTTACACATAGACCCCTTCACATTGGAGCGCGTTTGAGTGGTCGATGTCGTCTGCACGCGAAGAGTGACCGCCGTGTCCACGCACGTGGTCGTATTGTGAACACCAGCAGATGAATATTTCGCGTCCGCGAGCTGTACTAGCGAAGCTCGGAGTTCCGCTCGCGATGTATTCGTACGCGACTTGCATGACTGTGAAGTATCAGCCCAACTAAACGCGTCCCATACTGTTCGTCGCCTGCAAGGTGTCCTCGACTACGTTGAACCTCTATTTGTATCATGCGCCACGCAGGTCTCCTGCCCGCCGCTTCTGATCCATGACTTGTGCATTTCGATCAAAGCACGCATAGCTTGCCCACTTTGGTGGCATACATGCTACGTTGTATTCGCCCCTCCCCCACTGCTGCCAGCAGTTGGCAGAGGCATCTCTCGTCCTCCAGGTTGTCCATCGAGCCGTAGAGAGGCGTATGTTTAAGATAGCCACGCGCGTCGCTGCGTGTGGTGTAATCGTGTCTTTCAGTGTGTCATAGCGAGACACGTGCGGAAGGCCGACTGAATTCATTATACGCATGTCTTCCCCCCTACTTCAAGTCGCGCTCCAGATCTTTCTGTGTATCCAGTCTACAGCTGCCACTGACTATGTTGTTGTTTCCGCTTCAGGATCCCCCTCGAACGTGGCCGCGATATAGCCATTCAGTATGGCGTGGCACCGCTTCTCTCGCCTTTATTCGACTTCGTCCCCAATGCCAATTCTATCGGTGCTCTTGCCCCTGGCATGTCAAACGTCTCTGGTACAGGCTCTCCTCGTCCACTATCCGCCGCTTCTTCCTTCTCTAGCTTAGGTCCTGCAGGGCTGGCGCCCCCACCCATCATGCCGGCTCTGCCCTCCGCCTCCTCAACCAAGGTCGTGCCCAAGGTCTCTTCACACCATCAACATCAGGTATGCCTCTAATGCGATCCGGCTCGTATCCCTCACCGGGGCAATATTTCCCAGGCGTTTACCCAACGTCACCTTTCCCCTCTTTGCCCGGCGTCTCGACGCCTCCTCCCGTGGGCCCACCTACTCTTAAGCGAGCACGGTCCGAATTGGATACAGACGCCACAGGATCGTCGTCACATATGTTTCCACCCGTTCTTGCTGCTTCTCCTGACATACAGACATCACGCCCATCATCTACTGCCCCACAGATGGATGGTGGAGCCGGGCCGTCGCCCACGAAACGCGCTCGTACAGAACCATCACCGTTACAGTCAGAAAGCGCATTATCAGCGCAGGCCCGAATGGCCGCAGGAACAGGCCTACACCCCTCTGCACCAGCCGCTGTGAATGGTACCTCCCGTCCAGCGAGCTCACAGTCCGTAGTACAAAACGGAAAAGCACCTACCTCTGATGGCAATGTTCTCGAAATTCGCTTCGCATCGAAGCCGTCGATACCACGGCTGATGGATCCAACGTCGCCTTTGCGCGATCCTCGCAGAGCGTCAGTCATGGCAGCGATCTGCCAGCGTGACGATCCTACGCCCATCCTCGACCTGTTGCACGGGATTGCACCCGACAACCCCACACTGACGATGGACATCGATCTCGTACTCGACGATCAAGGTCACACGGCACTGCACCTGGCGGCCAGCATGGCACGGCATACCATCGTCGACGCGCTGCTCGCGAATGGCGCGGACCTGCACCGCGGGAACTACAACGGCGAGAGCCCGCTTGTGCGCGCGTGTCTCGCGACGCATAACGCGGACGAGGCAGCGTTCCACGTGATCGTCGCCGCACTACACGCGTCTATCCGCACGCTTGACACATCGCGCAGGTCCGTGCTGCACCACATCGCCGCGACTGCGGGCGTCAAGGGCCGTGCCGTGGCCGCGCGCTACTACCTCGATCAGATATTTTATTGGATCGCACAGCACCAAGGTGGTGATTTTCGCTCGCTGGTGGACCTGCAGGACGAGCATGGCGACACAGCATTGAACATCGCCGCGCGCGTCGGGAATCGTAGTCTGGTACGCACACTGCTCGACGTGGGGGCAAATCGAACACTGCCGAATAAGCTCGGTTTGCGACCTGGCGACTTCGGGGTGGAAACTGAAGTAAGCCATGCGACAAATGTGGTGTGTGGGAGAGCCGACTAATCTGGTTCGTCAGGAACTCGGCGGTGGTCCTCGCGCAGAAGACATCCTGTCTTCTTTGCGCACCGGCCCATCTGCTCCTGTCTTGAAGAGTCAAGATGTTCTTGCAGGTATGTTGGCTAGCGCTAACCCCTCGCCTGTCTGACGATGATGCACGCAGACATGACTGCGATGGTCCAGTCCCTGGGCGCGGACTTCTCCTCGGAGATCAAGGCTAAGCAGGACGCACTGGACGTAACGCAGGCGCATCTGCGTGCAGCGACGCGGCAGTTGTCTGAGCAGCGCAAGCAGATCCAGGCGTGGACTACACGCTGTGGTGAGCTTGACCAGGTTGCCCAGCGTGTGCGCAACCTTGAGCGCGCCCTCGCGGACGAGGACCTATTCGACTGGACGGGCCGCACTGCAGACGCGGGACCCGCGTTCGCTGCGCGGGGGCAGGCGTCCGCCATGCCCGCCCTCGATATCTCGTTTAACCTGGACGTCGAACCCACCGTACCGCTCACTGATTCGCCCGCGAGCTTAGTGCGTTTGCGGCGGCTGAAATTGTGGCACGAACGCATTGAGCAGCTTATGGGTGCGAGGCTCAAATCGCTGCAGGGTGCAAGTGCAGAGAAGGAATTCCAGTGTAAGAAGATCGTTGCCCTGTGTACAGGAGTACCCGTCGACAAGATTGAGGATGTGAGTTTTGCCCCTCCCGTGCATCGTCATGTGGTCTGAAATTGCGTGATGCAGATGCTCGAAAACCTCGTCATAGCCGTAGAAAGCGAAGCCCAAATTATTGACATTGGGCGTGTATCGGGTTTTATGCAGAAGGTACGCATTCTCGTCCGTACGTTGTTCATGTAGTTGATCACCGCCTCACTCGCATAGGTCAGGAATGGTGTTATTTAACGAAGGCAGTGTGTGCGCATGAACAGTCTCGACTTGGTCCTAGGTTACATTATCAGTGTATCATCACTGCATGCACTTATTGAGTACTATGGTGGCAACTATGGACAATTGTGATATGGACTAAACTACACTCTCCGGTGCGAACATCTGGAAATTGCGGTTGTACGTGCCCGATGCAAGGAGGCGTGCGTCGCTCGACAGGTCGACAGACATACCTTCCCGCCGTCCGTCGGCAGTGTGCGCAGAAGTTGCCAGTCGTCTGCACTCCAAAGTTTTACGAGGCCGTCATAGCCTGCGCTCGCGAGGTATAGCCGGAGCGGTACTTCCACTCCTCTGTGCTGTCCTCGGCAGGCTTCTCGTCTGTACCATTCATGACAACATCTGGCGTGCCATTCAGGAGCTCGGCACCTCGGAAGAACCGCACATCGGCGACATTGGAGAGATGCGCAGGGATGGTGTAGAGTGCTTTGAGGGAGCGCATATCCCATATCCGGATAGTATCGTCACCCGAGCCTGTGGCAATCTGGTAGCTGTACATATAGTCAAATCAGTGGATACAATATAATGAATGCGAGCGAACGCACCCATTCGGTGAAAATGCAATGGAGAAGACGGCTTGAACATGCCCGTCGAGCACCATCGCAGTTCGGCCTGTTCGCAGATCCCATACTCGCCCAATCGCGTCCAAGCCTCTGTGGCAACGTGAGCCAGGGAGTAAGGAGTATAGTAGCAGTGCGTACCCTGACGCAGCTAGCGCACCGTCGTCCTGGAACTCGACAGTATATACTTCTCTAGAATGACCCTCTTGCAGTAGGAGCTCTTTCGATGTTGCGACGTCCCATAGTCTCCAAGTGGTGTCGAAGCTGGCGCTGGCAACGTAGTCACCGGATGGGTGGAACGCGACGCGGCAAATCCGATCTGCGTGTCCTTTCATTACCGACAACGGTGTTTCGCTGGTGAGTAGCGCATCAGCACGAATCTGGTTTGTGGTGGCGCTAGTGCCTACCTATTCAGAGACCACAGATGTAGATTCATATCTCCGGCACCACTGACTAGGTTTACCGCATCTTCGCTTTGCGATAGCGTGGCTCTGGGATGCCACACGACACCCCCCACGCGATCCGTGTGTCCTGCAGTCTGTGCATAAGTCACGATGAGACAATGCCTTGAACGACAACGTACCGCGCAGCGTCCGTATCGGGGTACAGTCTGGGACATTCCATAATTTGACATTGCCGGACCAGCTGCCTGTTGCGAGGATTTTGCTGTTTGGTGAAAAACGAACCTGCGATATTGGCCGCTCGTCGCCAATTTGTGAACCCAGATTGGCAATTTGCTATAATGTTGCGAGTGGCGTGGTAGCAAAAAAGCAATTATTGATGGAAGGCTACACACCTTCACTTCTGCGAAAACCTTTTTACGGATGTCGATAATCCGTCCGAGGGGTATCTTGCTGTCTATCCGCTGCTGGGCGACTCGTTTTTGAGCTCTACATGGGAACAAGTAAAGAGAAAAGACACAGTAAGCACCTATATCTAGGGTCCACCTATTGGGAGCGGAAATCCAACCTGGGCAGAGAATACTCCGCTAACCGTTTCCGTGCTTCAAGGAGTTCCAATGAGCCCGGAGAGTAAAACTCTTCCTCCTATGATTACAAGACACTTTATTACGGTAGAGACATGTATTTGGACAAAATCAGCACCTACCTCATCTGAACTCTCTTCACTAGACTCTTCCTCCACCTGCATGGCATCCTCTCCTCTGGCGGCATTGATTTGCGACAAGACATAGATGAGACGGTCTCTGCGGTCCGCAGCCTGGAGCGATGGTCAACTCATTAAGCTCAGTTCCAAAAGCGCAGAGACGTACACGCTCTCCGAACAGAGTGATGGGCTCCCCAATCTCTCGCAATCGGGCCTTGACGCGGTTGTCGTCTGTGGGCACTGCGAGACTGCGTGCCTTCTTCTTGCGTTCCAATTCGTCGAGCAGGACCTTGTTCTCGAGCCGCGCACGCTCGGAGCCCATGTAATTCCCATCGTCGATAAGCGTGTCGAAAGTGAGTTCAGACATGGCGGAATTCAGGCCTCTGAGGGCACGCCGAACGTGACCAGATCTAAAAGCAGTAGGCGTTGTTTTGGCTTATTTGGCAAAGGCTTCAGGTGTGCCGAATATGGAAGTCGGTAATGCGCGACACGCAGCGCGTCCGAGACGCCCAGTTCGAACATCACCTTCCTCCCTCCGTCCACCATGGCGGGCCCATCCTCTCTTCGCATTCGAAAGGGAAGACCTCCTCCAGAATCTGATGCAGCACGCATAATCCACAATGACGAAGACGACGACGAGAGTATCGAGCTGCATAACCCCGTAGGTGACACGTATAACGGTGTTGGTCTGGTCTTGCTAAACTTATGGTCGTATGCAGAGGAATCGCAGTATAGTCGAGCAGATCATGGAGTCGGACCAGGCCAGCGTGGCAACGGCTGTCGTTTTGACCGCCCTCGCATTCGCCCTGCGCTTTTACAAAATCAACCACCCTGACCAGGTTGTGTGAGTACCTATCCTTTTCGCGCAAAAGCTGGTACAGAGCGCTCTTCCCAGATTCGACGAGGTCCACTTCGGGAAATTTGCGTCCTATTACATTTTACGACAATACTATTTCGACGTTCATCCACCACTGGCGAAGATGTTGTTCGGTCTCGCGGGTTGGTTCGTCGGCTACGACGGGCACTTCATGTTCGAGAACATCGGCGACAGCTACCTGGAAAACCACGTACCCTACGTAGGACTGAGGGCCCTCCCTGCTATTCTCGGCAGCTTGACAATACCAATTGTCTACGCCATCATGAAGGAATGCGGTTACTCAACCGTTATTGCAGCATTCTCAGCGTCTCTTATCCTTTTCGGTATGTCCCGTCATCTCCGTATTAGCTCGTACTGATCATTTGCCGTCAGATAACGCGCATATTGCGCAGTCGCGCTTGATTCTGCTCGATGCAACTCTCATATTCTTCATGTCCCTCACGATCTACTCTTATGTACGCTTCCGCAAGTATCGCTATCTGTAAGTTTGAGGCGCTCTTCCTGTCTTCATAATACTAACATGCCTGTAGCGAGTACTCCCCGGACTGGTGGGGCTGGTTACTAGCCACCGGAACGTTCATGGCGTGTACATGGGCATCCAAAGTCAATGGCGTTTTGACGGTTGTTGCCATCGGCATCCCAGTCCTCGTGGACCTGTGGGATATTCTTGATATCAAGAAAGGCCGGACCATGGTGAGCAACGCTCGATTGGAGGCGGGGGCTTGCTAAACAGTCTGCTTAGGAATACTTCACAAAACATTTTATTGCCAGGGCTCTCGCACTGATCGTCTGGCCCATATTGCTGTACCTTTTGTTCTTTTACATTCACATCTCCATCCTCGTGAATTCTGGTCCGGGTGACACCTTCATGAGCCCTGCTTTCCAAGAGACGTTGCGAGGAAATGAAATGCTCCTGAATAGTCAAGGCAAGTACTTCGAGGATGTCGTCATCTTCCATAGCTGACAGTAGCATCTCATCAGAAATTCGTTACTACGACACTGTTACCTTCAGACATAAGGACACGAGAGTCTTCCTACATTCTCATTGGGAACGTTATCCCCTCAGATACGACGATGGTCGTGTTAGTAGTCAAGGTACCGCAATCGTGCTGATTCTTCAGGCAGGATGTTGACTGTAGTGCTAGGTCAACAGGTTACGGGCTATGGCCACGACGACTCGAACAACCATTGGCAGGTCATCCCCACGAAGGCTCTCCCGGAGACTGGACGCGGCCGTATTGTGCGGCACGACGACGTGATCCAACTCCTACATGTTAACACTCAGTCCAACCTCCTGACGCACGACGTCGCATCACCTCTTATGGCTACGAATGAGGAGTTTACGACATGGCCGAAGGATGATTTCTCGCGTTTCAATGACACGCAGTTCCAAGTGCGCCTGGCGGAGGCAAACGAAGGCGAGCCGTGGAAGAGCAAGTCAGGGCACTTCCGACTCATACACGTACCGACCAAGGTCGCAATGTGGACGCATACAAAGCAGCTCCCAGAGTGGGCTTTCAAGCAGCAGGAGATCAACGGAAATAAAAACATCAATGAGAAGACCGCGATCTGGTTTGTCGATACGATCGTCGCTGATGAGAGTGAGTGTAGTCGGTTCTGCCCCTGTCGCTTGCGTTCTAACAGTGCATTCTAGCGGGCACGGACATGAAGAACCGTACAGGTGAAATCGCGCCGCAGGAGCCGAAGAAGATGAACTTCTTCAAGAAGTTCGCGGAGCTGCAGCTTCTTATGCTGCAGCACAATGCCGGCCTCACCGCCTCCCACCCATACGCCAGCGGCCCCATCAACTGGCCTTTCTTGCTCACAGGCATCAGTTTCTGGACAGAGAACGCAGACCAAAAGCAGATTTACCTCGTTGGCAATCTGGTCGGTTGGTGGACATGCGTCATTGCTGTGTCTACTTTTGCAGGAATCATCGGTTCAGACTTGTTGGCGCGTCGTCGAGCCTTCGAGCCGATTCCTGAGCGTAAGTTCCGCAGACCTTACTCGCGCAACGTCGCACTGACTCGCATTGCAGCTGTTCGGAATAGGCTGTGGAACTCGACAGGATTCTTCGTCGTCGTGTGGGCTGTGCACTACTTCCCCTTCTACCTCATGAACCGGCAGCTCTTTATACACCACTACTTGCCATCACATCTGGCATCTGCACTTGTTGCGGGCTCGGTGCTGAGCTTCGTGCTCTCTGAGACGGTCAACTACCCGATATCCGTCTGGGGGCCCCTGACTCGCATGAAACCGAGGACATACGCGGATTTGGGCGTGAAAGGTCCGGTCGTCGTCGGACTATACTTGCTGCTCCTCTTCATCATGTTCGTCTACATGGCGCCTTTGACATACGGGACACCAGGGTGAGTCGCTTTGGCATCGTTCCGCGTGTGACTTTTACTGAGTTTGTCGGTACAGGCTGGACGGAGTCCAAGTGAACGCCAGGCGCTTACTGTCGACATGGACGCTGCACTTTGCAGCCAAGCCGACGACAGATACGGCGTAGCGGTTGGGAGGATTCTTGTTTTGTAGATTGTCTGTGTCGTTCTGCTGAACTCGTAGTGCACGCATGTATATAACAGATTACGAAAAGCTCTGCCCTGTTCTATATGTGAGGTGATTCCAAAAGGTGAGATGTGCCCGTGGATCCGCCATACAGATGTTCGCTCAAACTCTCTCGTGGCTGTATATACTATGCCAAAGTCAACGCCGTGCATTCCACCTGGTTATCTGCTAGGTGAGACAGAATTTAAATATTAGTTACAGTGGTTGACGTATCGAGTGTCATGAAGAATGTACTCGCCGCGGCGATGAACGTTTGATGAACGTTTGGACGTTGCAATTCACGTTGATGAACGCGCGCGTCGCATCGCGATCTCGCGGGACCTCGCGGGACACGTCCGTGGCCGTCGTACGCGTCCGCTAACGAGTTCGAATTGGCGGAAGCCCGCGGCAAGTTCAACTACGTACGTACGTACGCGCCTGAGGTTCCAGATAAATTTCACTACCAGACTCTGCCAATTTGCCAACGACCTTCGAGGGTATATACTCGGCCACACAATCATCATGGATTCATTGAACGCAGACCACGAACTTGCTTCGGAGGTTGTCAGACTCCTGAACAAGGAGCTGCAGGCTACGCGTCTCAAGCTTCATGCTGCCGAACAGGTATGTATGCAATTTCATCGCACCAACTACCGCGTGCTCATACCGGCGCATGCAAGCGCCTTCGCTCGACCGAGGATGGTGACTCTGAGGCAGGAAGCTATCAAAGACGGGCTAGGGATGCAGAAGCCCAAAACGAGGCCCTCACACGGGAAATTGAGAGACTCCACGTCGAGCTGAACATGCGGGATGATCAGAGCGGGCACAGTATTCCGGAGGACATCAAGGACGGGCTGGACATTAAGTATTGCATCCAAGGTATCTGCCCGGTGAGTACAGTTCATGCGCTTGACCTGTTACATCCATAATGAATGCTGTGACTGTGGGTAGGCGGTCGAAGAAGTACAAAGACTAAACTATATTCTTGAAGAGAAACAGCGCACGGACCAAGAGAATGTACAATTCATATCGCAATGAGTGTTGGCTTCGCCATCTGATAACCATTGCCACCAGGCCGACACACATGCTCAACTAGAACTCACAGTGTCGTCGCTGTCAGAAAAGTATGAGCGAACAAAGATTGCAAAAAAAGAGATGCACACTGTGAGAGATTTGTGATGTTCTTGCTATTAGTCAGGCATTAACGCGTATCAGGCACGGGAAGCAGCTGAGGCTCAGGTCAGAACATTGTTGTCGGAAAAAAGAGAGCTACTCAAGGTACGCACCTCCAGGAGCGACACTGAAAACCTGATGACTATGCCGGATCACAGGCGCGAGACGACGCTGTAACGAAGCACCTTGGATCGGAGACCGCGAAAAATGAGCTAATCAAGCAGAGAGACGAAACTCTCGCGACAATAAAGGTATGCGCAGGAGTCTTCGTGAAGATATCATTGCTCGTTCTGCCGCCCCCGAAGGTCATAAAGGTGTACTGCATACCCCGGAACTGATTTCGTGCCCTTCGGCATCTCCAGCACCAGAAACTGGGTTGGCGTAGAATCATGAGTGAACTCGAGAACATCCATGGCCGTGATAAAACTATTGACCTACCACTGTGCATCCCGTCGTCTTGCGGTCCGGAGCAATATCTGGGAGAGGTAGGATGCTTCATCTGGCAACTCTCGTTTCTGGCTTACACTTCCCTCACCCTTATAGGAATTGAAGGCTCTCTGGTCAGTTTTTCTGGGTCACGAGCACACTTCTCATTTCACAAACATCATTTTCAGTTCCTCAGATGGGGTGCTTGCCTTCTCCGAGCAGATAGTATGGGTGTCCGATGCGTCTCATCATGCGATTGTTGTCTATCCTGCATTCGAGTACAACCCTGCCGCACGTCGCTATCAAGCTTGGACCAAGAACATGTACCGGGAGCAGTGGGCGGGCCAAACACGCGAACTATTCTTCAAAAAGAAGCCGAAGATGCCTTGGAGTTACGCTGGCACATATCGGTGCATTGCCCTTCCTGATCTCACTCCTAACGAATATGCAAAGCTGGAGACACACGTACGTGCTCCTTCCACGAAAAAGAATATAGTATTCACCGTATTCATATACAGATCCGGAAAGCGCTTGTGAACCAGGCAATGCTTTCCGCGAGTCTTATCCCCCCTGTGGTACAAGAACTCCTCAAGGATCTCTACGAGAGGGGCATGATGAAGGTCGAATGCATAGGCCTCCAATGCGTCGGGTTCAATACCACACTGAATGATGCACTGAAAGCACGACAGCTCAAGGCCAGCGCATGCGCGAAGGTAGATCCTGTGCCATCTTCAGCTGATATGGGTTCCGAGCATGGATGTAAGAAACGCGGAATCCGAGACGAAGATGGTATGCGGCCGAGCAAGAAGAGCAAAGAGGGTCGCGTGAAGAGGAAGGACTAGCGAGGATGCATTAGTGGTTCCAGACGTTCTTATTCGTTTACTTGTGCTGCCAAGTACTTGTCGCATCTGGCACGTTGGGTAAGAAAAGTATCTCGTGGTGCCAGCGCCTCTCGATCGATCAAGCACGATCGAATCTGAGGGAATCTCGATGGTGCCGATCAAGGCGACTGGGCAACTCTTGACAGTTTGCTTGTGCATACTAATTAATTTCCCATGATATATACAGTCTCTGACCGTCTCCATCCATCCCACGGACGCCGGATACGATGAATCCGAGGTCCATGTTTGATCATTCGGAAACAACGGCTTCCTCCCACGTCTCCTCGTTCCTCCAGAAAGACCACAATGTATGCTCGGTCTCTCCTGTTGCGGATGAGTTCCAGGATACCTCTGATTTCGACAGCTTCCGCGCCATTCGAAGGTGTGTCAGCATCAGAGGTGCCCAACGGATCGCAGGCGAGTATGCGCTCCAGCGATTCAGACTTGTAGTGGGCATCGTTCCATTCAAAGTCCATGACGCCAATACTGAAGCGCCAGATGCGCGGTCGGTTTGCAACCCCAAGAGGCCCCGCGAAGTCGAACTCTGCAACTCCTTCACCGTCCTGCAGCTTCCACCGGACGCGGTGGTTGGCCACGAATTCACCTGGCTCTTCGGAGAGTAGAGGAAAGTGGAACGAGGATTCCTCCGTAGTGATGTCCATGCAGAGATCGTAGATGACGAGGTCTATACGAAGACCAGCGTTGGTCATTGCGAACGTGCCTCCGCGCGCAATCATCGTGTCTAGGTCGAGTATACTCCACTTGTGCCCATACCGGTTGCCTACATCACGGACCCACACGGGGGGATGACGGTAGACGGGCGGAGTATTTGTGAAGCAATCCGGCGATCCTGCAATCATCGAATGCTCTCTCGAAGCCTCTCCATCCCACATGAGAAGCTTGAACGACCTGGACCTCTCCATGATTGCGAGCTGCAGCCGGTAAAACGCCTTTTCGCCCTCTCCATATGCTGGCATAAGGCTGACGTCGAACAGTCCAATCAAGGAATATGCAACGTCCTCCACCCTCGTCGTCTCGCGTTTCGACGCCCAGGTCATGATGCGGGAGACATGCCTGGTGCCCGGTGCAAACGCCTGAAGATTCGCTACAGGTATGTCCGTGATCTCCGACAGCGTCTTCAGGAAATCGAGGTCCCACCGGTCGTTGACCTGCGCTGCAAGCGGCTCCCAGCGCCGGTTGTAGAACTTGATCCGTGCCGGCGCGAGCAGTTCCTGCAGAGTCCATCCGCGCGTAAACCACGCATCGCGCGGCATGTCCGTCCGATACAGGGTGTCCGCGAGGTACACGATGCACACTTTCGCGTCGCGGTACCAGCGGTACATGGACCGGATCGCCTCGTCGAGCTCCGAGCTCTTCGTCTTGTCGATGCAGCACGTGTCCGCCCACGCCCAGTTCAGGCCGTGTGCCAACCCTGTCATGCAGAACTTGACGAGCTTGTAGAACCCAGCTCCGGCATCTCCGGGAAGATTCCATCACGCGAAAACTGGAGCATGTCCTGGAAAGTCGGCTCGCCTTCGCTGAGCCATCTATGGGAAAGGATCGCATATCCGAGCTCGCGCTCTGCAATACGAGTTAAAGTAGAGTCGGCTGAGAGGACTGGTCGCTGGTCGGAGCCTCTACTTCCTGCACCTGCCGAGCTATTCGAGGCTGTACTGTCTTCTGAATTTCGGCCCTTCCCATGAGTCTCATCTCGGGCACGTATATCAAATGTGTCGGGAGGTCATTGTAAATGCGTGCCGCGACAATGCTGTCGATTTCGTCACCTCAGCCGTGCTGTTGTACTGCGTCCTCGTTTAGAACTCGATACTTCCAGGACGGATGCTCTTACCTGGCTAGTGGCCTGAAGAAGGACGTAAGTAACGATTTGTCTTTTCAGAGAACAAACTTCTCACCTGCGAAGTCTCAGGTTGAAACGATGCGGCTGGGGATCTCACGGCGACAGGCACTGTTATGTGAGGTTGATGTAGTGGATCCGGATGGTACTGGACGTGTCAAGCTCCTCGTAGAAAATGTCCGTTCCATCGAACATTGGCAAGGGGGCATCCTGATATGGAGGAGGGGGAGAGGAATCTGCTTCCCCGGTATGGTTGGTGCTACATTGATTCCGGAGGAACTAGTCATCTTGTGGATGTGATTATTGGAAAGTAGTGGCGAAAGGGAAGATCGACCGGAAGGTTCTGAACACAAGATATGTTCGACAACTTAGCTCAAGTGCGCACGAGAATCGCGCAGCGGAGTTCAAGTCGAACCATGGTCCAGAGCGCTTCCTGGTCGGCGGCCAGAGCGCTTCATTAGAAGCTCGGAGGCGATGCGATGGGCAACACGGCCACATGATTTAGTACGCGACGCGTTAGTGTTTAAATTTAGCCACGATCATAATCACCTCGATGCGTATTGGCCGAACTCATTACAGTTCCAAGGTGCCTGAACATGAATAGCTTCTGCGGAGGCACGGGGAAAGTATCATTCCCATTGAATGGTATTGCTTGATCATACAGGAATACAAGGAGATAGTCTGTCGTGGAAGTCCATTCGTTACGTCTTCCAAAATCATGCCGAAATCCGAAGCTAGTTGTACGGGCACTCGACAGTGACGCTTTTGAAGGTGGCAGCCATCTTTTCCGGAGCTGAAGACCAGTCGACGGGTCCTTTGGCCCACTGCGCCGTGCCAGCAGGGGCGCTCGCGTCCCATATGCCGAGCTGGATGCGCGTGGGATGCGAGGGGAAGTGGAGTGCGCCGTTCTTTTTGTTTGATCTGTAGAAGAGAATCAGCCGGCAGCCGTTTTGTTTGAGGTGAGGATGTGTACCTTTATGCAGCGTACGCACCTCCTCTCCGTCGACGCTCCAGATGATTCGCTCGTCGTTCCAGTCAACCGCGTAGGCGTGCTCCTCTTCGACGGTGCCCTTGTTCGCGTAGTCCTCGATCTCGCCAAAGACGCCCCAGAGTGGCTGCTTGTCCTTGGGGCTGCTTGCAAACACATTCGTCTGCCAGTGCTTGGGGTCGCCGCCTACCAACTCAACGTCGATTTCATCCGTTTCATCCGCTGAGGGTGTCCGATCATTTACCATGTATGATGATGGCGTTGGAGACTTAGACTTACCGATGAGAATTGCCGCAGTTACAATGCCAGGGACGGCTGGGGCAGAAAGATTCAACGTGACCCTCCCATACCTGACAAACAGCAGTAAAACTCGTGTTCAGAACACACAATGCTGAGATATAGAACGTACAGTAAGGTGAAGGTAGAGTTTATCGTTGCGCCATCGGCAATCTTGTCATTCACGCCGTCCTTGGTCGTTACTGAGCCGTGTGGCTTCTCCAGAAATAACTGCAGTCCGCCAGGCCCGATTCTGTAGGACGATGCCGGGCTTATTGCAACAAAAGACGGATCCCCAGCAAGCAAAAAATGAGAAGAAAAGTCCGCTTGAGAGAAGGTGCTCTGGAAAGGCTGGCATTGCGATCCATAAGTGGTCCTCGGGGTCAACCAGTCCGGGCGCAGTGTCTGGGCGAGTCCGAGTGGGGTTTTCCCAAAAGCAGAGGCTAGTACTGCAAAAATCACCAGAGTAGAATGCATTAGAAGGAATGATAAGTAGCCAAGTATTAAAGGAGAGACTGAAGCTGATGAAGGGAGAGTTGAAGTCGCCGCAAGTGAAGAGCGCGGTCAGGTGACGGTACACGGACATACGCCGTTATGCCCGAGTTTATAAGTCGCCGGGGCAGTCTTTCTTTCTTTCTTCTCTTCCCTCTCAGTATGCCCCATTCAGATGATCCTTTTCTTTTGAATTCGTCGCCCTCATCGTCTCCGCCGTCGTCTCCATCGTTCGGGCCCATTGACTCTTCACCGCCCTCTTCCCCAAGCGTCGGGCCCATCTCTACACCGCCTGCCTCACCACGTCTTTCACACCCCTTCGCTGCATCTACAAAGGCGACGAGACGCCCGCACCTCTACGAAAAAGGTGGACGCTCTCTGAGATGGGCATCGAACGCGAGTCCGGAGCGTGGCTTCGAGGCACGCGATGACGACTCGACCGAGCACAACAAGTCGCAGGCGAGTCGCCCACCGGTCCGAAGACGCTTTGTAGAGAGCTTAGGAGCGGTAGGCGGGGGACCACAGCTTCTGCACCCATACGCGGCGTCTGCCAAGTCGTCGTGGAAGCCGCCGCGTCAGGAGAGGAAGATGTCGCGTGTGGTGTCCGACGTGAGTTGGGCCTTCGGGTCTGGCGCAGTCGAACCCGACGAGGACGGCGATAGCACGCGCCGAACGATGCCTCGTGCAACCAGTGTGGACACCCTGGAAGGATCGTCCTTGTTTGACGAGGAAGACGCGTTAGAAGCGCCTTCACGCGTAGTCACTCGGGAGGAACGTGAATGGGAGTTATGGGATCAGCGCATCACGGCAGCGTTTGACGATGGGAATGGGATCATCGTCGTTGGGCGAGTGAATCTCCCTTGTTCGTATCCTTTGGCTGACCATCCGTAGTGCTCCTGGGCCGTTCAAGGACCCTCTGCACTCCATCCCGCCCTTCATTACCGACATCAACAAACTAGTCGTTCTCCCGACTCCAGAATCGGCCAGTGCCTCTGTTCCGTCTACGCGTGTTTTTGCTCGTGCTGCTACCGAGCCCCTGTCGGATGTTCCTTTCTTTGCAAGCGGTTCTGGTCGCGGGGCGCTCACGCTGGGCAAGGCTGCGTCGTTTGCGGGCCTTAAGACTACTGCAGAGCCGCCACTCAATGAGATACAACTCCATCTCGAGAATAATGTGATCAGCACTCTGCCTCCGCAGCTTTTCTTCCTGGGAGGACTGACAGTTCTAGACTTGCGTAAGTGATCCTTTCTTCACCCTGTCGTTTGCCGTATGGATGATTATACCAAATATATTGACATGTCCCGTATTTGCACTCACAGATGGCAATCGTCTCAGCAACATCCCTCCGCAGATTGTGCACCTGAACAACCTGCGCAACCTGAACCTTGCGCAGAACAACCTGTGTTGGCTCCCCGCAGAGATGCTCCAGATGCGCCTTGACCAACTCTCCGTGTACCCAAACCCTTGGATGGTGCCGTCCACCCAGGACGTCGGCTCGCAGACCCGGCATCTAACGCCGACGACGGTGCACTTCACCTTGCCCGGACTGAATGAATGCTGTCTCCGCCAGCTCCTCGCGCCCGCCTCTCAGGACGCCCAGCCGGCGCACGAGCTCACTACGTACATCGAGGCGATGTATGGCTGCCCGCTCCCGGGGGCGGACCGCCTCCCGCCCGCACTGCTCCAGACGCTGCGCGCATGCATCCCGTGGGCCATGGCGGAGCCGGATGCGACATCGCAGTCGCCATCGAAGGTACTGCGCCGCGGCGCTGCGGGGGACGTGCATTCACAGCGCGGTAGGACTCAGCGTCGGGCAGAGGTGTGCCCGTCGGACGTCGAGACGCATCCGGGGATTAGCGTGTGCCCCTCTCCGGACCATAATGCGACGTCTGGGCGTGTGCCGGTGTATGTGGAGTGGGCGGAGGAGCGGTTTACGTGGGAATCCGTCGTCGCGGGGCGGAGTGTGAGCTCACTTGGTGGGCCCGGCGTACCTATGCGGTGGAGGGGATGCGGACGCGGTTGTCTTGACTTCCTGGACACCGACGCGCCGGTCGAGAAGGAAGAAGACGTCGTTCCGGACACGGATGTTGAGATGGGCGACCACAGTGGAGATGAAGGCGTGCAGCTCCTCGACCTAGGTGGTGGGGGTTTGGCAAATGTCGACGCCGAGGAGTTCGAGTGATTGGTGCTGGACAATGTTTCCCTTCAGTTCCGGATCCCACTGTACAATATGCATCACCCCTGTACATAGAAATGAGCAGCCTTTATGTTACGCAAACATGTGCACGACATGCATCAAACGCGCGAAGTCCGCGCCCACGGCTTGATCATGAGATTGACAAGTGTACTGCGTACCAGTGCTAGCATGCGCGTCTCCATGCCCAGCCCCCTGCCTGGTGTCATTCTCTTCTCGTCGACGACACCATACTCACCTCCTTATATACCAGGCGATAGACATCCAGAACTGCGAACCTCTCACGCCCGCCTGGAGTTCCAACAGCTAGACAAGGATGAGCTTGGACCAGAATCTCTTTACCCTCAATATCGGCCCGAATTCAGAGGACCCAAGCGTCGTCGATCTCGCCGACCCTTCAGGCAAACTGCACTATCGCAAGCAGAGAGTGCCTGGGAGCGTCTACAGTGTCAATGTTTACGGTCCGTTCCACACATCCTGATGGGTAGCTGTCGCTCAGTGTGCCTGCAGATCCCCTCTCTGAGTCGCTGCTCATCACCGCGACAGCCCCGAGCGCAACGAGCAAGCACAAGACATTGCAGCTGCACAACCCCGACAGCGTCGTCGAGCTCAAGCACACGGGCACGCTCTCGTTCAAGTGGAGCTTCCGATGGGAAGAGTGCGTCCTCCGCGTCTCCGGTTCTTATTTAGCGTGACAGCCTGAATGCAGGCATGATTTCGAGTGGAAGCGTGAGGAGTGCTTCATCCTCCGCAAGCCCGACCCCTCTGTCCTGGTCGCGGTCACGAAAGAATCGGCGGGACGACTGAAGACCACATCAGTACAACTACTTGACTACAATCTGAACCGGTGCGTACGTCGTCCTCCGAGTTTTCATGGTAACCATATGCTGTCACTGCTACTACCACTCGTGAATGTCGATTTATTTTCCGTGATTATGTATACCGTCGAGGTTCCGGCCACGGTCAGAAAAACATGACATGAACCCGCGGAGACTGTTGTCTCCTCAATGATAAATACGACCAATCCCATGATCAGGTGTCAGTCCTGCTCGTGCAAGCTAGATTTATTCTGTTTTTGTCGATATCTCCACTTTCGTCGTAGTCGTCGAACAACGAGTTCATTTCTCATTCCCAAATTCACATCCTCATACCTGAACGTCTTGGTTGACTTTTCTTTTTTGCAGATTCGACATCCAGGATCGGAAAGGCCTCGAGATTGTAATACTAACCGCCCTTCTCACATTTCACGACGCAAACGAGGCGTATCGCCCTCCGCCAGCCGAGGCATCATCTACATCCTCTGCGGCTTCGTTTCCCGCAGCAGCCTCTGCCATCACGAGCTTCTTGGGCGTCGGCAACGCTGCCCATGCTGCGCGCTCCCGCAGTGCCTCCGTGAACCCGCCTGATACGGCGCCAACAACCCCGCCGGCCCTCCCGCCGAGGCCTGCACCACGCGTAGGCGTGGAGCGCATTGCGGAGATGCACATGCTGCGCGCGCTGCAGGGTGAGGGCGAGGCGAACGAGGTGGAGGTCGGTGACGAGGGCAGCATCGACGAATATGCGCAGTACGCGGCGCGGCTGCTGAAAGTGTGTCCACCCGCCTGCTTTGGGGATGCGTGTGGGCATCTGATGCTGCTGTGTACAGGATGAGGCGATGCTGTTCATCACCGTGCGATCTGCGTCGCCTGTGCAGGTGCCGAAGGTGCTCCGGGTTGTGGAGGAATCCAAACGGCTCCGGCACAAGTCTGGTATGGCCGTCACTATTCCCGATCAGGATTCTCTCTGACGCTACTCCAGGAGTCGCTGAGGATGAGGAGCTGCATCAGTACGTCTCATACGACACTCATCCTTTTGGGAGCATCCTGGGGAAGGGGCCTCGCCGCATCAAACTTGACGACCCGGTGAAGAACCAGACGTCTGTATCAGGGTCTTATGCTCCTCCATCCAGTCTAGTTGTGCACTTGAGCAAGATTGATATGCCGGAGCTGCAACCGCGGATGAACTCGAAGGAGCGCGAGCGTCGCCATCCTCCAAAATTAGCTGCGGTCGTTCCGGATGGTACAGTCCGAGCGAAACGCGAAAAGGGGAAGGACAAAGCGAAAGAAAAGGGAAAAGATGAGGGCAAAAGCAAGGACCAGGCGCCCAACAAGCACAATGAGAAGGAACACAAAAAGCTAGAGAAGGAACGGCAGAAGAGTGCGCCCTCATCCTACCACACTGATTTCTCCAGACTTACGTACCCTACGTAGCGATGCCACCTCGTTCTCAGCCGAACAAATCCGCGAAGCCAACTCGTCCTCTGTCTCGTCCTGCGAGCGCGCGTCATACTCAATATCCGCCATATGTAGGCCGCGATGGCGCCAAGATCCCACCACCTCCATCGATCTCACAGCAAACTGCACAACGCTCCTCTCCTAATGGGGGCCCAAGTCCAGGGCCACCAGGGTACGTGGCGTCTCCAGCTGGTCTACTGGACTGGTCACGACGGTGACAACTGGCCTTTCCATGTCTACGCGCGAGCGGCCTATATGAATATTGTGCCGCAATGTACTGTCGTTTTCGTTCCGTACATCTATATCACTCACGGAACAGTATTTGCCCGCATGGCAATAAGCTCTGAAGTGACGCGCATCTGGGGACAATTCGAAGGCCTCTAGAGATGGTGTGGACATCATATGCATCAGTGCTACCATTTCAGCTTACATCCAGAACAGAATACCAGCCCGTCCGATATTCACACCGGAGATGAAGTTGCCAGTGGACGAGACGATCCGTTCGATGTATCGCTGATACACGCGCCTGGCACGCGCGGGAGGCCAGCGGTACTGTAAATTAAACTTGAGTATCCACTGCAGCCGGAACTTTGAAAAATCCCAAGATCGAACAAGTCAGGCATATATGTATGTACTAGTAGTTCCGGGATTCGGATTGAATGGCATGAATACCCCCAGAAGGAGCAAAAAGGGCCCAGCCGGGAATTGAACCCGGGGCCTCGCGCACTGAATCCATACGGACGGACGAAAAGCACCCGAAGCGCGAATCATACTACTAGACCACTGGGCCGCAGCTAAGGGGCGGAAAGAAGCAATCTGATAGGCGTTGCGGAGTCTTTCCCATGTAGCAGCTACTTTCTCAGCTTGTCCTGTTACTGTCATGACCACGCATGCATATGCTGACTGAGAACCACACCGGATTATTCTCCCCTTATTTTAAACACGAGCAGCAGCAGCCCTACGTGGAAAGCGACTCTAACTCTCTAGAGTCATCCGCTTATCCCGACTCTAATGTACTGACATCCAGCTACTTCTCTTTGACCGCGCTTGACGCTTCGCAGGCACGCTCAAAATCACCTGTATATGATGTCTTTGAAACGTCGGATTACGGGGGAGATATTTCGACTTCAGCCAGTGGGCTTGCGGCAGGTTTAAAGACGGAGTATCGTGCACTTCGCCAAAATCCAGGGTTTCGCCACTTTTGTCTTGCGTTTATGTCCGCATACAAGCAACTTTACATGGCGAAGCCCATCTTGATTCAAGGTGAGCATTAGACCTGTTCCTCTGTCATACAGTTACTAGTACTCAGTGCCACGATGCGTTAGAATATGTTGCCCACGACCATTGGAAGGTGCTTATTGCAGTCTCCCTTCTCAATAAGACTGCGGGAAAGCACGCTGTTCCCGCGTTCTTCAGCATCGTGGATATGTGGCCTACACCTCAGGCGATGTCGGAAGGTGGGGAAGTAATACAGCCGGCTGCACAAGATACTGAGATTATATTATTTTCGGCGTGTAGCGTTCCCCGATGCATTGGAAAATGTCATAAAGCACCTAGGCTTGGGCAAGTCTCGTTCGCACCGCATCATCGCGCTTTCTCAAGCATACTTAAGCGATCCGCCGACACCCGCCCGCCTTCGTCCTTCCAAATGCTATCTGAATGTACGCGTGCAGGCCGATGACGATGAGCTGTCATCTATAGTAAGACGGCGTTATCCGCCGACACCCGTTTCACATCTGCCAGGGAGCGGTCCATACGCACTAGATTCCTACCGCATCTTTTGCAACACCCATGATGAATGGAAGGCCGTCATGCCCAACGATAAGGAGTTGGTAAAGTATTTGGTGCGTTACGCGCTCCTGGTTGTGCATCCTGTTTTGAATTTGCAGGCCTGTTTAACAGAAGTGGAAGTGGGCAGTCGTGGAGTTACGACGGTGGGACCCGCTTTGTGGGCCGGGAGATAAGGTCGATCTAGACTATCTGCAGGATTTAATAGTGCAGTTGTCTTGATGGAGCGGAGGTGAGCGACGATGTCCACCACATCCTTTATAATGGACTGCGCAGAGTAGCTAATTTTATTGTTCATTTCTGCTCCCAGGCGTCTCGCATGTCTCTGGTGTGTTCTCACTCGACAATCTCCATTGGGATGGCTCCCTCTGTCGTGAATATTCCCATTCCCTTCGCGCAATGGGGCAATACAGGATGCGCCATCTTAACGTCGGCATCGTCCACTACGACAGGAGATATGTTCGTCGCCATGAGCATGTGCACTGTCGTCGATAGCCAACTAGTAGTAGCGGCGCATTCTCTGCATGGGTGTCAGCATCAACTTCTCATGAGTGCGGGACCGCACGATAATTTGGTGTAGAGCAATCTCAGTATCTCGTCTCAGAAAAAAAAGCATGAGAAGTCATGTGTATCGAGCTCAAGCCTTGTACCAGACTCATATAGAATATTAATAACCTCGAGATCAGTTCACCACAAGACTGATAATCAAGTTACAAGCCCATGATTCTGTGTATTGGTACAACAGACAGTACGGGGAAACATGAGTAAAATACAAATACACAATGTGCCGAAAGCTGATTAGCCGTTCAGCCAGTGGAATACGGAAGCAAACGGCATGCCCAGCTCAAGACTCCGAGAATCAGATCGCTATGCTCGACCACCCAGATGTACTGAGCCAAAGCGTGGAACGTATCAGAGCATGGAGACCGCAATCCTACGCCAGCTTCAGAGTCGAGGTGACTGTAAGGAAAAGCCTAGTGCGCTTGCATGCTTATATCTCCCAACTGGCATGGTCCGTGCGTGGGAACCGCCGTGCAATATAATGCAACGTCGAGCGCGAAGCACAGGCTCTCATCGAAAGTTACACCTCACAGGCTGATATTTGGGATCCTTTGGCCTTCGCATCGTTTCTTCGTGTCTCGATGCCCACTGGAGGATCTTGAACCGTTCGTGTAGGGAGAATGACTTCTCCACCCTAGATCGTGCCGACGTCTCGTGTCGTGGACGGCCCGTAGTGGAAAAACATGTTGTACTTTTCTCGTATGTTCTCAATGAAATGTCAGATTCTCCATGACCAAGTATGCACTACGATCAACGACCGTGACGTTTGCTGAAGAGAAGAGTGGGATCAAGTCTGCACAACTTAGAATCACTGACGATGTTCACTCCGAGGCTATTGTGCCGCGAACTTATGTGTATGTTATCATTATCCATCGACTGCATTATGCTAATGCAGTTGTTTGTCTGTCATGTCTAGGTGTCGTAACTTGTGCACCGAGCTGCAGTTCCATGTTGCATTTCATGAAATCGATATTTTTAGGCCTAGCATGGCATGCACGCAGTTTGTGCCCCGGCACAGACCACTTTATAACCATCTACCTTGCAAGTTTATGAAGTTCGCATACTCGAACGGCTTTCACGATCCTAGACCCGCACTGCCTTGGCCACGGGGTCTTGCGTTCTGCCCTCAGTCACAGCTCACTAACGTTTCTCTACTGAGAGTCTGATGCCACGCTCGCCGGAATTGCCCACGGAACACGATCTCTGATGTGAGTTACACAACTTGGCGGCCCATCTCCAGAAATAACCTTCGATAAGCACCCTCCTCTTTATCGGGTCGTGCCTCGTCCGATGTGTTGGTACCGTGGTGCACCCAGATACCTCCACATGTCCTGATGCTTAGGAACCACTTGTGGCGCAAGCGGTGCTGCAGAGGCACCCAGCGGGAAGCCCCTCGGGCCTTGTCCAGTGCACGTTCGGCAGCCATGGGAATTTCGAGGGCCCCGGGCGGTAGGAGCTCGGGGAGGGTGATGAACCGAGCTAAAGATAAGTTTAAGTTTACAGGGACCGGAATATTATGATACAAACGTAAGTTGCAGAGGAACCATATGCACAGACACCAGCGCGGTCGCTCCGTATCCGCATGAGTCCTGAACGGTCGAAATAAGATTACAATTTCATTAAATCTACATCTACGGCAGCACAACAAACAGCCCATGTGTGAGCGGTACAACAAAGTTCACGTCGTATACTACCCGGTGACCTTGCAGTAGTCCTGGGTAAAAAACCACGTCAGTGCATGTCCTTCTGCATAGCAGTGAGGAACGTACTGCGTTCCCGTCTGGGTTCAATGCCCAGCTGGCGGCGACGAAAGCTTGTCATCAATCCGGAGCGAGATGCGGAAGAAAATGCACTCACGTCGGGAAAGGTACACTCTTGCCGCCCGCTCCAGCTAGCGCGAACGAGAAGATGAATACGAAGATTTGCGCGCCCTGCAAAGTCACCCCATAATGGCGTCAGCACCTCAACCCACACGGCGCGCTCAGATCACGTACTCCGTCGATAGCGGCACCAAGCAGGTACTGCCAGCAAACCTCGTCAGCCTGAGCAGGAAGCGACAGAAGAAGTAGCGACGCACGTTGTACTTCCTGAACCACCCGGCGTGGTACTTGCGGATGTAGAAGTGGGACGTCAGCCCGACGGTCATCCAGGTGTTGATGTACCCGTTCGTGCCACCAGCAAGATCGCCGATGTTCGCGGCGAGCACGGCGGTGTTCAAAAGTGTGAGCCAATGCCAGCCGGTCTTCTTCCAGATCAGCCACGGAATCACAGGCACCGCGAGTCCAATGACGATGGAGAGCGGGACGATGAAATACGGGCCGCCAGGACCGTCTGCGGGGAACGTCAGGGTGGCCGTCGCAAGACGTAGGGCGATGCTTACAGATCTCCTTGCCGAGTGCACCCCAGAGGATCGCTATGTCATGATTAGGAACTACCGCAGCCGGACTGCGTGACACGCATATGCGCACCATTGGCGTTGTACGACTGCACCTGCTGTCCACTCCACACACGGGTACCTTCATTGCTCAGCTAGATCAATGCCAGATGCTTCAGTTTCGTACTGATAAATCTGCGAAGGGAAGTGGTACGCACCAAGATCGCGCGCTCGTTATTGACGACGACCTGCATGATCACATCTACGAGGCGAACGGTCAACGCACAGTGCACACAGCGCACCGTATGCACTCACAATTGAGCAATGCGCCGACGACGGTGCCGACAATCTGCACACTGAAGGTCGTCTGCGAGGAGCCCATCAGCATTTCAAACACACGAACACTACAACATCACGCACGCGTGGCGGGACTGTCAAAACGCGTCAGTAGAGGTGCGTGCGATGGGTCAGGTTCACTCACGCTTGACATATTGTCCGAGCTTGAGGTCGGACAGCATACCGACGGCCTGACCAAGCGAGCCACTGGAGTAGAGCTCGAAATACTGAATATGTCGCGGAAGGTGGCGTGCATCAGTACTTTTGGCAGAATTACTGTGAAGAACGGCGCACCATGTTGGCCTGCGATGACCAGGGATCAAGGCAGAGCCGAGCATCTGGAAGAGATTTGAGATACCCGGCGTGAACCTACATCGCTGTGAACACGCGCGCATGGAGAGGACAACACGGGTACTTACGAGGCAATGGCGCTCATGGCGCCATAGAAGGGCAGAATAAAAATAGCAATCAGCAACCCGACGATGAGGGCCCACCAGGGTAGCCTGGGGAGGTGTGAGCTGGGACGACAGCGGCAGGGGAGGTGAACATACTGCGAGTGCTCGGTGTAGATGCACACCACTAGGGAAAATTAGTCACGGTCACATCAGAGAAAGCCGGAATGCGTACTAGCCGTAATGAAGGCTAGAGGACAAGCGGATCAGCACGGGTAGGTGCAGGTAATGGAACTGAGACATACCGCTGATTGCGAGCAGACCATACCACCACATCGGTACTAGCCAAATCATGTCAGGTCAGCGCATCATCCATCCTTGTTCCAGGCGAGTACTCACCCTCCTTGTAAATCGACATCTTGCGGTAGTGGATGTCGTGCACGGGCTTGTTCTGGAGGCTGTCCATTCAATCAGTGCACTGAGCACCGCAGACGCAAGAGGGGCGCCTACTAGTCGCGGAATGCTATGAAGAGCTATGCGCACGATCTGTCAGGTGCTTGAATTTAAATAGAACAAACGAGCTCACATCTTTGCCGTACCACAGCCCGATATGGACGAACGTCGCACCGATGGACAAGTTTATACCGATATTGTAAATCTGGCGTTCACGTAAGGCGCGTCGCGAGAAAACGAATTTGCAGTGGGAACATACGACGGTTGAGGTGCTCTGCCACGGCTGTCCGACAATTTCGTACGCCGTTCTGTTCAGCGCAAAGTTCCTGCACATGTAGCATAAGCACAACGTCAGATACATGCAGCCGGTGCCCGGTGCTCACGAGTCAAGGATGAGGTTCTGGTCGTAAATCGTGCCGTTCTCGACTGCCAAGTAGTGATAAGTGATCGATAGTAGCAGCTATCGGACACACGAAGGCTTACAGAACCTATGCAAGAGGACAGTGAAATTAGTCATGAGTTTTGAGGATCACATTCGTAAAGGATCAGCATACAGGTTCTATGTCACATAGTGTGCGAGAAACATCGGTCCATGGTTACTCAAGAGCTCGTAGAAACGAGAGGCGCACTCACCTGAGAGATGAATGGGAAGTTCTGCGCGTGCCTGTACCGATTTATGAGCCAGAAACGCGCGTACCGGAGCACAGAAAGACACACCAAACATTCCGGACAAACACCGCAGGCAGGATGATATAATTGAGCGCCCACCCGACGTACTCTACGCACCGAACATTAGCCCTTGGACAAGAATAATGTGCTAAATGTGGCAGACATACGTGAGATTTGCGTTGCAAGCGGCACATAGAACGGTGAACTCGTGATGTCTGTCAGAGTCGTATCAGCACTTGACGAGATCAGGAGGATGAGACGACGCACTGGCCCAGTCGACGCCAAACCCGAGGAGGCCCATGCCCTCGTTACCCTCAGCACCACCGAAAATGTATGATACCCAGTCCGAGTTGCGCGCAGACAGGCAAACGATGTTGAACGAACCAAGGAGCGGCGCAATGTACTGCATATACTAGCGTCAGCATGGCTTCTGGGAGCTATGACGAAATGGAGACGCACTTCGGGGAACCACTAACGGCACGCGATCGGAGCTGTTAAAGTTTTCTACGATTCATAAGTACTAAGACAGACCTCGTAGACGAATCTGGAAAGTCCGATCAGGAAACATACATAACCATTTCGGACAAGACTCACACGACACCCGTGAGGATCCAGAAGAACTTGAACCTGACATGGGCATTCAGCATCCGCAAATCGAGGGGAGGAAATCTCCTTCCAACGCACCGTTTCCTGGAGCATCTCGCCCTTGGAACGGTGCAGGACATCAAAGAGGTTGACATAGATCAGGTTGGGCGGGTACAACATCGCGGTGGGATACACCAGGAATGATCCTGTGTGTCATGCACCAATCAGTACGGACGACCGTAGCAGAGCAAACCAACTGAATGCGCACGGAAGATGCCTGCAAAGCCATACCCAATGAGCTGCGAAGCCAGGAGGGTGAATATCGCATTGCCAGGCTAGTATCAGAGTATGAGTTGCATGCATAACAAAACAGGCGGGCGGCGCACGTTAATGGTGATGTTGTAGAAGAGATCGTCGGACGCAAACACGAAACAAGCCTGTGCGGCAGTTCTACGATCGGTCCGTGTGAGCGGCGATCGGAGATCAATTTGAAATGTGCATAACACGTACGCAGCGGTGTTGGCCATAATCTGGCTCGCGACATGTTCCTTGATATCTAACGGGTGGGATGAGATTCAGTCTTGAGTGCGTATGGCTGTGCTGTGGGTGTACGCACTGAAGGGGCCGGGGTTCATGAAATTCCAGAACCAGTTGCCGGTGTGGAAACGCGAACCGGGACCGGGAATGAAGAACTCGAACGCACGACCAAGCATGTACGCGAGGAGCTGAAGAAAGAGCGCGGAGACGGAGATGACCTGCGGGCGGAATTGCTGAATTGGAAGATCAGTCACGGTCGGACACGAATGAAAGAAAAATATGAGACTCACGAAGAGCATGCCGAGGACGGCACCGAAGACGGCGAGACCGACGCCGATGAACCACATGCGGAAGGTGTGAATGATCATGGCGGGGTCGTCGTCTAGGGAGACGAGGGCGGTGGCGAAGTCCTCGGCGGTCTCGAGGACCTTATCCCTGCCATTCTCGTCGTATAGCTTGACCTCGACCTCGATCTCGTCGGAGGAGGCGATGTCGCTGTGTGCGAGTTTGTCGACCTTCTCGTTAGAGCCATATGGGTTACTGTCGCCTGGGACGTCCAAGTGGTGGACGTGGGGCAGCTGTGCAACACCGTCGATGGGGACATTGGCTGCAGGGCCGTTGACGGGGCCGTCGTGGTCGATGTCATGGCGGGTCATGCTGGCTCGTGGTGCTGCAACGCAGTGAGCGGAGCAGAGGCCGTGGGAGAGAAAAACGGTCGAGGGAGACTCAGCGAGGGAACGGTAGGACGATCCGGCATAGATAAAGGGCTAGTCGGGAGCGGGAGATAAGTGATACTTGGAGCGTGGCTCTGTTCCTGAGTTCCTGGGAGATGGTGTATGTGTATTGCAGATGGCGCGGAGACGGTGACGCCGGGCACATGGGGACATGTCGTGCTAGAACCAGGACGGTGGTCAGCGAGTGTATGCTGTGCCCAGCGCGGCAGCCAAGACGCATCAATTAGACCACTGGATCAACGTGGCCACTCAGTGACCGCCACTCAGTGACCGCCCTCAGCGGGGCGATGTCCACTGTGGCCCAACATGTAGATCGAGTGATCGATTTGCTGAATTTGTCTGCCATCAAATATTTTTGATCGCTGTTGCTTCCGCTTCGGGCACGCCACCTGCATCCCCGCGCCCCCACCCCGCCGCCGTGGCCGTTCTCGACCTCGCCGGCTACATCCTCGGCGTTGCCGCTGGAAAGTGCAGCGGCGGTGTCGTGCGGGACGGAGAATTCTGTGCTGGGTAAGGTTGCTAACCATAGCAGGCGCCAATCTGAGATTGCGAATGTCCCTCGAAACGTCTGACTGCACGCGAATTGCTCCTCGTTCTTATCGTCCATTCCCATTTTCTTATCGCCCATGACGTCTCCATGAGTCTCCTTGCACTTCCGGAATTGCTCCGACCTTGCTTTCACCCGTCTCGTGTCTATTCGCGTCTATTCGGACCAACAAAATCCACTCGGACCTGGTGCCTAGTACCCATGCCTGTTACAAGCCGTTATGTAACTTCTGGTGATATGCGCCTGGATTCATTATTCATATAACACTTTTGTTCCGGATCCAACCATCGAGCCCTGCAAGTATTTACGCTCTCATTGAACGCGGCTCGGAGGCCGTTATCGGTGCCGTGAAGCCACCGGACGCCGTTACATGGCCCCGTGCGTCTCCTCGGCCATGTACCTGTATGCCAGAACCCTGTCGAGCACACGCCATCCTCTTCTCCGGATCCATCACCCGCCGACGTGCTCGATGCTCACCATCATGCCAAGTAATTACGTCTTAACAGGTCTCAGACGGTCAGACCCCACCCGCTCTCTCCCGACCCGGGACCTTCACGCCTTTTCTGTGCGTCCTTGGATCCCGACCATGGCAGTAAGCAGAACGCCGACCGATTCATCAGTCAAATCTTACTCCGCTCACTTGCTCAGACGTATGGTTGCCGCTCAGGTCCGCGCTGGCTGTCTTGCGCTGGCAGATGCGGCAAGTTTACTCGTAGAAGCATGGCCCTTCCGCTTTCTAACTGCCAAGTCTCAGCCTACCGCGTGGTGACCTGCGGTGACGAGACATGCGCAACAATGTCGTCTGGGCTGTCTGGCTTCCGCTTCCGTCCGTCACTCGACTCCCGGAGTGTGCGCCCGTCCCGTGATCCGCAAGTACGTTGAACCAGCGGACGGAGAGACCACACCGCAGCTCCTTGCCTCGCGTCATTGCACTGTTGTGTGCGCACGCCATTCAGACGTTCGGTTGAAACATCGCATGCATGGCTCCCATCGCAAATGCTGTGTGGGTCCATGATGAAACACGGTGGCTAAATGTATACACAAGCAATACTCACTGTCTAGACTATCTAGCGTGGAACACTGTCCTGTCCAAGGCTACATACAGAACGTTAACGCGCTCTGGGCCCCGCGTGCGCGAGTACCCCAGGTCGGGTACTATCATACAGCGTGTACTGTAACAACAATCGACACAACTCATCATTGCCGATCTCATCTCTACAACACACCAGCCTCCAATATTAAAAACGAGAGGAACGGGTACGTACAGTACATCCGAACAGTCCACAGCCATCTGCCTCACTACATTTGCTGGTCCGTGACCTTGCAATAGTCCTGCAATGCAAGCGGTGTAAGGGAAGGACAGAAATCACTTGAGCACAAGACTTACTGCATTGCCGACTGGGTTGAGCGCCCAGCTGTATGGCGAAGGGAGGTCAAAATATGAATCAAAGCGGACTTAAAAAGGACATACGTCGGGAAAGCTTTGCTGAAACCGCCTGCTCCGCCAAGCGCGAACTGCAATTCGTGTGAGCAAGTCCCGATCGATCGCAAACAGAAAGCAACCTACCGAGAAGATGAACACGAAGATTTGCGCGCCCTATGATCCGAGCCGGTCAGTCTTCGGCCCGATGATGATACCGGTCCAGCAGAACACAACATACCCCGTCCACACCCGCGCCGAGCAAGTACTGAACACCGCCGTCAGCGACAAGCGCGAGCGGAGAACATACGGCAACATACGTTGTACTTCCGGAACCAGCCGGCGTGATACTTGCGGATGTAGAAGTGTGAGGTGAGCCCGATCGTCATCCAGGTATTGATGTAGCCGTTCGTGCCACCCGCCAAGTCACCGATGTTCGCTGCGTCCTCGAATGAGCGAATGCAGAGAGCGAGAAGAGAAAGGACGAACAAGCAAGCACGGCGGTGTTAACCAGCGTCAGCCAGTGCCAGCCGAATCGCTTGTACAGCAGCCACGGGATAACAGGTAGCGCGAGCCCGATGATGATGCCGAGGGGAACGATGAAGTATGGCCCGCCAGGACCGTCTACATATACGCAGTGAGCACAAGCCAAAACATTTCAGACAGATATACACACAGATCTCCTTGCCGAGTGCCCCCCAGAGAATCGCTGGATCGTACGTATCGTCAAGTTCATGGACAGCATCGCCAAGCGCAAACATGCGCACCGTTCGCATTGTAAGACTGGACCTGCTGTCCACTCCACGTCCGTGTACCTTCGTTGCTGAGCTGCATTCCGTGGACTATTAGTGCTATGCCTTCTGAGATCCAATTCAATATCACTCACCAAGATCGAGCGCTCGTTATTGACGACGATTTGCATGATCACATCTGGCAGATCGGTCAACGATATGCGTAAGGCGCAACCGCCACCACTCACAGTTCAGCAGTGCGCCAACGCTGGTTCCGACCATTTGCACCGTGAAAGTGGTCTGCAGGATACATGTGAGGTGATGAAGCAGAGACATCTATCCGAAGAGAAACCCACACGTGGAGGGACTGAGGAAACAATCGCGTCAGCCGGGGAGTACGCACGGTGAAGCTTTGCACTCACGCTTAATGTACTGCCCAAGCTTAAGATCGGACAGCATCCCGGCCGCCTGTCCCAATGCACCGCTAGAATACAGCTCGAAATACTGCGCATACGGCCACATAAGTGGGCGCCAGCGATGTGAAGACATGAGTACTTGCCATGTTCGCCTGCGATGAACCAGGTACAACCGCGGCACCGAGCATCTGGAAGAGGTTTGAGATCGATGGGGCAAATCTGCACATGCTGACGTGAGCATTCGTGCATTCTGCTGAGGGAATAGAGCTCCGTACGCAGCGATAGCTATCATGGCTCCGTAGAATGGCAGCATGATGACTCCGACCAAGAGACCGACGATGAGGGCCCACCACGGCAGTCTGGGTGCGACACAATTAGCTGTAACCCGCGAGCGATGGTCATCATCAAGTACGTACTGGGAATCTTCGGTGTAAATACAAACCACTGCGAGAGGGTTAGTGCTGCGCATGTATACAGTGGATCTGGTACGCACTCGCGGTAATAAATGCTGTGGATCCGTACATGAGTGATGTCCGCTGCGAGTGTAAATGAAGGACGTACCGCTAACGGCCACCGCGCCGTACCACCACATCGGAACTGGGTGTGCATGCCTAAGTCAGGTGGCTCTACCTCCGGGATACAGAATATCTCACCCTCTGCGTAGACCTGCGAGAAAAGTGTACTGGATCAGCAGACATTGACGAATTGCACCCTCTGAACACTCACAGCCATCTTGCGATAATGTGCGTCGTGCACCGGCTTTCCCCTAAGGCTGAGGTGCATTGCCATATTAGAAACTTAGTCAGTCTGCGCGCAGGTCACGTACTAAGACATGAATGCTGCATATAGCTGTAAGTCGCCACAGATTAACAACAATGTGCATGCAAATACAAGCGTGAGAACATACCTCCTTGCCATACCAAAGCCCGATGTGCACGAATGTGGCGCCGATGGACATGTTAACACCCAGGGTCAAGATCTGAGGGGACAGCTCAACTCGCGGAAAGACAGATTAGATGCTGAAACCGCAGACGAACCACGTTGGACGAGCTCAGCCACGGCTGCCCGACAATGGCGTACGCAGTCTTGTTCAGCGCAAAGTGCCTACATGAACATCAACATGGCGTCACACATGCTTCCTAATGTAGAATACCGGCACTTACTCGTCAAGGATCAGACTCTGGTCGTAGATCGTGCCATTCTCAACTGTTTTCGAAGGACCAGCAGCAGCGTCAGTCACCAGGCGCGCTTACGTCGAGGAATAAACTGCTTACAGAACCTATATACATCAAAGTCAAATTCGGCAAGCATCAGTGACTGTGAACATCAAATATAGAACAGATCGACGTACAGATTCTACAATGCGCAGTTTAGCGCGCAGAACAGCAAGTGCACGGTCAATTGTGACTCGTGCTAGAGGCGAGAAGTACTTACCTGGGAAATGAATGGGAAGTTCTGCGCGTGCCTGCACATGTCTGTTAGATATAAGCCGCATACAACGGCCTTGTGATGTACGTACCAGACGTTGCGCATGTACACCGCAGGCAAGATGATGTAGTTCATTGCCCAACCGAGATACTCTGTCGACCACACCCCGTCAACACGCATACATGCACGCAAACGAGTGCGATACGTACGAGAAAGCTGTGTCGCAAGCGGAATATAGAATGGTGCACTAGTGATGTCTGCACCCATCCCAGAGTCAGCAAACACGGAGGGCGAAATGTACGTGGATAAGAAGAGACGCACTGGCCCAGTCAACGCCAAACCCGAGCAGACCCATGCCCTCGTTAGCTTCCGCACCGCCGAAAATGAACGAGACCCAGTCTGAGTTGCGCGCGGCAAGGCAGACAACATTGAACGAGCCCAAGAGAGGTGCTATGTACTGCGCCATCACTCAGACAAGGTCGCGCATGTCGTAGTGCATGGGACATACCTCGGGGAACCACTGATGCGAACACGAACACGTGACATGCTAAGAATGGAAGTATATCACGGTGTAAATTAATGACTGACCTCATATACGAACCTATAGGCGCAGAACGATAAGTGATAAGCTCCAGCATGGAAACGACGCGTCATTCGATACTCACACAGCGCCAACGACAATCCAGAAGAACTTGAGCCTAGCAATGGTTGCTGAGCAACCGGCTCCACACGTACTAAATGAAGGCGCACCTCTTGCCTTGCAGCATCTCGCCCTTGGAGCGGTGCAACACGTCGAATAGGTTCACAGTGATCAGATTGCCCGGGTACAGCATCGCGGTGGGGTACACCAAGAACGAACCTACGCGACAAGGGTCAGTGCGAAGTGTGCTGGGCGCAGAATCTTATTCTACGCACGGAAGATGCCTGCGAAACCGTATCCAATCAGTTGCGACGCAAGGAGCGTGAAAATAGCGTTGCCGGGCTGTGGTAGTCGTGAGCAGGACGCGTCGCACGGCCAAACGACGTGAACGCACGTTGACGCGGATATTGTAGAACAAATCATCGGAAGCGAATACGAAGCACGCCTGCGCTGCAGTTCTGTGTCGCACAATGCGTGAGCGTCGACCACACGCGGTAGCGAGAAGCAGCGTACGCAGCGGTGTTCGCCATGATCTGACTTGCAACATGCTCCTTAATGTCTATAGGGTAAAATATAGATCAGCTATGAGTCCGATGTGGCCACGGGGCGGGTGCACGCACTGAAGGGTCCGGGGTTCATGAAATTCCAGAACCGGTTGCCGGTGTGGAAACGCGAGCCAGGGCCGGGAATGACGGTCTCGAACACACGGCCGAGCATGTACGCGAGGAGCTGGAGAAAGAGCGCGGAGACGGAGATGACCTGCGGGCGGAATTGCTGAATTGGAGGATGAGTCACGGTCGAACACGAATGAATAAAAAAATGTGAGACTCACGAAGAGCATGCCGAGGACTGCACCGAAGACGGCGAGGCCGAGACCGATGAACCACATGCGGAAGGTGTGGATAACCATGGTGGGATCGTCGTCTAGGGAGACGAGGGCGGTGGCGAAATCTTGGGCGGTCTCCAGGACCTTTTCTCTGCCGTGCTCATCGTAGAGCTTTGCAACGATGTCGGCGTCATCAGTAGCGGAGCTGGCGTCGGAGGTGGCATCGACGCTGGTGAGTTTGTCGGCTTTCTCACTGGAGCCGAAGGAAGCCTTGTCGTCGACGGCGGCCTGGAGGTTGAGAGGGCCGTCGAAGGGAAGGGAACCGGGCTGGATGTCGGAGGCGGGGTGGTCGATGTCGTGCCGGGTCATTGTTAGAATTCGCCGCTGGCGAAGGAAGGAGAGACCGTGGACGGAAAAACACGAGGACCCGAGGGGTGGGCCGGTGGATTATAAGAGAAGGGCTGCAGGGAGTAGTCGCGAAGAGAGAAGCATATGGAGGAGTGGGGATCTTCGAAGTGTTGTGAGGCTGGCGACGGGAGACGCCGTGTGGACGACACATGGAGAATAGTCTGGGATCCATGCCATGCGCGCGGTCTAAAGCCCGGCGTCGCGGTGGAGGTCAATCTCCACTGATCCCAATCCCAATTTGAAGTCGCTGATCGCTGCGCCCGCGCCTCACAACCGTCTCGCTCCCGCGCCGTGATATGTGGCAAGCCATGGCCGCCCGCCCGCTGCCCAATCCCATCTCCCGCGTTTCCTCTCCTCTGCTCCCCTCCTTGCGTCCTGCTTCACAAGCCGACGTCTCCCTCGGACGGCCCAGTAGCACCAGTGGAGTGCGCTGTGCTGCTGATGTTCTGACACCAGCCTCGCCATCAGTGGGCCATGCGAGTACTCCACCTTCTAGTAGATACAAATATGTCGCCTTCCAGGGTCCGCCGCTGTGTTTTGCATTTGAACGTGTTTTGATGTCTCGGTCAAGCAAGTGCCGTGATATATTTGGACTCCCAGGAATATTCGCCCTCCATGTGCAAGTAAGTATATGAGCGCGGGCGACACCATCGAGACGATGCACCTTATCGCAGGGCCCCGTCTCGTCACGGATCTCCGTCCGCCTGCTACGAGCACCGGTGATGACGCCCATGCAGCTCGTACGTGATTCAATACGAGTCGCGTGGCCCGCTGATGCACACTTCTCGGTGCGTAACCGAAGTTCGAACTGCCAGCGCTGTCAGCATCCGCCGGCTTCGCACACATGCTCCCGTCCTTCCTGCCCGAAGCATCTCTCTTCGGAGATCAGAGACGAGGACCAGGGTGTTCTCAGAATCCGAGTACGGCCACTGCTTCAAATGCAAATATATGTACGTAGTACTCGGGTCAACTTGCTGGCCACATCATATTAGGCCTGTGGCCCACACTTATACCCGTGCGTGCACAGCTTTTGACTAATGATACCACTGTCGGGCGGTGTAGGCGGGCAGAGCGTACGGCAGGAAGCCGCAGGATATTTTCCTGAGGTCCACACCGGTCCAGAGCAGGCGGCACGGCAAATATTCCTCAAAGCGTAAATTTCGCTTGCGACTCACATACACCCCCGCGGGGCCCACTTCGGTGTATGTTTACACCAAGCCTACATCCAGCGAAATCAAGTGTGTATGACTGTGAGCTTCGTAGTGTCTCTGAGAATGCAGAATCTTACTCACACGATTGTGCGCCCACATGTGGCAGGACAAAAGACACGCCTGGCGTGCCAGTGTGTCCGTGCGCTGATATGAGACCCGACCCTTGATCACAATATACTGCTCGTGTCAACTACGCACAGCCATTATTTTCTGGCCGCTCTGCCTTCACCGATGCAATCATACTTGTACACATTTCGCTCGCAACATTTGACTGTCAGGTAGCGGATGGTCGCAATTTCGCCGGCCGACAAGCGAAACAATCGTGCTCCCGACTCCCGTGTTGCTCGCCCATATCTCCCGACGGCACGTCCTATTAGCTCTGCAGAGGAACGCTAAACGTTTCTACGCCGCAATCCCATTTCCCCTTGTTAACGTGTACGGCCTAGGTTAGTTTCCCCGTGCAGAGGAACATTCGTTAGTTCACTGAAATGTCGGATATCCCATCTCGTCTATGCGCACTCCATCGCTACCGTCCTCGTCGCGTAGGCCGTAGACCAGTTGCCAGAGTTCGGCAGGATGTCTCGACCATAACACTGGCTTGTCAGCCTGGCAATGTACTGGACGGTTTATTACATGTGTCTGAGACGTAGCCGGGTACACGATTGGCTAGTTCTTGTTGAGGTCTGCTCGAACGAAGCTTTAACTGGGGTCAGGGAATGCGATCAGCTGCCAGTGGCACTGGACCCGCTGACAGGTCGGGCGGGGAGGTGGGGAAAACACGTGAAAGTGGACCGGGCGATCACTCTCATATACGGCTCGTCAACGCGCGCTTACACGCATCCTCTCCTTCTTCACCGTCCACGATGTCCTCCATCGCTCAGCGTATCGCAAACTTCACCGGCTCGTCTCCAAAGGCAAAGCTTTTTGCACAGAGCGACGACGACGTTGTCATCGTTTCCGCCGTCCGCTCTGCGATTACGAAGGTGCGTCGTGCTCTCTCCATTGACGGCTCGTTTCATGCTCATACCCTTCGCAGGCGAAGAAGGGTGGCTTCAAGGACACCCGTCCAGAGGAAATCCTCTCTGGAGTCTTCCGTGCTGCTTACACGAAGGCACACCTTGATCCGTCCCTCATTGAAGACATCTTTGTCGGCAATGTCCTCCCTCCTGGCGGCGGCGCGTCAGCAGCCCGCATGGCTGCCCTGCACGCCGGTATCCCCCACACCGTCCCCATCAGCACTGTCAACCGCCAGTGCTCCTCTGGCCTCAACGCCGTCAATATCATTGCCACTCAAATCATCTCTGGCCAAATCGACATCGGCATAGGTGCGTCGCCTGTTTGACCCACTCACCTTAACGCTCACGCTCCATCAGGTGCGGGCGTTGAGTCTATGACGTTCGGCTATGGCGCCAGTTCCCAGCCTGACGGCTGGTCCGAGGCCGTCCTCTCATGCCAGGAGGCAGAGGACTGCCTCATCCCGATGGGATCACCTCCGAGAACGTCGCAAAGGAGTACAAGATCACGCGCGCGGCGCAGGACGCGTTCGCTGCTGCGTCGTACCAGAAGGCCGCGGCCGCGCAGAAGGCGGGCAAGTTCGTGGACGAGATCGTCCCGCTCACCGTGACGTGGGTGGACCCGAAGACAGAGAAGGAGAGCACGATCGTCGTCGACCACGACGACGGCGTGCGTGATGGCGTCACCGCCGAGTCGCTCGGCAAGCTCAAGCCCGCGTTCTCCAAGGACGGCAGCACGCATGCGGGCAAGTCTCCTCCATCGCCCGTGTGAGACGCTGCTGACGTAGCAGCGCAGGGAACGCGTCGCAGATCTCGGACGGGGCCGCGGCAGTCATCCTTGCGCGGCGCTCCGTGGCGAAGCGGCTGGGGCTGCCGATTGTGGGCAAGTTCGTCTCCGCTGTCGCAGTGGGCGTGCCACCGCGGATCATGGGCGTAGGCCCGGCGTTCGCGATCCCGCGCGTGCTCGAGCGCACGGGGCTGAGTGTCGACGACGTTGACTTTTTCGAGATCAACGAGGCGTTCGCAAGCCAGGCGCTATATTCGGTCCAGACGGTTGGTATCCCGCTCGAGAAGGTGAACGTGCACGGCGGTGCGATCGCCATGGGGCACCCGCTGGGATGCAGTACGTGTTTTAACGCCTTATAGCATTTCGTGTGGGATGCTGATGCTTGGGCTCGTATAGCTGGTGCACGCCAGATTGCGACTGGCCTGAATATCGCGAAGCAGACGGGCGCAAAAGTCTTTGTCACGAGTATGTGCATCGGTTCAGGCATGGGCATGGCTGCTGTATTCGTCAGCGAGCAATGAGCGCATGTGGAGTGATACTGTACACTGTACGTTTGCTTCTGTCTCCTGGGATCTGATACTAGTATGGCTGTACCAGTCCACACATAGCGAGAATCGGTCTAAGCTGAGAGCTACAATGGCGACGGATCTGAGGGCAAGCGTGGAGTGAACACCTCGACTTTTAGAATCCACAAATTTCACAACATCAAGAATCGTATACCGTGGCACGCAACGTTCGGTATATTAAGGTGTAGGTTTGTCACCGAGTAGCATGGTGGGGTGCTGCATCGGCCATGGACTCGCGATCGGAAGTCTTCACTAGAGTCGACGCGCGCGACGGTTCGCGTTCGCACGTCCGACAACTGACTCTCGGATATCCTGCAGGAAGATTTTCATGCATGTACACCAATGCGAATGCATATATATGTCTGCAAACAGGCCGGTTCAAAACAACAAACAGCAGGACAAGTCGGTCGGTAGCTAGTCGTGCCACTGCACTCACACTGGCATGGCATAGCAATCTGTCTACCCAGTAGCGGCGCCCTAGCATCAGTACGTCGTCAGTTCAAGTCCTTCTCATCATATGAACCTGCTCCAGTGTACTAGTCGATAGCTATGGTCAAATGGAAGGCGCCTGCAGTGTCAGTAAGTCCCTTCAAGCATAGGCGCTTTCAAGTGCGACTTCAATCAAGGACTGATCTACGTACCGGTAACTCAAGGTACATAGTGGGAACGCACAACACCGGGTGTTCTCTTCCATTGTGGCTAGTAACAGTCACTGTCGTGGCCTTCTCACCATGCCATCCCCTCTAGAAGGCTCGCCGGAGACAGAGTTGCCAGATCTCACGGATCATTCGTCAAACACCGACAGGTCTCAACAACCCGCCATTGGCTTGCTTGCTATGGCCCGAGCTGCTCAGGCAGCGGTTCAAGTGGAGAGGGAGACCCAGGTATATCTGTCGATGCTCTGAAACATCTAATCGATCTCATTCTTCTATGTAAACAACAGACCAGCCTGACGGACAAGAGAACCCCTAGTATGGGAACAGGCATCGAAAGGAACGAATCAGGCACATTGAGCCCCGGGAGTTGGGATATGCGTCAGTCTAGAGTGTCTGATAGTGAACCCAAACCGGAGGTGCGTTATGAAGTTACTACCTCGGCGTGATATCCTCCCACAAGAACTGTAGTGGCCTCGTCGTCGTGCGCAACATCTATCTATCGGAACCATCATCGCTGAGCACATTAACAACGTCCTGCCGACCCATTTGATCTACGTTCCAGAGTCGAAGGTGCTCGGCAGGGCCGCCATGCAGAAATCGGTGCAGGCGACCATAGAGAAGAAGGTGCACGACGCCCGCAACGCGGGCGGTGTGCCGGAGAACCCCAAAGAATACTCCTACGTGGTGACGGACTTCGTAAACGATGCGCTGGCATACGCCATCTTCTCTCACCGCTGGCTCGACGACGGCGAACCCACCTTCCAGGATGTGACGAAGCCATCTCGGCGCAGGAGGCTCTTCGCGGCAGGTGGGGCAGGGCTCCTCAAGCTGTCCAGTTTTTGCGCAGTCGCACATGCACAGGGATTTGACTGGGCCTGGTCGGACACGTGCTGCATCGACAAGACGAGCAGCGCAGAGCTCGACGAGGCGATCCGCTCGATGTTCCGCTGGTACCGCAACGCGAAGCTGTGCATTGTACACCTGGCAGACTCACTTAGCCGCGAGGACATGGCCCGAGACGCGTGGTTCACGCGCGGGTGGACCCTCCAGGAGCTCCTGGCGCCTCGGCGCATGAAGTTCTACAATAAGCATTGGGAGCCGCTCACTGAGGGATATGACGACAAAGATACTGTTCCGGAGGGCGGTCTCCGGGAGATTCTCTCAGATATTACGGAAATCCCGGACAGGGAGATAAAGTACTTCAGTGCGTCCGTCGATAACTTCCAGCAGAAGATGTTCTGGGCATCGAAGCGGCGGACAACGCGGGTGGAGGACACCGCGTATTCGCTCATTGGGATCTTCAACGTGAGCCTCATGACGGCGTACGGAGAGGGCGAGCGAGCATTCTACAGGCTGCAGGTGGCAATCATGGAGAAGACCAACACCATCGACCTTTTCGTATGGAATGGGTTTTGCTCGTACGACCATTCGTTGATGGCACGCTCACCCGAGTGTTTTGCGGACCCGGATTTGCATGTGCCTCGCCTCCTGCCTTGGAACATCTACGTCGACGACGCAGGTAAACAGCGGATGTTTCAACTGGGAGGCTTCCCCGCCCGCGGCGGCACATCATTCACCTTGACCAACGTCGGTCTGCGCATCGATCTCGTCCTGTTCGATATTTATACCGACACACCGCCGCCCGACTCGGATTTCGAGTGTCGATGGAAGCCTGGCGAGTTCAGGGCTGATTGCATCGTGTGGCAGCCCGAATACGATGACGGCAGGCTACCATCCCCCGACGAGACATTCACGGCCTATCGCACTCCAGATGGTCCTCGGAGCGGACCTAACTCGAACCTGGCGTTCGGTCTGAGACCGTATACCCTCGGTATCCTGGATTACGAGTGGGGTGAGGCCAACGGGCAGCCTGGCTTTCTGCTGGACTCGCTCTCTCGCGTTAGCAACGCGCGGGTGGACGGATGCCATAGACAGACTCCTCTTGAATATGGGCTTGAAGACTTGCGTCAGCTCGTCGTCACGACCATGAAGGACTGCTTGTACACTGCCGTCATTCTGCAGGACAGCGGCAAGCCCGTAGCGGAGAGACGCCGGTTGGTGAGGGTGGCGAATTCGGCTATCCTGCGAGTTAGGCGTCCGGAGAATGGGTGGGGAGCTCGTGCGGAGACCGTATTCATGTTGTAGGTGTATTGCGTTGTCCTTTTGGACAAATGTGTGGGTGGTGTTTTACGGAATTCCCCGAGACGCCCTCGTCCGCACCCCCTTACCTCCAGAGATAGATCAGCGTCTCGGGTGGTAGGGAGAACATGAAGAGATCATCGATCAGGTCAGCGTTGGCCATGGATTGTGATGTCAAAATAAAGTACCGTCTGAGACGAGATCCAGCGGGGCGCCCGATCACGGCATAAGTGGGTACGACGACTGCCAGGAACGCTGTTTACCGTCGTATTTGCTTCGTTCGATTGCGCCGTTGGCCATTTGTGGTCACTTGTGATCTCGGTCCTACCTCGACTCATCCAACATGGCCACCCCCAGGAGAACATTGACCATCCTCACCAAGAGCCACGATTCCGACGACGATTCCGAGTCGGGGGTAGATGCCACCAAACTTTCTGGTGACACACCCTTCGAGGATATCCAGGAGGGAAGCGGCCTCGCTGTCAATCAACAAATAATCGTTGACGAGGAGGATACAGAACAGTCCGATGTCGATGGATCCGTGGATGACGATGAACCGATATACTTCCCGCGTGGTCGCAGACGGCTAGTTTCAATGACCGTCGCTCGGCCGGTGCATTTGCATGCAGAATGGGAAGAGGAAGAGCAGGTCAGTTCGTAGGCCTGAAAGACAGTCTATCATTGCCACTGACTGTCATTCGCCTTTCAGGCTGTGGACGAGGTATGTCCCATGTAAACGGGTTTGACTCTGGATTAAACTTTCTTTGCAGAAGCCTGAATACAGTGCGGACGACATCAGCAACATTGTGACAGGATATATACAGAACGAAGTGCCGACCCGTCTAATATACATACCAGAAATGAAGCTCATGAGTCGGGGAGAAATCCGGAAGATAGCGCAGCCTGCAATCGCGATTGCAGTTGCAAGCGATCCAGAGGTCAACGCCGATTACCTCCTCACGAGAGAACTAGCTTATGCAATCCTATCGCATCGTTGGCTGGCCGAAGGCGAGCCGACATACAATGATATGACCGCTTCCCGCGATCATCCGGGAAACGAGGTGGGAGAGGGACACAAGAAGCTGAGGAAGTTCTGCGAGGTTGCCGCAGCTCATGGCTGTGACTGGGCGTGGTCGGATACGTGCTGCATAGATAAGTCAAGCAGCTCCGAGCTGGACGAGGCGATCCGCTCAATGTACCGTTGGTACGCCAAAGAGAAAGTGTGCATCGTGCATCTCGCAGATACAATTTCGCGCGAGGAACTGGCCAGTGACATGTGGTTCACTCGCGGGTGAACACTACAGGAGCTCCTCGCGCCACCGCGGATCAAGTTCTTCAACAGAGACTGGATGCCACTCACAGCGGCATACAACGACCGACAGAATGATACCTTCCTGTCCTCCATCGCACGCATCACGGATATACCCATCCATGATCTCCGAGAGTTCTCTCCGGGCACCAACCGTATCAGGGAGACGATGTCGTGGGCGTCGCCACGGAAGACGACGAGGGTGGAGGACGAGGCATACTCCCTTATTGGACTCTTTGATATCAGCCTCATTCCAGCATACGGAGAGGGCCAGCGCGCATTCTACCGGCTGCAGATGGCTATAATGGAGAGGTCGGATTCTCTGGAGCTCCTGACATGGGACAGATTCCATTACAGGAGTTCGGGGGAACACATCTTGATTGCGAGCTCCCCGCGCTGTTTCGGACACCCGAAGAAGCCATGGCAGGTATATCAGCACCGTCCTGTGTGGGTCCACGATGTGCGACCTTGGGCGGGCAGCGCATCGACCTCAATTGAATGGGTTCAAATCGACTTGGACACCGCTATCTGTCAGAGCGGGCCGTTCGCGATGACGAATGCAGGGCTACGCATAGAACTCGACATATATGACCTTTCCCGCTACTTCGAGAGCTCACCGGAGTCTGACACGCCTGCCAAGTGGACACCTGCATCACTCCGTACTCTGTCGCAAAAGCCGGGTGAGTTCTGGACTCACGGTATTCGCTGGTGGTCCTCGTATGGCGGTACGGAGGAGTGGTTCTTTCCAGACAACCTGCCACCTATTTCGAACCAATCACCGGCTCGCTTCAGTGTTGGTGTCATAAACTTTGATTGGAACGACGCGAACGGTGTACCTGATTCTTCGGAGCGGATACTTGCTTGCAGACCTCTGGCGATATCCGAAAGCCTTCCTGAGGGGGAGGTACCAAACCTAATCAGCGGCATCCCCATCCTTGTTGGTCAGCGGAGGAGAGAACGAGTATATTTGACCATATTTTTGCAAAAAGCCGGCAGCGTAGGCAGCAAGCGTCGTCTGACAGCCGTTCAAAGCGGTGGATTTGGGAGGCTTCATCGTATCATGCGTCCGGAGAGTGGATGGAAGCCGTCAGAGACTGTGTACATCGTGGCGGAATGAGAACAATGTAATATGGCGAGTTCGTGTTGAATCTTACCTTGCATAGATGAGTTCAACGATGAGATAAACTGTACGAAGTGACTATCTCCACGATGCAGACACTAGGATTCACTTCCTCTCCATATATAAGAGGCTTTGCGTCCTTTTCCGGCGCCATGAGACTCGGATTCTATTGCGTAGCTCAGTCTACATGCATTTGTCGAACCCTGAAAGACTCGGAGTATCGAATCCTAGATAGAAGAGTTTGATAAATCTTAAATTGTTGCAATAAACCAAGGTTTGAAAGACACGTATGAAGAGCAGAAGCTTCACATTGACATGTCAGAGGCGATCATCACGGTGACAGCATGCACGTGACTGTTACGCGACGCGACGTCGCATGTCAGATATTGCGCGCATTGACTTCATGGTATAAAGCCCAATTGTTTACATCTCGATATATACGCAAAAATCAAACACTCATTACCAAAGAGTCAGTAAGTACTTGGCATATGCTGGGGCACCAGCATAGTGTAGATGTAGTATTGGGCGGTGTCATTAACCACGAGTGAAGTGATACGAACTTTGCAGGCGATTCTGTGGAGTGCATACTTGCCTGCACACCCCTCTACAACCTCGCACGATCGGGAAAGAAATGATCGACTGCTATACCCGCTTCACTTACCAGATAAGGAGGGATTGATTGTATGCCATTGCATTTTCAGAAAGCTGGAACGTAGGAAACCGGGGATGAATCGCGCTTTTCCATTGGTACCCTTGAATATTTATGCCATGTTGGCCGGGTGGCGTCGGAGATCCTGAAAATCGCGAGGCATGTAAAACGGTCATCAGACATCATTTCAGGATAGAGAATAACGGCCAAATTATACGCATATGTTTGTTGAGCTGGCATAGAGAAGGAGCACAGCAGATACTTTAAGTGGTCAATCACCACAGAGACAGAGTTGTAGCTTACATTAATTGACGTCGGAAAGTCGCTGTTCGTTTGTATGCCCAGAAATCAGACATCGACTGGGGAGTCGAATGGCCGTTCGGATCTTACATTCCTTCACATCATCGGGTTCAGTGTGATGCTAATTAAAGGATTAACCACTGTGTCACATTTGGTAGATTCAGCAAGACCACGTAGCTCGAGAGGACGCACCGACGTCAAGATGTTGCCATAGATCTGGTGATGGCTGGCGAGTGACTGTCCCAGCAGGTCAAACGTCCCGATGTTGCAATGAGATTGACGATGAATCTGATCATCTCAATGGAATGGATGCAGCCACTGCCATAGTACGGAGCAATGACGCGCCGTTGAAGCGCGTAAGATGCGGTCAAGCAGGTGGTTTGGTACAGGAATGTCGAGCATGAGAAGTCGGACGTGTTTACCGACCGAAGTCAGGTCCCAGCGGCGAGAATAAGCACGATGTTGTGGCTATTAATTGCCAAGTGACTCGGAGTGCCTCAGCTGGAGGGCGAAATCTGATCGGTGCCCGTCGGGGAGATCTCGATGGCATCGTCGGCGTGGCTGTGGCGGGGCAGTGCGCGCCATTGTTTGCCCTTGTTGATCGCTGTGGGCGTCGTCGTTGGTCTCTTCGAACAAGGCCAGTTGCTCTGTTGTCTGTGCCCCTGTGTATCTTATTGCTCAATGTGCTCCCTCTCGACCGTATCTGTATCTGCACATCTGTATCTGCGCCATTTCTTGAATATCTCGCTTCCGAACTCTTTGCCATCTATTTATGGGCCCGACAAACAAGCACGACGACCTTGCGAGTGCTGTGGCAGAAAGGACGCACAGGTGTGCCATGTAGTTTATCTGACTCCTGTTGTGGCTCTCAACACAAATTCAGATCAACCACTTGAAATCTCAGTTACAAGTCTACACGGCTCGTACATCACAGGCCCATGCACGGCTCCTGTCAACACTAGAGAGTATGGATGAGTTGCGCGCTGCACACTTCCGCGAAATCTCACTCGAACGGCGCACGAACGAGAGGCTCAGCGCTAAACTATATCGTTACCGCGATACATCAAACAGTCCCAGACGGACTGGAATGACATGCGAGAGGCGATGTCAGTCGTGGTCGAGAAAGGTGGGTCCGGGTTTGCAGGGGAGGAGGACGCCAGTCGTAACGCAGCACTCATGTCTGTACGCTGCTCTGCGTAGTGGAACTTCAGAATAACTATGCTCTGTGGCCTCATAGCCAGATTCGCTTAGCAAAACCCCTTGGTCTGTCGGTCCGCCTCGCTTTCGTCCCACCACGCTCTGAGTTTCTGTTTCCAATCATACATTTGCACAGAACCGATGCATCCGCGTCCGCGTCCCACGTCTTCCTCCGCTGCAGTGGGTGAGGTCGATGGCGTCCTCTGGACACACGCCACAGCGGTCGTCACATCGCTACGTACTGAGCTTGAGGCCGAGCGAGAGGCACATGCGTGCACTCGCGAGCATGCTGAATCCGAGATTCTCGCGCTTACCGCTGCCCTTGCGCGCAGGGAAGCAGAACTGGAAGCATGCGTCGTGCACGCAGACCACATGGCCCCAGCCCCCAAACCTGAAGACGTTGCCCTTCCCCGCCGACCACCACAGGCAGAGGCTGCCCCGCGGCGGGACGAACTCGTTGGCCCACGGCTCCAACCGTTCACTCGGCAGGAGGCAATTAAGATACTCGAAATTAGTGCGGCAAGAAATCGAGCGCTCGAGATAGAAGTCAAGAGTCTGATTGACCGTGTGAGCATCCCCTCTTTCTGATTTCTTTCCGCTTCAGACACCGTCTGGACGCACGTGTGGAACACGTCTCACCTCGCTGTCAAAAATTTGCCAGCTCGAGCAGGCACGCGCGCGGGCGCCAGAATCCCCTCCGCTGCGTGCTCCCCCTCCGCCCCGACACGTCGACCACAGCGAACAACAGACCATCCCGCCCGTCAGGCGTCCCGCACACCGCCTCCGCCCCCATTCGGTGATCCGGTCTCGTTCCCGCAGCATCTAACGAGAATCCGCCACCGAGCCCAAGGCTGCCGCCACGCGTGTCCCAGCGGTCTCCCTCACCGTACACACTGACTCCTCAATATATCACCGGCTCTCATCCCCTGTCTCCGGTTCCGCGTCCACGTCCACGTCCAGCGCTGCCATCCCATCGATCACTAGGAATCCCGCAACTCGAGCATCAAATCGGCCTTCTCGCCGCACAGATTGATGTATTCAAAGTTCAACGGGGGAGGTTGAAAGACGTCCTTGCCGAGAATTCCCAGGTGCGTTCTCTGACTTCGTGTCGCAGATCGGTTTACGGAAAATGTACAGGGAAGAGATACCCACCGCGATGAAGATGACGTCTCTCCTCTCATTGAAGAGTGCATGAGGTCAGTGGCCCTTGCCCACGACCAGAAATAATTTATTGAAATGTGCTGTAGGCTTTCTGCGTCCATTGATGCCCTACGTCGCGAGTTGGAAGGTTTCCGAAAGGCGGAGCGCCATGAGGAGGACCATCGAAAGGAAGCCAACGCCATTGCTCTACCTGCAACACAAGCTTCCTCCGAGCCCGCCCGGATTTTGTCCACAGCCTTGGACGTCGGAGCCCCGCCGTCGTCGGAGCAAGCCCATGACAATCCAGGCACCATCCGAGCGGGTGGGGAGCTCGACGGCAATTTCATGGACGACGGAAACGAGCGATCAATGGAGTTGGCAACGCCACTGCAGCCCACCATAATCTCCCTGCGGGATGATCTCACGGACAACGAGGGCAGCCACCTGCCCGACCCCCGGGCTATTCCGCTGCCGGATTCACCGTCGCCCCGCAGCAACGTCTCCATGCCCGACTCGCTGCTCGCGCCCTTGCCGCCTCCGTCGCCCCCGCCACAACCGCAGCCTGCAGACGAACGCGCGCTCCCCGCAGATCCGCGTGGAACTGCGGGCACCAATGCGCGTATCGTGCATATCGAGCGGGAGCTCGCGCTTGCACGGCAGGAGCTGGAGGACAAGGACCGCGCGCTACACGAGCTGCGCGCGGTCGTCGAGGGGCTCCGCCCCCTCGTCGAGCGCCACGACGGGGGCACATCGTAGCTGGGGCCCGCGGCAAGCGCCGCTGGCGTGTGTGCCGCGGAGAGCGGTGGGCCAGCTGTGCGTGCGATCTGATTGATCGCACGATGCGAGATGAGATGCATATGGGGGATGTGTTCGTGTGGCCGTGCGTGTTCGGGGTCCAGCGGGGATCCTCAGATAATTGGCCTCATGATGTATTCTGCAGGGCAGTGATGGGATACATACATGGGCGCTGTGTGGCTGATGTGTAGAATGGAAGCGTGATGGGCGAAATGCAGCTGGCCATAGTGCAACACGGGCACGAGCGAGGGCGTCTTGTGGAGAATGTTCGATCATGATCAGTCAGTCAGTCGCGGGTGGTGGGTCCGACGTATATCGCTGGGCTCATCTCGTCCGGTCCGCTCTTCTCTCATCACACGTCCTGTGATGGTATCAGATGCGTGCTGCGACCAGTCGTACGTTCGCCGTGCAATGGTGCCGGTAGGACGGCGAATAGTATGGGTTAGAGCGACGACAAGTGTAAGCTATCGGGGCATGGCCGCACCACAGTCCTGGCCACCGGATCTGTGGGTGTGGCGGCCATCAGACTCGCTCGTTCCTGCCCTGGTTCTCCTTGCCCTTTTTTTTGTGCTCGCCGCCTGTCTTCTGGGACTGGTCTGAATTTCCCGCGGTCGGGCTATCCGCAGGGACGTAAGTCGCGCTGCCGCCTCGCAGATTCGCCCAGGGCCGTCCTGCGATGGGACCGTGGGGCGCAAAGACCACCTCCGGCGGCGGCGCAGGCACCCTCTGCTGCTGCTGCTCCACCTCCTTCGCTGCAGCGTGCGACGACGGGCGGGTCGCAGGCGGGGTGACGTACGAGGACACCGTGACCTTTTTCGTCTTCGAGTTGAGCGACAGGACTTTATGGCCGCGGCTCGCGGTTTGCGAGGCGAGCGCGTCGAGTCCGGGTGCGAGACCAGATGACGCCGCAGTGAGCGAGGGGAACGCGCCTGCGGCCGCACGGGCTTCCATGCAGCGCGTTCGCGCGCGGCCTCTTCTCGTGCGAGGGTCTCTGCGACCTGCGATTCGAGCGTTTGGAGAAGGGCGTCCCGCGCGGACGGGGTGTGCAGAGGCGCGGCGCAGTGGGGGCACGCGAAGTGTGGGAGATTGAGGGTGCAAAGAACCAGGCCGCAGGTACGACAGATGGGCGTGTACGCAGAGAGATCGTGGAGACGAGCTGCAGGGCCGACGTGCATAAGCGAAGGAACTTGGTAAGAATGGTGTAGCCGAAAGTGTCGTAAGGCATAGAATGGCGATGCGATAACTGCTCTGGCTGACAGAAGCCTCGCCGGTAGGCTCAAGATGATGCCAACCGGCAACCACTTGAGGACCCATAGAAGACCTTGCATGTACACTGCATAGACTGGGAAGCTTCCAGAAAGATTTGTCCGTTTATGCTAGGTCATGATCCGGGCACCAGATCCCGTAGCGAACAGATACACGCGCATCTCGGGGCCAGGACGCGAACACGAATTATGTTACATGCGAGCAAGGAACAGGCAGGAAAAAAAATTCCCCGTTGCAGGTAGTAAAGCACCGATGAGTGTAGGACATTCGAGAGCCATGGAAAGGCTAGAAGTATGTGTAGTGACCGTGTTACCACAAATCTGCACTCCTGACTTGAAGTAAACCGCAGCAATACTGTCGAGCGCCCGCCGCTCGGCCGAAGCGAGTATGACGATGAATTATTCACTCGCCCGAGGCACCGAGATATGCATTGCAGAGACCACAAACGGATCTGTTGCTCCGCATGCGCAGTGATCGTACATTCTCGATTGAAGGGACCGTCAAATAAGAATTTCGAGGGCAGAAATGCAAACTTCGGTTCCAGCAATCTGAACAATCTCTGCGAGATTGCAGTATAGCGGTGGAGCGAAGCTCGGCATCGCAATCAATACAACCTGTGCCAGCCCCCGCGATAGGTTCACTACCAGACACGACAGGGTGGTGTGGTGCCGCATCGAGGAACTGGCACACTGCATCGAAATGTCCGTAGGCCCACACCATAACGTACCAATGCGAAATACGTCCGATAGACCGCCTGGCGGCCAGCTGTTCGGCCATCTCGATACGAAACATGCTCCGCCGTCCAAAAAGTCCCGCAAAAACTTGCGGGATTCCAACCCTGGGGTGAATTGCTCGAGGAGCAGGCCTCGCTGAACCCGGACAAGATGCTTTGCATCACGAGATAGCCGAGGGGGCCCTGATGATGCTCACCTTGGCAGAAACAGCCGCCCTTGGGATCGCGGTCCTGGCCCTGCGACCTGCGCAGATCGTCTCTGAGCTTCTCGAGCTGGCGGACTTGCTCGCTCTTGGGAGGCTCCTGCTTCGCCTTGCCCTTGGGCGTGGGCTGCGAAGAGGGCCGTGAGGGGGGATGCGGTCGGAGGGGACAGATGATGTTTTCTGGGTCCACGGGGTGTGATGCATGAGGTGCAAGTAGAAAGGGCAGATGCTGTGGGGGGTGGAGGACGGGAGCAGTGGGCTAGGATGGTGGCGGTGACAAGGCAGGAATGAGATGAGGGATCGAGATGATATCAACAGATTGATCAAGTACTGATGGCGGACATAGTTGTGCACTCTCCGTCGACCAGACGCAGTGGCCAGCGTACACATGCATCAGTGGACAATATTGGCCTCCTCACCAGTCCTCAAGCCTCACCACATGTCCCAATAATCCCCATACAGCGTCTGGCACAGCCCACGTTCGCCACTAGTACTACAAGCAATACCGCCCAAAGCCCTTCCCCAGATGCACGCCGGCGCCTGCTCCCAGCATCCAGATACACAGCGTGCACCCGCACAACCAGCCATACCCCCACCACCCCGCCGAGCGCCCGCACGTCATGCGCCATCACCAGAACCCAAATACACGTCCCTACGCTAGTACGCCGACTCGTCATAATATGTATACCACCCAGCCCTCCGCCGTGCATACACCGCAGCATCCCTGTGACCCCGCCTCACTGCCCCAGCCGATGCGGCGCGAGCGCCGAGATACAGCCACAGAAGGCGTGCAGGCGCGCAACAGTCCGTGACGTGGACGGCCTGGACCAGGGAAGCGCGAAGTCGAAGCTGCGAAGCCCGCCTTGAGGACTGCAGGGGTTCCATCCGAGACGCCGCGGCAAGAGGCGGTGGGCAGCACATCCAGATCCACATATCCGCTGGGGCTTGCAGCGTGGACGGGCACCGCATCACGAAAAATAGCGGCGACTTCCCGGAGTCAGGCGCGGCGGAAGACTAGTCGGCGGTGTTCAGCCGTAGCGCATGGCGTCATTAATCATCCCTGCGGGCCAGTCGAGCTTCTCTGTATAAGATGCACGGGCGGCGCGCTGAGACGCTAGGTTGCGACGTGTCGGTTCATGGATTGGCTCCGTTGTATGAACGTCAGGGCCGCGAGGATGGGGTGTACACAGCCGCTTCATTTGCGCCGTGACGGACTTGAAAGTTCTGAGGTGCTTCACGCGCAACCACCCCAGATGCAAGTACGCGTAATCGCCCTAGGAAGAACTGCATCGTCGAAGTTTTCACGCGGCGGTTCGCGCGCGAAAAAAAAGCTATGGACAAGGGTACACGGAAGAAGAAGCGAGAAGTGCGTGTGCGTACCACGCCGAGGTTCCATGTCGGAGAAACTTCGTTGGTATGGAAAACCGCATTGGGCGGCCTCCTTGTACAACGAGTGTTCATGCCCTGCAAGCTGTCGACACTGAGAACGCGTCCCGTTGCCAGGGCCGATGTTCTTGTTGAGGTAGATCGCGCAAATACACTGCCCGATGAAAAGTGATCGGACCTACGCGCGTGAAAGACTATCCTCCGGTGGAGTGTGCGCCGGCGGCTGAGACAGATACGCGGTTGTGTCTCCTGCAGGATACGGGTGAGGAGAACGGCGCCAATGTCGTCGCAAACTGGGAAGTGAGATGGAAGGAATCAACACCGGCGATGGCGTACATGGAAGTGTAAAGCTTGGGATCTTCAGCAGGTGCCTTGTCGAGGAGCTGAGGGTCTTATCGGACCCTTCGCAAGCTCCGTGTGGAGGGCCTGAAGCTTTTGTCCATAGTGACCTGGCCACCCACCGAGTGTCCGCCATCCATGATACAGCCATGTCTGAATTTTTACGACGTCGACAGCTATGATGCGAGACATATTCCGCATCCGATCAGCCCGATGGACATGGGACTCGCGCGCGGGAGTTCGATTTGGGTTGGATGGAGGAAAGTGACATGCGATGAGCGCAGGCGATTGAGGAATGGAGTCGAGCAACATATTTCAGTCTCCCTACAATAAGCCCCTGTCGTCAAGGAGACACTCCGGTGCTGGAGAGGAGCGACTGGGCGTTGAACACGGCATCTTGACGGTCATTCTGTCGCCAACTGGCTCGGTCTCGTAGCTCGTAAGATGGAGATGAAAGATAAGATTCGAATAATGCGATTTTCTGCAGACCTTGTCGTCGGGGAGGCCGCCAGGTTTGGCTGACGCGAACATGTATAGGAAGAAAGCATGGAGGCCAGTGCTGCCAGGACAAAAGGACGTTCGATCAACGGATGTCGCACGTCTTGGTATGAGAGCCGGGCTGGCTGCGCATCGACCTTCTAGGCGCGCTGCCATGGACGAATAGTGGCGCCGGACGAGGGCATGTGCGGTCTGCGGTTGATGTATGATGGACGTCGGTGAACAGGCAAGTGACGGTATCTCTGCAGCCAAAAGGTGCCGGGCCAGGCAACCATCGCAGCAACACAGCAGTTGGTCAAATGAGGGGAGCCCACATCTGGTGTTGGAACATCGGCGACCAAGGCATTGGTAGCGGTGGATAAGAGGGTGGACTCGGGCCTGGGAAACACAGGGGACTGGAGCATGGAATAGGACAGGGAAAGTGATCATCAGGTATCAGCTGATGCATGCATGCCGCCTCGAAGCAGAAGCAGACTTGTTGGACACGGTGGTTCGTCCAGAAGGTGCCGTTGCAGGCGACGGGGACCTTGCACTTGGGGAGAATTTTGGATAGAGCCGGGCGAGATGAGATCATTGGGACATTGTGGCTGGACGTGCTGAGCGCGCTGATTGGGTGCGTGCCGACATGGACGCATCTCACTTCCCTTGGAGGAAATTGCTCGGCATGGTAAGTGTGGTCTTCTCGGAGAGTATATTAGTTGGTGAGGGGCGTGTTCGGGTTGCTCTAGGAGCAGCCGGTTCAGCGGTCAACGATAGCCCGTTACGGCGTGCATTTGCACCAATGCCGTTATATTGGATGGACCGGCGGAGAAGGGCCTAGGAAGGCGACTAGTCCTCCGTAGCGCGTTGCGGCATCGAGAAAAAATTAGTGGACAAATGGATGCGCTCTTGCAAGGCGGGGGCGCGAGCAATGCAACAACACGGCATAAGGATGCGCAAAAAGGAAAGCATGGTGCATATCTGTCCCCACACATCACGTCCAACACTGACATGACTCTGGAATCAGTTGACTGGTGAGCTTAACGTGAGAAACGCGCGTACCCAGCATTGCGGTCACCGATCAGAGAGACGAAACCACTTTGCCCTTGCGTGGCAAATGAGCATATTTTGGCTGATAGCATCACCGCGCTCGGAACAAAGTTGTTTGGAGCATAAATATTTGGCTCAGGCTCCCGTTGTAGCCGTCAGCGGTGGCCAGAGAGGCTGCTGCACACGGACGGTGGTGATAGCTGGACGGCAAGTTGTTCACGGTGGACAGTGACAGGGCCGTCGCGACGGAAGTAAAAGTGGATCGGTTAACTGCCTGAACGGGTGGAGGCTTATATCTAGATCGATGGACAGACGGAATCTTGCAATCACTGGGTCAGGGTCGGTGTGATAAGGTGTGACCAGTCTGGTGCGAACGGGCGCTTGGAGATGAGTCAGAATGCGGCTGATGGGGAGGGCAGGACGGGCCGAGAGAGGGACGAGTGAGGCGAATATGGAGGGACGGCGGACGGACTGGGACAATGGACATGCAGCGGAGGAGGACTGGATGACGGTAATGGCCGAGTGATGCGTGGGAATTCGCGGAGTAGCGGCGGGCGAAAAAGAGGGAGACGGTGATGGGACGGGGTTTATATGGGCAAGCTCCTGCGGGCAAGCGGGACGCTGTTGAGATTCGCCGCCAACTGCCTGCGGACGACACAGCTACCGGACAGCATCGCGATACGCCCTCTGTCCGACACTCCTGGGACGCCCTCAGACAGGTATCGTGCCCTGCTTTCTCACCTTCCCATTCTGATACTTGACTGGACTCTGCCGGGCGCCCACCAGCGAGCCCTTCCTGATCTCGTATTCATCATCCCATCGTCTTCTCGCACAGCTCCCCTTCGGACAGCCTTGAGAATGCTCAATCCGTGCGCATTCCCGTATATATACCCCATCATCCGCTCACTCTTCGCCACAATCAGCTCCGCAGGTCCTCCTCCCTCCCCGCCCAGCCCCGACCCTCCCTACCACCCGCACTCCCCCCGGCCCAGCACTGAGCCCCGCGACCCACCCCGCCTCGCCATCCACCCGGTGCCACCCGTCACAGCCGCTCCCTACCCTCCCTCCAAGCGTGTCAAGTCCAGCGATCCTGGTCCACCACACAGTCTCCCTTTCCAGTATCATCAGTGGGTCAGTCGGCCCCGGACTTGCCCACTATCTTGCTTCTCTGACCCCTGCTTCTCTCTCTTGCCTCCATGCTTCCCCTCATCCAGCAATACTCCCCGTCCCTCCACCCGGCCCATTTCAACCCCTACGATCACCCCGCAGAGCGTAGCATGCCTCACCGTGTCAGCAGCATGGACAGGTTCACACTCCACCTCATTCATCTCTCTTTGATATCCTGACAGTTCTTTCCTCTCATTCAGCCACCACTCCGACGATTCCAACCAATATCGCATGCATTCCCACCCCACGCCGCCTCCGATCGCTACGCTGCACCACTCTCCTGCTATGTCGACGTCTTCGCTTGCGAGCTCCTCCATCTCGCCTTCCCCGCCGGTATGATTGGCCACCGTCCCCATGTTTTGCAACTCATTGCTGAATTAATGCCTAGATCTCCCAGCCGCCTACGCCCTACTATCAGCACCCAGCGCACAACGCCCCCGTTCATCCGGCCTCTCCGTATCAGTACCCCCAGAATCCTAGCATGGGCGCCCGATACGGTAATGAAGGTATTCCTCCTGCCCACCACCCCGCTGCTGTGTACACCACTGCCCCCCACATCCCTGGCCAGGTGTCGACGCGTTCCATCAGGCCCACGTACGTCCCCTCTCCGACTTACCCGGGACAGCCGAGCTATGTCATACACACCGACGATGCCGCCACAAAATTGAGCGACCGCGTCCGCCGCAAGTGCTACAACTGCCGCACCACCGATACGTCCACCTGGCGGCGCTCCAGCCTCACGCCAGGAAAAGTCGTACGTGCCGTTTACGATTCACGCGATTCCGTACGAGGGCTCATTGGTTCTTCCCAGCTCTGCAACAAATGCGGTCTTTTCGAGCGCACGCACTCTCGTCCGCGCCCTGAGCAGTTCCCTCACAAAAGAGGGCCGCTCGTGACCGCGACGTTCAAGTCCTCTCGCACTCCCCCGCCCAACTCGTCGCGTCTGCCCCCCATGACGACGCCTATGCACGCGCTTCCCCCGCACCACTACAGCCATCCGTCGATCGCGCCTCTCATGTCACGCGCGGAGATGCCGCCGCAAGGCAATGCTAGTACTCTCCCGGAGATCCGTTCGCTGCTCAACTCGCCGCAGAACGGGAACGGGAGCATGCAGCAGCAGCCCACGCAGGAGCAGATGGAGTCTATCTCGCGCTCTTCAGAGCCCTCCCCGCAGCCCGGCGGGCCGTCGAACACCAGCCCGCGACTAGAACGCCGCGATTCTTACAACTGAGCAGGACCACTGCTCGTGCCGCATCCGTCCCGCGTATTTATGTGTTATGTGTAAAGTCCTTGCATAGCTGACCCCCTGGGCGTAATCGTCTCGTAGAAAATCCGTCGTCGACATCGCACTCGCGCTACTGCTCACTTTGCTTTCGGGCATTGGGGCTGTGCCCTGGTGCCTCTGGACTGTCGTTATTGCCACGCCTCCTCATCTTGTTCTCTTGCGCTCGCCTTCTCTAATCGTGCCGCGTTGCGGTTGTACCACTTCTTGCGTCGCTCTGATTTACATCCCCTTGATCCGCCGTGCCCACGTTCATAATTCATTGTGTAAATTGTTCCGCTCCCCAATCAAAACTTAATCAAAATGCCCGTAGCCGCTGTCAGTGCACATGGTTCTACTTCCGCGATCTCGCGTCGGCCACTGGCCCGCATGGCGTGTGATAACCGGTCGCTGGCCGTCGTCGTGCATTTCCATTCAAAGTGACGGAGCAAAGTGCATCGTGGGCTCTGCGCATGCTGGTCATTATCAGGCGCATCCACCGCTAATTGGCATGTCTTCGAAAATTATGCCAGTGCGCGGCGTGGACGGGGTCGCGAACAAACGAATCGCGTCGCCGGTGATGCGCACATGCATGGCTAGCCTGCTAACGACAGGCGCAGTATCGGCGGCGTGCACACCTCCGTCGCAACGTCTGTATGGACGATGCTGCTTCTCTTCATAGTCCGTCGCGTCATGTGAGAACCCGCCCGCTAATGAATTCATGGAAGGTATGTACATCTTCGCAGCGGACGGCTGTTCCGCAGGTGCGAAGGTCGCCTTCGCCGTCAAAAAAGTAACTGGCAATCCCATCGTGCCCGCCTTCGACGAAATGGAGCGTGAGTGCTGGTATGTGGCCCTCTCCATCAATGGTACACTTTGCGTCGGCAGGGCCAGGTACAACACACACTGCCGGTGTCTCGAAACGGACAGGGCCAGGGCCGAGAACACATATTGATGACAAAGGAGCTCTCACCTTCGGGTGGGCGGTCCCACTGTGTTCCGTAACACAAGTGCGATTGGTATTTTTAACGGGACCCCCACGACCGTCGGTCACTGGGCCAGGTGCGCACGCTGTCATCTCGTCAATGTCATGCAGCATTTTGATACCAGGCGGTGGGCTGCAGCTGCAATTGCGGCCCTCGGGATGGGTGCAGTGGAGAAAACAGCCAGCCCTCCGTATCCTGCCTTGGATCACAGAAAGATAGGGACAGTCGCTTGCCAGGATGGCAGGATGACAGCCAGCAGACGTATCTGAATTTCGTACGACGTCGCGGGCGCTGGTGAACGACTCGGCGCCGCGGGAGCTAATCGCCAGCCGAATAGTGGACCGCATCAACCCCCTCCTCTATCATGGCGCTTCAATACTTCTTCACGCCGGAACAGCTATGGAGAGGAGGGCCGCTAGAAGCAGCGCGATCCATCGTGGGCTGTGCGTGATTAAGTCGTCCGCTACGATGATTGCGAAGTTTGCTGCATTCTTTAATTTCTCCTGCGTGCACTAAGCTAGGTATCTGCGCGCACTCGAAGGGCGCTTGGCCAAATACTGTGATCTTGACAGCCCTGAGAACGGCCGGAACAGGCAGAGCAGCATCCTGCAGGCTGCTGCAAACCACATGCGCGCGGAAGCTCCGCTGCCCCCAGCGCCCGTGGGAGAGGCGAATAACGGCATGTGCCTGGCTTTAAGATACTTCTTCTGCGCATCAGCGCTGCCGTCGCCCGCCGGGCGGCGCGCGCGCTCGAAGCTCTTCATTGAATATTGAATGCCCACATACAGTAGGGCGTGATGAAGATGCTTAACGCACCGGTAGCTGATGCCTGATGGTTACGGGCTTTACGGTTCCAATTCATGGCTGGGAACGAACCGTGATAGAGGCACGCGCCGCATCCAGCATATTATCGCCGGGAGCATGGCGGGACCGCAGGCCTGGGCTCTTGTGCGTTCCGCTGTCTCTCTGCACATACTTATTACGGCGAGCAGGGTGCATTTGAAACACATCTGTCATGAGTTGATGTGAGTTGTGCGCTGCACCCGTCAGCGAAAGATGTCGTCACCCTGTCATTTACGGCATCAGCTAGCAGGGACAGCGCAGCGTGCGAGAGATATCAGAGAAGACGATGTTGAGGAAGCTCGAATGCCGCCGGCAGCCTGAGCGGGAGAAGGAAGGACTTCAAGGAGGCTGGGTACCTACGGAGAGTGAACTGCGTTGGGATGATGTGCCCATCAAGACGCATCCATCAGATGAGAACTCGAAGCTGAGATACGTACGTCAAGCATGGCATGCCGTTACAAAATGACGGGCTCACAGAATACCGTGTCTCTATGCCAATGCGCATTTGTCTGGTTCGTCACCTACAGATAGTGGGATCAATAATTAAGAATGTGCTGTTAGCAATATCAGGGGTGCACGGCGCGGAGCTTCCTCTGCATCATAACTACTCCCTCGATATCAATAACTGACCGAGATCCCAGGGAGTTCTCGTTTCAAGTTGTCCGTGCCCAGATTCTAAGCACGAACATTGGCATATTTGTGATGGCGCTGCTGCTTGATCCCGTTACGCCACGAAGGTGAGAGTAACCGCACCCGATAAGGCAACGCGTAATCCACAGGTCCTGGTAAGAGTATGGTTTGACATCATGCACTGAGACACGGAGCTAAAGCAGAGTGTATACCTCTAAGTTCAGAATGGCTGGACGTCGCTCTTCCCGACATGACCCCACCCCTATGTGTCGAGGATTAGTCGGATCGAGGTCACAAGGTTGTGTGAACGACTGGATGACAGTGAAGACGGTCTGTCCCGAGACAGAATTAACCCCTTTAGCGTGAACCCAGACTGATGGGTGACCTATCACAGATTGAGTACAGCTTCAATTATGTGGTGAAATGTCGGCATTCTTACGGCATGAATGTTCGACTTCTTCTGCCTGCGAATTTAATTTGAGAACCACATCCATCATGATAGTGGTCACGAAGTACCACAGGGGCCTTCTCCGAGTTTCAGTGTGACACATCATACGCCCAGAACAGGAAGCTCCGGATGACGAACAGCGTAGTGTTCTTGTGGGTTTATCTGGGAAAATCTTGTTCGTATGTCCGTTGATGCTGCTTTCCCACGAAGGCAACAATTGAATACGAGACATCGTGAAGCACTGGAGCTCCAGCATGTGGCATGAGCGATTCCCGGAGGTTATATACCGTAGGACCAAGCAAGGCCTCGATGTCGTAATCGGCCACGCAGTGCATGCCGCTGATACTCGGGCACTGTGAGATCAGTCAGCGGCAATATGTGACCCCCTCAATCACCCACAGACAAGCTAACACACCTTTCGAACAAGGCTCGGCCACGCATATCACAAGGGCACGAAAGCGCCGCATAACACCGACGAGCGCGCCAAACACCACTGTGAACATCATCAAGCTTAGGCCGCAACGCCTGTGACCTGATTAAATTCCGGGACACACCAAGTACAGGCTCGGATTTCTCGCTCCCGCGTAGTAATGTCATGGTCGCTGCCTCAATCCCGTCGGAGGGATGGTTTGCTTGCAGATCTGATTCCAGCCTCGAGGCAGCATCAAGAGTCACAACGCATAAACATTTGCACATAGCAGCCCCCAAATTCACGATGCATCAACGGCATAATAGGAACAACTGCGTACCGTCGCTATCACGTAGTATTTGGGCCTCAATTGGTGCTCGTTGTCCGGATATTTTTCTATAATTATGGAAGGATTGTGTGGACGAAAAGATGTTGAGTTCGGAAATGCGAGCAGCGAGTGTCATGATGCAGCTGCTAGGCCTCTGGAACACCAGTAGTATTAGCGCTTATAATGACAGAGGGACGACCGCCCCCTGAATCCCACCTGTTTGAGTCCTATGTCTATCTGGATTACCAGCATACTGCAAGTGTGGTAGCTAAGTATGGGGACGTCCATCGCGATTAACTTGACTTTGGTCTTGGAATCTAAACATGCAATATTAATGAGGCACTCGACCGTGACAAGGCTCAGTGTTTCACAGTGTACTCACCGTCAAAGAACAACCTAGTCTTCGGACTGAGTTGATTCCAGTGGGCACGACACTTGCCGGCGCCAGGTCCAAGGCTGCAGCAGCCGTAATTACGAGTGTCGATGTTGAGAGGTATAATATCCAGGATTAAGAATTTCTCTCCCTCTGACCAATATTCGGTGTGACATGATATTCTGTGGTGGTGCACTGCAGCTGCTCTGTTAGCTATTCCGCTCGAATATTGTGTCGCAACTCTAGGAAGCTAGACGGTGGCCATATGCATAGTACTTGATGACGACCATCGTGGCCATCCCAACTATTACGTAACGTAGCCATGTCTGTCTCGGCCTCGGAGCCATACGCATCGCGCTCTCTCTGAGGCCTGAGGCTCTGGCTGCCACGGTCTAGATCCGCAACCCACGCATGTACATCATGCCTGCAGGCTTCAGTTCGATGCTACAAGGCATAAAGTACTTAGTATGTTTTTGTCCGCAGCCTACACATCGCCTTCACCGTGACCGACCACCCGTATCATGGCAGCTATTCGGCATCCAACCACAGGCAGCCCAACCGCGACGCAATTAGCAGAGGCGTTGCTGTTCAAATTACATGACGAGTGTCTTGACATGAGGTACGCACGCTGACCGGGTAGCCATGCGTTGGGCCATTCTGACTTTATACGGCTGTTATGTAGTACTGACGTTGTAAGTCGCGAACATACAGTACTATCCGGTGGTTCAATCATCAATGTGTCCTCTTCAGCTCAACACCCTTGAAGCCACGCTCGCAGCCGCACAGTCGGCGATTCGATGCGCTCTCAACTCGCATTCTGCGGTTAATGAACTTCCTAACGAACTCCTTGGCCTTGTGTTCGCCCATGTTCCATCTACCTCATTTCCCCGGCATTCCGATGGTCTATTCACGCGAGACCACTACGATCCTGTATGGACATTTGCCTTTGCGCAAGTGTGCGAACTCATCCCGGTGACACACGTTTGCCGTCGTTGGCGCGAAGTCGCTCTCGGGCAGTCAACCCTGTGGAACAGTATCGATGCTGCTACGTCTCGCGGAACTGGAGATGCCCAGGGAGTGTTGTTGAAGCGCTCCAAGTCGGCCCCTCTCAATGTGTATGTGCGGGATGTTGAGGGCAGAGCGTTGCAGGCTCTCTTCAGATCGGATGGCCATCGGATCCGGGAGCTTGGGGTCTGTGACATCGTGGACCAGCCCAAAGTTTTCTCGTACCTGGACTTTCCTGCCCCGCAACTCGAGCGGCTGATGGTACGTGCCACTGAATGGGCTGGTCTAGAAGTCACACCTTCTACTCCCATCCTCTTCCAAGGAGACGCGCCTCGACTCAGATCATTGACCTTGGGATCCGGCTGCCTCAGCTGGCTTCCTGGAAACCATTTCGGAAATCTCGTGCATTTATGCATATCCCTTTGCCGTTCAGCCACATGGCGTCCTTCGGCGCTCCTCGAATTGCTCGGACGCTGCCCCCAATTAGAGGAGTTCATATTATCCGAATTCGACTCCGATGTTTTCTACGCCGACCTTCCCAAGGTTACATTGGCTAGACTTCGCAGGCTCGCCTTGCGATTACTGCGGCCCAACTTCACGAGAGTGTTCCTCTCTCTCCTTAACCTGCCGTCGAATTTGGCGATTGACGTATGCGAAGGATTCTCTGCAGACGCAGTCATGGCTCTCGATCGTTCGCTACTGCAGACTCTGTCTGATATGGATATGACGGCGGGCATGACTCGCTTGAAGATCAAGATTGACGAGGGGAAACTCTCCTTCGGCATGGTTGGTCCTTCGTCTGGCATGCGCCTGGACCTGATCCCATTCGAGGACGCCTGGGACCTACGCTGGGTACTCCAGGTCTGCCGCGTATTCCGCGCTCAGTTGTCCGGCATCCGTGAGCTGTGGATCGTCTCCGACCATTGGGATGATGAAGCTGGTAGGCCCGCGGTGCTGGACGATACATTCGGTGGGACCGAGGTACCGGGTGCGGTCCTAGGTGCTTTGCCGTCATTGACGACACTCACCATGTGCACCCAATATGTCGCGAATATATCGGACTGGTTAAACGTCCTCGCGACCGAACCGATGCTCTGTCCCGAGCTCGCCACACTCCACATCGTTCTCGACGGCGACCCTCCAGCCCTCCCCACCAATCTTAATACTGTCGCCTCTGTCCGTGCGGCATACGGGCATCCAATCAGACGACTCATTGTCGAGTATCGTCCTGCTAAGGATGAGAGTCCCGATTTCGATCAGAAGGGTTTGGAAGCCCTCATCGACTCCGTCGACTCGAACCCTTCGCAGTCGCGTCCTTCAATGGAGCTGCCCGAGATATGCAGGAGCGAGGCCTCCCTGCGCGTATGGCCCGAATGGTAGACTCTCCGCATTCTATACCGTAATCATTATGGATCTTATTATTACTCTGAAGCTCGCATTATGCATACCGTTATTACGAAGGCCTTGAGATATCTAGCATTCATACAAATATTTGTACATATGTTACGGCTATTCTCGCGAATGTGTACATTGGAGACATCCGCGTCTGTTGTCAGTACTGTCAGTACTTGGTCGAATTTCAATGTTGAATGTAACAACTGCGACACCACCACCAGCTGTGCCCTATCCTGGCTACTGAACTGGTGCAAAAGCAACAAATCTCTGCGCCAACCTTACTCTGGAATTCGCGTTCTGGTGGTCGGATAGATCATCATAGCTGTAAGAAGGCCCTCAGTTTATAGTGTTAACCATGTTACTCTCCAATGCCAGTTCCTCCCGCCGTCCATCCATCCACAACCGAGGCTCCAGCTCGTTTTCCGTACTGCCAGAGATATACTCTGATTCTCGCACGCACGGGTATCAAGGCCCGACCCGCCATGTACGATTTCCCCGCGCAACCTCGAATGGAGGAGGTGCGATCGCGAAGAGCGAAGATGGAGTCAGGTGTGTAGTAGCGGGGAAGGAATGTACGTCCCGGGGCTGATTTTGGGCTTTTCTCACCGCTCCTGCCCATGTGCTCGAATGTTTTTCTTGGTCTCGAAGTCACAGAGCCAGGCCTGATGCATTCTTTATAATGGTGTTACAGCCCTGCGTATTCTTCGCATGGTGGAGCCCACAACGACTGGCTTCACCACAGAGCACAAAGTTGGTGTCGGAAGGGGTGGTCATATCATCGAGGCGTCTCGGAATCTCTGGGAAGGCAGCGGCCTGAAGATTGACAGTGCGAGCACCGATGTCATTTGGGGACACGGCAGTATGTCCCTTTATTTTAATCCGACATTGGATCATTTTAATGCTGGCGAATCATGAAGTCTACAGCAACAAGATCTTGACTAGCGCGCGAAATGGCGAGCTCATAATGTGGGATTTAAACAAGTCTGGCTCGTCAAAATACGGTGAGTCCACCAGGGCATCGTTTCCCGAGACTATGTCGTGAGAGACCCTTTATCTCAGTCGTAGTCCGTGTCTCACGCTCGTCATTGAACTAACATATATTGGTCCTTCCAGAGCGTAGAGCACGGGTTCACACTCGCTCAATTCACGCACTAGCATATTCATCTCTGGTACAATATTATTGTATGACGGGGTCTGCAGATGGTGAAATTCGTGTCTGGGTGAGTCATTTCTCTGCTTCAGTGTCGTCGTACGTTCTCAAGTGCTGCTGCCAGGATATGCGCACTGACCTCTCAAAATATGTGATCAGAATCCGCCATCCTGCTTCCGTTCGTGCAGTCTCGTTTTCCCCTATCCATTGGCAGCCACTACATGCAGTCTCGGCGCTAGACAATGGGAGCATTTACAGGTAATTCTTTGACTTGAAAGCGACTTCCTTTACTTATGTGGAATTATGAAGATGGGATTTGAATATGGGACAGCGTGGTCAGCTCGACAGAATACCCGTTGCTCATGCTGGTCCCATCTTGGCGTTGGATTGGTCAGTTCCACCATCATCGGCGCAAACATCTACGCGTCACAGCGCGCAGAGCAGCTGGTACGGAAGCTCGAGTGGAAGCACTGGGCTATTGGATGATATACTACCTGTTGCGGGGAGCACGAGTACAGGGGACGGGGAGGGGAACGGCGCTGGTTGGCTAGTGAGTGGAGGACTAGATCGGTCTGTGAAGGCGAGGGCAATCAATCGTGTTCATTTATCATATCACTGAACGTGCTGTTGTCTTGATGACAGGTATGGGACCTGACCGCGCCATCCGCCAAGACGCATATCTCACATAACTCGACGTACCACCTTCGCACCGCGTTTCCTGTACGACGCGTGCTATGGCGGCCTGGCTATGAATGCGAGCTTGCTATCGTGTCGAATGCAGACTTTGGCACAAGTAGCAGTATGGATCTTCCTCCTAGCACCGTTGGCTCTGTCGGCGCCCTCGCTCAGCCTCTAGGCCTTGGATCCGGACTCGCGAGCGCAATATCTAGCCCTCGTATCCCTACAGCAAGTATAACTGTCGCCTCGGAGGACACGCATATCGGTGCAGGAGATAGAGGACCTTCGGTGACACGCAATGATGGAAGTGATCCAATCGAAATCTGGGACGTGCGACGTAGTTATATTGCTAAGTGGGTCTTGACTCAGTCCTCTGTAGAAGGCGGTGTGACGGGTATGTGTTTATATGTTCGCTTTTCCACATGTTGTTATTCACAGTCGCTGGTGTAGACATGGTGTTTGCAGATTCGCAAGCCATTTGGGCCCAGCACTCATCTGGGACCTTTTCGCAGCTGGATCTCCGGCAGTCATGTAAACCGCTCGACAGCGTGCCACGTATGGCGATCTCATGGGAAGCCTCTGGATCTCTCCTGTTCGTTACCGACAAACCTAAGCGATGGGATATACCTTTCGATGACATGTGGGTACTCGGCGCTTCCTGATTCAGCCCACTTGTAACGCTTTTTTTCTGTCCCAGAAAAGCAGAACAGGTACCCACTGTGCAGGAACGGCATAAGATCAAGGCATTGGGCGATCCTGTCTACGTACCCGCGTCTCAGAGTGTTGGGACAGTTGCATACGATGGATCCGACGAAGATTTTGAGATTTTTGTGAAGCTTGCTCAAGGCTACATCTACGAGGGTGTAGATAGGATATCTGTCTGTGGTCACAATGCTCAGGTTAGACTCGATTCCACCTTGAGCGCTACATGCTGATGTTTTTCCTATGCAGGTGGCCAGAGTAGCTGGAAAACCAGAGGCTGCCCAGACGTGGCTAATGCTGGAAACTCTTATGACCAATCTCGCACCTGAGACTCCGCCAACGCCTCCGCAAGCGTTCACAGCTCCTAGTCTACCGCACTCGATTTCTGCTCCAGCTGGTATACCCACCGTATACTCGATTCCAACCCCACGCCCTGCGCGGTCGCTGTCTGCGGAGTTGGATGTATATATGAAACACCAGAAGGACAGCAGTCCTGGCTCGCGATCGAGGCATAGCGACGATAAAACTGGCATCCCTGGCTATCAGTCTCCGCTGGCGATGACACCTACTTCTTCGAATGCATCCTCACCGCGTCGGCCGAACAGTTCCCTTCCCGTTACTCCCCTTCCATCTGCGCTTCTTGCACGACGTGAGTCGAATTCAATGCATGCGGCCATGCGGCCACGCCTACCCTCGTCCTTCCGCAGGCCTTCATTCTCGTCACCCAGCATTTACAGCGTACATAGCGAGAGTCCGAGTGACAGCACCAAGAGTCATTCGAACCTGCGACATGTAGGCGAGGGTGCACTAGACGACTCAGATTCATCTGGGAGTGACGGCGGGGAGGAAAACGGTATCAGAGGTTCCAAGTCCGACAGTGGAGATGAGGATCCGCCCTCGGCGCGCGTCCCTGTATCGCCACGCCTCTATCCTCGTGGCCCAGCTGCCAATCCTAGCCCGCTGTCTCGCGTTACAAGCCAGCAGACATGGACGGAGGATGAAAAAGAGGACGAGGATTCCCCATCACCGGCGTCCACGTCGGATTCGGAGAGTGATGGATCCTTGAAACGTAGTGTGTCGAGAGCGACACGAAAAAGCTCAGCGCGTAGCAAGACCCGCAGCCGTAGCTCTACTGTGGCTTCTTTGGCGGTCTCCATTTCGCATCGGCCTCTGGAGAAGCAAGTCTCACATAGTAGCATTCGCACAGTGACTGCGGGAAACACTCCAACCGGGGATGCTGGACAGGCCGGAGGATTGCGAAGGGATGATACTCTGCGAGACATGCATCGTGAGCGATCGGTTAAGAGCTCTCCCCATCACAATCGAGGGCGCTCGGAGGCGCTCTCAAGTGAGTTCCTCCTGGACTTCGAGAGACATCCGAACGGAGACGGGACTGGGACACCGAGCAGTGATCTGACTTCACGAGATTCTGCGAGAGCCATACGGGCAGCAGAACACGGATTTCGTGACCTGGGGTGGGAAGCACTTCGAGAGGCTCTTGAATTCTATGCGGACCAGGTGCGTATCTCTGCCATTGCCACCTGCACGCCACATCTGATGTACACGGAAAGGGCGATGTCCAGATTTGTGCGTTCTTGTCGGTCGTCGCGCCGAAGGAGTTAAGAATAAAGAAACTACGTGCCATGCGGTTCATGGAGGCCTACATCGGTTTGCATCATGATCTAGATTGCATTCAAGATACTGATTGAGCACTTGTAGATATTCTGAGCCGACTACGGTTGCACACTTCTGCAGCTTACATGCGTAAATTCATTGAGGTGGAAGAAATTCGTTCAACTACAGCAGTGAGTCTTATTGCCGTAGCTTCTCAACGTGTCAGTTATACTCAAATATACCCCCAGATGCAGACAACTATCTACACTTCGTGTGGTCGTTGCCGGAAACCAATACTCTTCCCAGCATCAGCTTCATCCGAGACTAGAAAACCTTCAGGTAACTTTGCGTACTGCACATCCTGTAAATCTAACAATACGACGTGCTCGATCTGGTCAGTCCAGCCTTTCACTTTGGACCCTGCGCCCGAACTCACTTTTTCCACCAGCCATCTCCCTGTCCGAGCGCTGTTGTTCAAATGCTCCGTGTGCATGCACGGTGGTCACCAAGAATGTTACCGGAATTATTATATGCGGCGACCGATGGTAGAGTTAGCATCGGCACCCTCTGTCGATCATCATCATCATCCGCGCCAAGGCATAGAGTCAGGTCTCGTGCCCGAGAGGGTGCGAGGGCGTGCGGCATCGAAGAGTAGCTCCACTCTCGGAGGAGAGAGCGATGGTGGATCTGACGACAGCACAGGTCTACGTAGCAGCGAAGGCAAGGCCGCTTTCGGTGAGATCGGCGAGTTTGAGACTACTACTGCGGCACAGACTTTGTTGGGACACCCCTGTGCGGTAGGATGTGGTCATTATTGTTGGGTCGTACGTGGTCAGCTCGCAAGTGATTAATAGACAGGTCAGACTATTCGGTAAACACCATTCAACTCAGGCTATACCCCCAAGCTGATCCCACGCGGACTCACGCCGAGCGTTTCCGCATCGACATGAGATTCCCTGCGACAACTGCAGTGTATACTCAAGTTGAATTAATTACATGGAAATGAGCCTTGTTGATTGTCAAAATCGTCGATGGCCCTGGCAAGGATCTTGGAGATCACAGCCAACGTTCGTGTCCCAGAAAGACGCAATGTTCGTGAGCCCGGAACGTTGGAATGGGGTGTGAGCTTCAATTCGTGGGGGAGGCCCGGGAAAAACAGTCACCGCACTTCGTGCAAGTCAAGTGCGGAAGACAATCATACTTTATTATCGCGCTCGTCCTCCCTCCTCAGAATGCCAGTGATCGCAGCGACGGTGGGTGCGGTAGTCTACTCTACTCGATGAATTGTTGATAGTGAATACTGCCTTTGAAACAATGTTCACAAGGTGAGATGGCCGAGCGGTCTAAGGCGCCAGACTAAGGATCTGGTCCGAAAGGGCGTGGGTTCGAATCCCACTCTCATCATATTTTTTGAAGTCTGCCAACTCGAATCCTGTCAAGAAACACCTAAGTCCCGATATCGCGAGCGGCTCGACAGAACCTTGGGGAATGCAGCGACCAATTTGGTTGAGCACTTCACAACATGTGCGATTAGTACGGTTTTTTAGATCAGATGTATTGACTAACTAAATGTCCTATACGTTTATAGCGTACCATCATGACCCAGTTTCTCCAGACGACTTAAAATGTGAATGCATTAAGTATGTGGACAAGGAGCACACAACTGTGTAGCGTTACAATGACTCAAGTATAAATTTCTTGACCTCCATATGTTGGCAACAGGGTTCGTAAAGCTGCAGTCATCGCTCGACAATAACGAAAGCACAAGGACGCACGAAGCACAGTCTATGAAATACGTAACGGTCATTACAACAACAGGTTGGCGAGAACAGTGGAAGTACGATGGTGCGTGATCCGACAGACAATGCGACACTTATGAATGGACAAAACCCACACCCCAAAGCCTGACGACGACGATTGCCTAACCCCCCCCCCCCTCACGCACCTGGGACAAACGGCCCGAGGCCCGCAGCCTGCACCTTGCCTGGATCCTCTGCGTTCAGCAGCCCGACGAGACGGATCAGCTCGCCCCGGATGTCCTCCCCGACCTGCTCGGGCCCGCTCGGATCCAGCACGTGCGCAAAAGCTGCAGCAGGCGGTCCATGTACGGGTGCAGCACGACGCCGTAGTTCCGGAACAGGTGGAAGATCGCCTGGAACACCGGGCGGTTCTCGAGGAAGTCGTTCTTGAGCGGCAGCGCGTCGAAGAAGACCGGCAGGACCTGATCGAGCGGCACCGCGCCGGTGTTCTTCACGATCATGCGCGCAACGGCGCCCACTGCGTTGTCGCGCGCGTTGAATCTTGCGGGCGGCGCATCGGGCGCTACGACGAAGAGGGGCCGGAAGGCGGCGAGGACGGTGAGGTACTGTGAGGACAGGTCGACGTTGGAGTGCTCGATGAGGAGGCCGGATGCGAACGCCGCGTTGCATTGCACCTCGGGTTCGTCGTCCGACAGCGCGCGGTAGAAGAGCGTCATGAGCGGCTCCGTAGAAGGCGTCACGGCACCCTTCATGCCCGCGATGATCTCCGAGAGGCATCCGATGGCAGATGAACGATCGCTCAGGGAACGGCCCTTTTTCTGCATGATGTAATAATTCAATCGACGTTCTCAGTGGATCCGCGATGCACTCACGTAGTATTTTGAGATCAAAGGGAAGAAGGTCTGGAATGCGACCGCAAAATCTTCTCCGAGAGCATTGGCCAATGCCGCAACCAGATCGCCCGCCGAAGAGATCAGCATGGAGTCGAATTCGGCCTGGTCTTCGGGTGCTTCCTCCTCCTCATCCTGGTCAGGATCCTGCTGGCAGATGGCCTTCTGGTCAAGGACCTGGATTGCAATATCTGCGAATTGTTGCGCTCCTAAGATGATGTTCGTACATGAGGATGCATCGTTGTAAGAGGGATTGCAGCCAAGGGGCAACTCACTTGACTGGAGGAGAGCCGGGCCCACTTTGTTGATCGTCTCCGCAAGGCCTACACAGAGGCCCGAGACGACCTTTCTGGAATAAGACGGAAGAGCGTGAGCACAGCGTGTACGCAGCCCGAACGGCTGAGGCAGCCTACTTGTTGTCTTCGGACTCATACATCTCCAAGAGAGCAGGGAATATGTGGCCAATCAGCTCGGTCACCCGCGGCTGCAGAGGTACCTGCTACACAACGACAGCATGAGCGGGACGGCAAGATGCTCGAAACACAGCGACTCACGACAACACTGCCGGGCTGCCACTCCGGCGGATCGCTCAGGTCGTAGAATGTCCGGACGATCTCGAGCAGAGAGTCTGTCGACGACTTTCGGATGCCGTCATAGTAATGGGGGAGCAGCCCGACCAACTCGAGCGTGCATTGTTCGACATAGGGCAAAAAGTGGCTGCGCGTGGACGCGAAGATTGCGCCGATAGTATCCGCGGCGATCTCCTTCTCGATGCAGATGGTGCTATTGACGTCGAGCATCTTGTCGATGTCGATGTCCTGGACGTCGCTGTCCCCGTTTTCGTTCACATCGTCTGTGATCGCGATGGCATTAGCTGGAGACGAGCCCGACGCGAAGCTGGCTGCGAGCTCTACGTTCGAAGCTGATGGCCCGTCGAATCAGCGACATGTGATGCTGCAGAGCGCGACACGACATACCACTGAGCCCCTGCTCCTCGCCATGCTCGGCCTGCTGACAGCTTGCGATGAGAGCCGGAATGACATTCGGCAGGTACACCGCGAACTCGTCCTCGAAGACGCGCGCCATGACGCCGAAGAAGAGGAAGCTGCACTCGCGGAGCCGCGCGCTGCCCATGCCGATCCCGTCGAACGCCTGCTTCATCATGTCGCCAAAATACGGCCGGAACACGTCCTTGCCGACTGCCTCCGCGAACGTACCAACGGCATCCATCGTGATCCCGCGCAGTTCCTGTTCCTCGCCCTCACCTGTGAGCACGAGGAAGTGCTTCAGGCGATCCATTGTCGGCTGGAAATACGGCAGGAACTTGTCCTTTGACGCGTGTGCTGCACTGCCTATCGCGCCGATGACGACCGACTTGACCGGGATGGGCGCCGTTTCGACCAGGCCGGCCAGACGCTCCATGATGAGGTGCAGGTACTGGTCGATCACGTCCTGCAGTATTTCGAGTAGTGCGTCGAGCGCAGTGCACGCCGGCCGCTGCGTCTCCGGGTCGCTGATGAGCTGCATCATCATCTGGGAGAACGATCAGCACGGGACATGCTTCATGACGCGGACGACGCACGGGAATGAGGATGGCGTGTCGTGAGGCGCACTCCTCCTCGAGCCACTCGCACAGACAGCTGATCGCAATACAACTCGCTTTGCGCACAGAGGCGTCCGAGTCTTGCAGCCCGGCATCGACAACGGGCCATACCTGGCCCATCAGCGGCGTCATGAACTCGCTGCAGCCCTCGACGGAAACGCCCAGTGCGAGCATCGCGCCCCGACGGAACGCAGGATCTGGCGAGGAGAAATAATGCTGGATGAGCTGTCGTAGTGCCGGGAACACTTGCGTCGGTGGTAAGCTTGTCGCGAGACAGTCGATGATCCGGAGGGCAGACTAGGGAAAAGTGAGTAAAGGGCTGGATCCTGCAATTGAACGACTTACGCGAGATGGGGCGTCATCATCGACGTCCTCGGGCTCCTCCTCTGTCGTGATGGGCATTAAGCCTCCAAGGATATTAGGGGCAAGAGCGTGAGACTGAATCTTTGACTTTTTGCTGCACCATGCGATTGAGTAACTCTGAAAGCTGCCATCGCATGGACTCACTATTGGACTGTCCAGTTGAGGGCATTCAGCGAAAGGACGCGGAGTTCAGTCTCATAAGTCCTATTTGATCCGCAATTGAGCAGGAACTGCGCCAACTCCGGTATATGCTGCCCGAGCAGAGGGATTTCCTGAGGGCACCAGATGAGCAGTTGAAGACGTTGGAGACGGCAAAGACCTACGAGGATCAGGAGGGTCTCGAGCACGTCGAAGAGTTGACGTGCGCCAGCCTCGTTACCTGCCTCAACGGATTGGCCGATGACTGCGATGATGCCAGGCAAAAGGGCTTGGAATGATTTCTAGAAAAGGTCAGGATGCGATCAACGGCAGTGCAAAGAGACACGGGCGCACGATGTCGGCCTTGTCGTCCGAGTCGATGTACTGGGCGATGACACCCAGTGCCCTGAGAGCACACGATGAGATAGGAAAGCGGGGCATGGAAAGGTAGCGACAGACCTGACGGTGGTGATCCTGACTTCTGCGCTCTCGGGGTCGTTGAGCAAGGACTCGAACAGCTTGAAGAAACTCTGAAGATGGGACTCGAAGCCCTCGACGATGTTCTCGAGTATGGTGTAGAGGATATAGATGCCGACTTCACGGTGGACGGCCTGGGGGGACTGACATGTCTGCTGGAGGAAGGGAAGGAGAGATGGCCACTGGCCGAGCGGGATCTCGATGGCGGCAATGGCGGCGACGACGCGAGCGGCGGAATGGCGGACGAGATTGCTAGCGGAGCGGTCAGCGGAGGGTGGATGAGAGAAAAGGGTGGAGAGGGTGCGCACTTGGGATCAGCTAGGATGAGCTCCGGGAGCTTTGCCTTGATCTGTTCGCGGTCATCCTGGGGAAGCTGGATCCAGAGGGCACCGCTCTGCTGAGCGACGCGTTTTCGCAGCTCTACGGCAGCGAGCTGACGGACCTGGAAGGGGACGCGAGGATGGGCACGGGGCGGTGGAAAATTCTGGAGCGGGACTCACGGCTGGCTCGGGGGAGCTGGCGATGATGCTGGCGAGGGCGGGTATGCACGCGACATTTTTGTAGTACTCTCTGTTGAGCTGTGCGGTGGCCTAGAGGGAGGACATGGGTTAGGAATTGAGCGGGCAATCGGGATGATCTGCTCACGGCCTTGAGTTGGATGGTATCGTTGGAGGTGGACTGTACGAGGAGGTTGTGCAGGCCTTGCACGAAATTGGGCTGCAAAAGGGGGTTAGGCGGAGGCAAGAGGCCGGGACGCGTGGACGTACATCCATGGCTTGCCGTCGTGCAGCGGACGCGAGGAGAAAGCTGAAGACTCCGGAGGACTGCAGCGGCCCATCCAGCAAAATTTCGGCGGACTTCAAAGTCATATCGGCCCCGTGACTTGGTCCTATATAATATATTATGTAGACATCTCCGAGGCGTAGTACTTGTACGCTACTATCTATTCCAATGTCCCCTCCCATGCACAGGCTATGCATTCCGAGTCCACTTTTGAACCATAATAAGCGACAGCGTCCTCATATCGACGACAGCATTCTACAGCACGAACGTCATCCATCTCAGCGTGGACACATCAATCGCACCGCCACTGTTCTTCACAAGCCACTCCTTCAACTCCGGCTCCAGCCCTTTCGGTGACACCCCAATGTACGGCTCACCGCGCTTCTCGGTACATTCTTCCGCATGCGTGATGACGAGTATCCCGCCTTGCTCTTTCTTGGTAGAGTTAACAAGCATGACCCTTTTGCCTTCCGGCACCACCAGTTCCTTCAATGTCTGCCACGACTCTCCTATATCGTCGACTTTCGACGACGTCATGTGCGATACCAGTTGGTTCATCTGTTCGTGGCTGATCAAGTAGCCGACTACCTTGACCCCCATGCTCCGAACAATTAATGATACGTGTCAGTCACAATGCAACCACTCAACGTTCAACGTTCAACCTGAACACTCACAATAAGTAGTTCTCCACTTGAATCCTATACCTTGAACTCATTAATATCGCTCCATATGCCAATGGAAATGGCCTCGACATACCTGTTTGTATGACTGATTGCAAGAAACCTCGCGTCTTCTTGGTGTCTTATATAGACGAAGAATCCGACGTGCCGGCTGACGCACTGACGTTGTTCAACCGTCGTTGAACATGCATCCGAGCCGCATCGCGCGAGCCAACGTCCTTGTTTCTCCCTGCAGATGATCGTGTCCAAAACATGCCTTTTCTAGATCTGCGATTGTACTTCCTTGCAATTGACAAACTCCGTTATCAGGTCTGTGTTGTTGTTATGTACGTTGGCAACTCGTCTTTCCCAGTGTCAGAAATCCTAGTCGATCACTTCTGGCCTTGGACATTCGATATCCGCGCTGCGTGGATCCTTGTTTCTGCAGATGATCGTGTCCAAATCATACCTGTTCTAGAACTGTGATTGTACTTCCTCTCAACAATTGTCCCAAATTTGGTGGTTGCTCAAGTAGTCTCAGATGGACGTTCCAGACCTCACGGGTGCACCACCTTTTCCTCAGGTCGAGCCATAGGTTCAACTTCGCCTTGAAAATACTGTTGTCCTCTATAACGACAAGGAAGATCGCATACGCTATGAAGCTGCCATCTACGGCCCTTTATCAGCCATCCTCCATGCCACCTTTCCCAACAGTCGCAACTTCCTAGTGAAACCACAATCGACACTCCGTCGCACAGTTAAAATGGACGACGCTATAAATCAAGCTGACGCAGAACGTATGAAGGCTCTCCTCGCAAGACTTTCCCTCGACTCCTACGAATCCTTTGTCCCAGGTCGTGACGAAGGCTCAGAAACCCACTTGTACCCGGATTTCATCATAGCCAAGGCTACGCACGAACTTCATCAGGACCGCATCATCTGCATAGTCGAGGTTAAACGGGATGATGCGAACGAGTGGGATTCGCGTCTCCAGCTCATTCAATACCTGGGAATTGCTGCTAGGAAGGCACGCCGAGCTCCCCTGCTGACGGGATTCCTTGTCATGGGTAACAGGGTGCTGGTATACAAAGTAGAAGGGGAGGGCGTGACGAAAGCTACCTTTATCGTGGAGCTGGCGACTGCAGATATTCGATTCCGCCGGTCTCTTCACGATATTGCGGTTCGCAATTGGTCTATGGCCGCACTCTAATCCAGCAGTGGCAAAGGAGCATGTACTGGCAGAACGTGGATAACGCGATACAGTATTTTCGTTTGCAATCAATGATGTTCGAGTCGCCGACATGCGCAGGGTTACTTACACCTCAGCTCTGTACTCGTGGTAGCGCCCTCTCCTCTCGAAGCGATCCAGTCTATAGAATTACCTGACCAGCAACGCCATTTGAGTCACGTAGTAGTGGGAATAACAGCCATAACGCTGTCGCCGACGTGCAAGCCCGTCTCAGCGCTGCTTGCCATTCGCTCTCCCAGTCCATCCAGCAAACTCTTCAATTCCTTTGCCTCTTCAATCAGCTGTGCCACTGTGCCCTCGTCTGCGCGTGGCGCCTCCCTCGGCGCCGGCGCCGGCTCCTTCCAGCTGAGCTCCGCCGTTGCTCGGCTTACGACCTCGTTCCACGTCGTCCCTTCTGCCCGCAGCGCGGCCGTGAGCTCGTCCTTGATGCGCCGGCACGCGCCCACGCCATCGTATCCAAAGCTCGTGTACACCTGTACCGCGCTCGCACCCGCACGCGCGAACTCGAGCGCGTCCGCGCCGCTGGAGATGCCCCCGCACCCGATGATCGGCACCGATGTGGGGAGGTGTGCGCGCAGGGTGCGCAGGGTCGCAAGCGAGTACGGCTTCAGCGGCGTGCCGGACAGCCCACCTGCCTCGTCCTTGTACTCTGTGGGACGTTAGACGAGCGCAGGCACATAACGCAGAGCGACGCACGGGACCTGAGGCGGTACGGCCGCTGCACGGTCGTATTGCTCACGATGACGCCGTCGACGCTGCTGTTCTGGACAGTGGTCGCTATGTCAATGACCTGTGCTTCGTCGAGGTCGGGCGCGATTTTGAGAAGCAGCTTCGGTCTGCGCGTGACACCTTCCGCAGAGACGAGTTCGTCTCGTGCTTTTATGACGCTGGTGAGCAGGTCTTTCAAGACTGTGCTGCTCTGCATTCCCCTGTGGGTACGCACGAATCGCAGAATTGGAGCAAAACGAAGATATTTGACCGTAGCGATGGACAAACCTTAGTCCTGGAGTGTTCGGGCTGGATACGTTGACGACCAGTATGTCTGCGTATGGGCCAAAGGTCTGAACGCCCGCAACAAAATCTGCCGCAGAATCCGGTGCAGACGATTTATTCTTGCCCAGATTTACAGCAAGGACTGTTCCAGATCGGAGGGATGCTGGCGTGGCGTCGTCTTCAGTATGGAAGACGGGAATGCGTCTCCGGAGACGTGCAAGCACGGACGTATGTCCATCTGACGGGAAGCCGTAGCGGTTGATCACGGCCGAGTCCTCGGGGAGCTGGAACATTCGAGGCTGCGGATTCCCAGGCTGAGGGCGATTGTCCGTCTCAGGTTAGTGAAGAGCGAATTTCTGAAGGCGTGCGAGACTTGCCTGAGGCTTGGGCGTAACGCTTCCGATCTCCACCCAGCTGAAGCCCAGGTTAAACAAGCCTGAACGTGCATCCTAGTGTAACCTGTCAAACAGCAAGGGCGGCAGAGAAAGCGAATTACCATCAACAGCCTCGGCATTTTTGTCGAATCCGGCAGCGAGACCAATAGGGTTGCTCAGTTGCTGGCCCCAGAGCTGTGGACGCGTCCGTGACGGGTTGGTCGCGAGTGAAAGGGCAAACCCACCTCCAACTTGAGCCGCTCGTCATCAGTCTGGGAGTCGCGTGGACCCAGACCGCTGCTGAGCACGCGGACGGCAAACTTATGCCCTGTCTCTGCGTCAAGGGTGTAGCGCAAGAGCGGGGTGAAGAGGTAGCGGTGTATGGCAGAGCGCGAGTCAAAGTAGTACACGGCAAAGAGACCAGAAGAGACTGCAAGGAGGGTCGCGTAGAGAGCTGTGCGCGATGGCGAGGACGCTGTGGTGGAGGCGTGGCGGAGGAAAGGCGAAGAGGGGGGACGCCATGTGCGGATGGGCAAGAGGCGGAGAGCGGCCATGGGATGTGCGAAGAGGCGGAGGACGAGCGGAGGACGGGGACGGCGGGAGAGCACATGACATGCCGAGGAGATGGGGCGGCAAGTCATGTGCCTGACACGCGCGGAAGCTGAGGCCAGCGCGCCTCGGCCGGTTGACCGCTGCCTGAGCCTGACCGCTGCCTGAGCCTGACCGCTGCCTGAGCCTGCCGTGCGTCCATGGCCGAGCCGTCCACGTCCCTCCATCCCGACCCCTTCGTTCCCCAGGATTCAGAGTCACACTCTCCCCGACCGCGCAAAGGCCAATTATGTCTGTCCATCCCCGTGCTAGTCACCCACCGAGTCCTTGACGCCGTCCCACAGCTGTCCGGCCAGTTGCGTCTTCGCCTGCAATACGCCAAGCTCAAGGTTGAGCACGGTTGGGTTAGTCGCCATAATCTAGTGCGTTCTTTCCTGACCTCTCCTACACAGCAACGCCAGAATCTCAACGAAGTTGAGAATCTCTACTTCCGCCATACCCAGATGCACCGCCCCCTGCCTGCTGTCGGACATCGCAACATTCGCGCACTCTGGGAGAACGTGGCCTCCACCAGTTCTGCATCTTCTCCCTTTGAAGAGTACACAACCGACCACACCGAGTCCTCATTGCCCAAAGCTTCCGATGCGCCTACTGCTCTACGTAAGTTGCCAGTGCCCGCCTACTCCAGAACTTCCTTACGTATTTTCACTCAGCCCCGGGCAGTATATCCCCGCCGACTAAAGGAGACGCTACCATGACAGACGCATTCACCCCCGTCCCGGATGCACACCGTGCAGCGTCGACACCACGCGGCGGACGGCGAGGCACCGCACGCAAACGTCTTCCCTCCTCACGACCAACCTCCTCTCCGCCGCAGACTTGAGTAACGGTGCAGCCCGTGGCGAAATGCACCAACTCGGAGACCCCGCCCACGCACGTTCCTCCGTCAGCTTCGCCCAGCCCGCGTCGTCCATCTCCTTCTCAAGTGCGGGCGCGGGACTCACGTACGACGCGTTCTGGTCGTCCCACCCCGCGCGCCCTCGCGGGCGACTTACGGTGGTGCCCCGCACTCTCACTCTCGCCCCCCAGCCCCCCACACTCCGTCCGCATTGGCGCAGACGCAGTGGAGAATGTAACGGTGCAGGCGCGCGGCGCAAACGCGGCTCCGGTAGTCGTCGTGGGTGCCGCTGGTCTTCCGTCGCCTGCTTGCTTGTTCTACTGTGTCGCGCTGTTAGCAACTAGCTTACTGCATCTAATCTTCGTCTGATCGACAGGCCAGAGCAGTGTCGTGTCTGGACCATGCGGTGGGTGCGCACAGGTTTGCCGCCGGGTTGCGATGCATGCTCCGGTCGCGCTGTGGTGGGTGTTCAGGGCAACCCAGCCTCACGCAGATGGCAGTACTTAGCAACGAGGGTCGTGTTCGTTGGAAGATCGACGCGGAGGCTGATGTACCGCCAGATCAGATCTCATCGCGTTGTGGCACACGAAATATGGATGGACAAACACATAAGCTCGTGATTGACTAGCTGGAACGTGCTACAATAACATGACAAAAATGCAACAGACCCGACGACGACCAACGCGCAGCCCTAGCTCTTGCTATTGATACAGAAATTGAAATCAGTTGGAACCGGTGACGCCGCCGGTCGCACCAGCCGCCGCGATGCGCGCAGCGGCATCCGACTGCGTCGTGCACGAGAGCGACGTGCCCGCCTTGTTGACAAGCGGAAGCGCAAGGCACGTCGTCGACGCGCTGCAGCCCTCCACGACGTACTTTCCTCCCACGCACTGCGCGAATCCACCGTTGATGCACGCCTGGTCGCCCGCTGCAATGCACACACCGTCAGTCACAGGCAAAGGTTGGCACACAGAGAGGGGGCGCACCATTGCAGGTCGAGGTAGCACTGAGCGTCGCGAACTGTGCGTTGAGCTTCTGCGCATCCAGCCCATTCTGCAACTGGAAGCCGCTGCCACTGCCACTCGAGGCAGATCCGCTGGCGACGGGCGAGGCAGATCCGCTGGCGACAGGCGAGGCAGATCCGCTAGCCACCGCGAAGCATCCTAGCCACTGGCGAAGCGTCCGTCGCGCTGGACGGTGCGTCCGGAGCTGAAGGGTCATCGGAGCACGACGACGAAGACGCGGTAGCGGAGGCTGCCGGTGCAGAATCCGATGGCACTGATCCAGCTGCAGAGTCTGTCGGTGATGATCCAACAGCGGAATCCGACGGTGCTGATGCAATGGAAGAGGCGGACGGCACTGATCCAACGGCGGAATCCGACGGCACTGATCCGCCAGTAGAGTCCGTGGGTATGATCCAGCACCAGAGTCCGTCGGTGCTGATCCAACAGCCGAATCCGTCGGTGTTGCCGAGACAGCAGAGTCCGTCGGTGCTGATCCACATCGGAGAGGCATGATCCATCGGAAGTGCGGACGGTGCAGAACCAACATCAGAAGCGGACGAGGGCGACCCAACGGCGGAGTCTGTGGGAGCCGCAGCAGCGGAGGACCCGGTCGCATTGCCCGCACCACTGGAACCCGAGCTGCCAGCGTTGCCGACGCCAGGGTTCTGGGTGATGTCGACGAGCTGCTGCCCATCAGGAATGGGGCCGGAGGGGTTGGCGGGGCAGGAGCCGGCGGGAGAGACTGCAGCGGAAAGGCCGAAGGGAATGGTACCGGCAGAGCCTGCCGCAAGGCCACCGACAAAGGTCTTCTCGTTCACACTCTGGAACTGGCACTGATAAAGGCCGGTGAGCTCGGTATTGTTGGGTGCGACTGGCAATACGGGACAGCTTGGGAGCTGGGCTGCACATATCGGTGAGAATAATGCGAGTGAGGACCGTTGTAGGAAACATACGCTGTTACGAGGCTGCTGGGCAAAGATCTGTGCGAGAGAGATCATCTGGGCATTGTTGTTGAGCTGCTTGGCGAGATTGATCATGGTGTCGGCAGCGTTCTGCTGTTCGCAGGGCCCGGGGGCAGCGAGCAGGGTAGAGAAGGCATTGACGGAGATGACATTGCACTGGGATCCGCCACCGGCAGTATTCTGTGAAATGAAATGAAATGAGAAGGTGTCACAAATGAATGAAGACGAGTCGGACTTACACATGCAGCCTCCCATTTTGTGGTAGAGTCAGAAATGACCTGAGCGACGCGTTTGGTGAGAGGCAAAGCATTGGCTTGGAGGGCAGCAGCCGAGAGAGCGACGACGACTGTGGAGAAGGCGACCATGTTTGGTAATGAATGGAGGAAAAGTGAAGATGGTCGAGAGTGGAACGTTGAAAGACTGGTTAAGCAGCTGGGCTTGAAGACAGTAAGGAAAGATCAACGAGCACAGCTCGAGCGGGAGCAGGCACTGAGGCAGAAAATGGAGAAACGGGGAGAATTGAGAGAGGTGTTTGTGTGGGGGTTTATATAGGGCGCCATGGCTGAGCTCGGCAAACAAGCAAAGGAAAGCATTGTCCATGTGGAACAGCCTCGGCAGCGAACAAGCCACAAGGAATTGTTGATGTTTGGAACACAAGACGGCGTAGCGAACGACCGCACCACAATGGCCTCCGTAACAATGGAAACACAGATTAGATTAGATCCATCTAATCTAATCGCTCACGCCACATCTTATCTCATCCGGCCCCCCTGCTCCTCCTCCTACGGCCATGGCTGCGCGCACCTCTCGTCTGCATCCCCCAGCCCCGACGCTGACCAGCCGCATGGTCACCCCCTGTCCTGCGCTCCGCCGACCTCTGGTTTTCCGACGGCTCTGTCATCCTGCGTGCCGAACATACCCTCTTCCGCGTTCACATGTCCCAGCTTGCACGCAAGTCCATACTATTCCGCGACATGTTTTCCCTCCCGCAACCATCCGGTCCTCTTCTTGGCAGCGACGATTCCGTTCTCGACGGGTGCCCGGTTGTTCAGCTGCACGACTCTGCCGAAGATCTGAACAACCTCCTTCAGGCGCTCTACGACGGTCCGTAAGTACTCCAGCCGTGCATCCTTGCCAAGCTCACCTCTCCGTCAGCAACTTTGGCAAGAACGACCGCTCAGACTTTTGCGTCGTCTCTGGCATACTGCGCCTGTCCAGCAAGTACTTTGTCGACTCCTTGCGCACGAAAGCATTGGAGCACTTGTGCGACGCGTGGCCGTCTACGCTCAAGGGCTGGGATGCCCGTGAGGACAACGCGCGCACATACGAGATACAGCATGCCACCCATCGCGGGCATCTATATCCCTCACCGATCGTGAGTCCGCGCCCTTTGTATCGCAGTGCGCTGCTGACGTCCGTCATCGCAGGCCGTGATCAACCTCGCACGCGAGATCGACGCGCCCGAGCTGCTCTCTTCCGCATTCTACGATCTCTCACGCTACCACTATACCCAGATCTTCGAGCCAAGCGAGGACGAGCCGCTCAGCGCCGCCCCCTCCGCAAACACACTCACCCCGTCAGACGTGCAGCGCCTCGTTCTCGGAAAGGAGGCCTCGCACCACATCGTCACGACCCTCATCCAGAGCATGGCGAGCGGCTCCTACCGCGAGCCCAAGGCCCTCCCCTCGTGCTCCCCCCATCGCCGCAAGGGCTCCGCCCAGCTGTGCGTGTCCCCCGCCGCGTGCCGCAAGGACTTTGCGGAGCTCGTCGATCTTGCGACGCAGCACTACCTCGTCGACCGAGAGCGCGGCTGCGCCGATCCGCTCTATGTCGCCGAGGAGCTCGGACAGCTCAAGAGCGCCGAGTTCTCCGAGTGCAGTGCGTGTGCACGCTCCCTCGAGGCGTGGGCTGCGCGCGAGCGCGAGCGCATATGGAAGCTCATTCCCTCGTGGTTCCGCCTGGACTCTTCGTAGCGCAAGGCTCGCGCCACGGACAATGCCCTGTGTATTGCATTATTCTAACTTATGCTGTTCCTAGTAGAGGTCCGCTGTATCAT